>CM021108.1:239807736-240186716 GCA_007115665.2 Sequoiadendron giganteum | reverse complement strand
TAAACACATAGTTAATGCATTCAATGCCCCACAGTCCAGAATACCTTGCTCAAACTATTCAAATTTCCCTATAACACTGAGCAATACTTCTAGCTATCAAGTATCAGAAACAGAGAGCATTGTCCATGACATATAATTTGTTTAAATTCATAAACATGAACCACAAAAACAATGATAAAGTTTGCAAAAAAAATAGATCAAGATTATAATTTTTTGTAAACATTTAGACATTAAATGAAAATATTTCAATGCCTACACAGTTGCTATTTAATCATTGGATGCAAATGGCACAAGCTTTGACAATGGGTTGGTTGACATTACAACATTGAATGCATGATTTCATGAATTAACTATGCATTGAGTGTTTATGTACCTATGAGCTCTTCAACACATCTGCAAAAGTTTGCATTTAACATACATCCAATGTTTCATTGTTCAACAATTGACTAGGAAAGCTTCTACAATTTGCATTGACTATCAGAATATATAATGTATCCCTATTTTCCTAATTTACAAAACTTGATCAAGTATCAACTGGATCTTTGGACAGTTTTCATTCAACGCTTAAGTATTTTTCAAACTTTAAATCATTTTTTCAATTTTTCTACCTTTATTTTATCTATTTTCTTATTCAAACCACAATAATAAATTTTGATCAGCCAACTAAGTCTATAAAATACAAACCAAGTGTTTGCAATAGGATTGGTTTAATGCTTACTGCATTGATTTAGCACTGATTTCTTTATGTTTATGAATTGCATATAACATGTCATTGACTATGATCATTTGTCTTATATGATTTTGTAACAGGAGTGATTGCTTACAAATTAAGTGGCAGATAAAAAGCTACATTATTGCAAATACATTCGATAGTTGAACAAAAAATAGAAGGTCAGATTCTTAGATGATTGTTCTTTTTTCTGTTTGTAATGAAAAAAATTAACGTTTATGAAAAAGATCATCTTTGTTGCCTTGTATTTACGTACAAAATATGCAGCATTTAGAATATATACATATTAATGCCTATTAGCATTTACAACAATCTATTGTTGTATGCATTCTAAATGGAAATAAGATTCAATAATATAGAAACAATAGAATTAATAAATATGAATATGCAAAATTCTCACAAGTCAACAATATAGACAATGTACTAAAAAACAACAGGCTATGTAGAATAAGCACATTTAAGTACAATGTTGGAGACTGCTTGTTTGACTCGTTACAAGTATTATTGAACAATCAATACACATCAATTGACCTAGAGAGAGGAACAATCTAGATTATTTCTTAAGTTGCTTTGAAAAATAAGATAAAGATGTAATTAGATCATATAACCTTGCACTAGACCCTGAAAGCCTGTATAGACTACATAGAGTGCATGACTAGGACACATATCTACGCAAGATGTACCTTTTTGTGAAACCAGATGCCAAGAACAATGAAACTGGTTTATGGGGAGATGTGCTTTGTATTCAATGGCTATCCAAGTGGCTTAATATACAAATATGTGTTTGGTTAAAAACTTTAGGGAAAAAGTAATTTCACTTTAATAATCTACCTAGTTTTCTATCATATTCCATTATGTTCCATGATACAACCCCTCAAAGTGGAAATTTTGAACCGCTTCTAAGAATTGAGCCACACAGTCCAAATGGCCACTAGCCAGTAAGGTTAAATCAACTTAAAAAACTCATTAGAAACAATACACGATATCAAACTACCAATGGCAACAAAAAATGAAAGCTAGACAATAAAAAAAGCAAATCCATTCATACAATTAAAAAAAAGTATCTCAATCATAAACCTATTGTAAGACTGCAGTACCTTAAAAGCTTTATTAGAAATAACAATAAACAAAATCAACCTATACCTATGAGATCAAATAAGGGGAAAAAACTATCAACAATATAGCTTTACGAAAAACCAATTCAAGATACACCAAAATATACATGCACAATTTTCCAAATGTTGTATTTTGGAAAAGATACTAGAATATTCAAACATAGGCAAAAGGAAATATATTATGAACTAGTACAATCAACATCCATAGCATTGAAAAATTGCATATGTTGTATATGCTACTCTGCACTAAAACAATTCACGATACCAAAGTATGTTGTGCCTCACAAAATATGAACTAATAAACCATTATCATATGTCGAACTTCTCTCCCAATTAGAAGAATGACTTGTGTCACTTAGAATTGCATTTGCACAAATCTGGGTACAAAAGATCTCAAATAGGTCTAACATGCTCCATCATTAATGTCCCTGTTAACATTAGCATTATACAAAAAACATTACCACTATTAACTAACAACACAGAAATAATTGTTGTTTCGCTCAAAGGACAATTGGAATACAAAAATTCATTTCAAAAAGGCATGGTACGACCCAATCTTGTCATGGAATCTTTGGCTCAGTTGTAAAAAATGACACTATACAAAATACAAAATATCCAAATAAACGAAGATTAATGGAAACATTTTTTGCATACCAATGATGAACTTGAAGAAAATAGTGAGCCTGTGAAAAATGAAACTAAGTTAGATAGTGACATGGAACATGAGAATCCATCTAAAACCTTGGTCCATGGATTCACTGAATCCAGAAGTATACATAGCATGCAAGACAAAATCATTGAAGTTTCACTTGCAGAAAACAAAAACTATCCAGTTGAAATCTTTAAAAGACAAATACGCTGAGGAGATGAATTTCCCAATATTATTCTTTGGCAAGCCATGTGATGATGATATTATAAAAAACTTTACATACCACGAAATTGCACAATGGGAACTTCTACAATCAAACAGAAAGTTTGCATATCACACAACTAACATATTTTTCAAAACTGTCAAGACACTAATACTACAAGTCTTGTCTACAATGTCCATAAGAATATGAAAGGGCCAACTAAAAGGGCATAAGCTAATTTCCAAAGACGTCAAACCAAACCTTGGAAAAATTCTAAAATTAGATATTAGGTATGTTGACTTCAAAAGAATAAGAATGTCCCCAAATTATACACAGCAACTTACGAAAAATGTTTTTACAATGATACGACAGCTAGGACCACCAACATTCTTCCTCACTTTTAAAAAACATATCGCATTTTCATTTAAAATTTTTGAAATTACCCCTTCTAAGTGTCTATGTTCATATGTTTTAGGTTTCAAGCACATTAAGAGCAGAAAATGTACTTTCTAATCCATTTGAAGCTTTTTTTCCCAATTGCAAATATAAATTCAAGTCTTTCGGCATGCTCAACAACAGGAAACTGCTCATTGCAGCCAGTGTGACAAGGGAGTGAGCTACATATACTCACTTCATCCTAAAGCTATCATAACAACAAATGACAAGCAAACTGTCCATTGTTCAATCTGAAGCAATGTCATGCGACAACTGCTACCTACCCTTCAAGACATGAAATATGAAAACTATATCAAGGACAAATCAGCAATTATATTTGCATTACGAGACTTTGTCACTAAAGACCATTTCACTCTCAATCAAAACAATTTCATCATAGAGGCCATTTGCCTAACTGAATGAATGGTGTATAGCACAGCGAGGTAAAAGACACTACCAATACAAATACTAATATTTCTCTTCAATTTCCAAAAAATGTTTAGAATTATAACAAAATAATAGTATGGTGACATTGCAGGCTACGAAGAAACAGAAGCAAGTCAAAGGCTACCTGCCATTGCATCAATCTGTAGTTTTCCTTCTTTTATCATGCTTTTTCTCTTGGCTCTTTTGCCTATATCACTACATCTCATGTTCTCTTACCTAAAACTTCTTGCTACTTTTATTCTACAATCAACATCTTTTCCCTTTATATGCTAGACAATACTTTTTTTTCTTATGTTCCCGTTTAAATGGTTTAAACTCTGGTGTTACACTCTTTTATTGTGCAATATATTAGCAATATAAAACATACATGTTTTTAAAAACCAACTCGCTATTGCAATTATTGCATTTCAATTTGACATATTTGGTTGGGCAATGAAATTTATTCAACATTTTTTATAATTTGTTTCTATTTTTATTATTTGCTTGCACAAAGAAGACTAGTATACTTGCTCCATGCAATACAAAAAAAAGATATGAATGATAGATTTCACACATAAAAGATTCAGTTCATACTTGATTTAGTTTTGTTTGAGCTACTATCCCACTTACTTGGTTTCTATGATAAATCACTAAGCAAAATCATCCACATTGTAACAAAACATAGCAAATTCAGTAGGCAAGTTTACTATTGCATTTGTTAGATTTTTTTTCAAATAGTTGCTTGATCAATGAAATTGAACTGTTTAAAATACTTTTGGTCTTTTTGCTACAGTTGGGATTTAAGGACATGATTTCTAGATTTAAAAATTATAATTTATCTCTTTTTTTATTGCTTGGAGTAGGCCTATTATTCATTTTTTTTTAAGTAAATAAGGAAAATAGGGAGACATTATATATTGTGTCAAATATTCAATCAGTCCATGTAATATGTACAAGGGAAGAAGACCCAAAAGTTTGTTGAAATTATATGTTGATATTAATCAAAGGCACCATTGCTAAATGGGAATGCTTGTGTATGCTTTGATGCATTGCAAAGATCATACAGATGAACAAGATGCATAGATCTGTTGAGAATAGTATGAAACTTACATGTAAACCTATCACAATGTACACTTGAATCTGCAAATACTATGAACAAGATTTTATAAATGTTATGTTTTGTAGACATGGAAAATGAACAATTTCGTTTTGGCACGCTTGATCCCGATTACTAATAACATTTCTTCTTAAATCATACTCTCAGCATTTCATCATAATCCTGTCTCTTAATCTAATGAATCATTATTCATTTAATTAAGTCTTCCTCCTCCTGTGATTAAATTAATCAATTTAATTTAATTAACCTTACATTTCTATTTAATTAAATAAATCATTATATTTGATTAAAATCTCTAAAGTCCTCTTATTAAATTAAATAAATTAAACCTTATTTGATTTAATCTAATATATTCCTCCTTAGTTAAATAAATCAAATCATTTATTTAATAATCTTTTCCTCTCAATTCTTGACTTAAATCAATTCATAAATTTAAGTCTAAATTGTCACATCATCTAATTCTTCATTAAATTAATCAAAACCATGATTAAGTTAATCCCTCTCATTAAAATCCTCTAGAGAATGCAAGTTGCACAATAAATCAATTACTTTGATTTATTTAATTCTCTATTTTCCCTCACATGGCATCAAAAGGGAATATTCCCATATTTGAATTCAAAAAGGCCAAGTGGACTTGGTCCTTCCAACAAGGCATTTAAGGTCTTTTACATGTCCTTGGCCTTGAGCCAAGTGACATTAACTCCATTTCCCTTCCCTCTTCAACAAGTCATTTCACAAATTCAAATTCAAACTAAATGCATTTATTGGCACTTTGGCCAAAATATGCACAACCACTAACCATTCACATCATGACATGTGGCATTCAACCATTGGATTGAAAGTTAGTCCCACATTTCTCAAATATTAATTTCTCTTCCAAATTGAAAGTTGTAAATTGGAGGCTTCTCTCCTCATTTCTTATCCACAATTGCATGCAAAGTTACCCTCTTCACATTGAGAGCTAATTTTTCCCATTTCACTCAACCTATCACTATTTTCACAATTTGTAACAAGGTTATGCTCAAATCTCTTTGGGAGATTTGACCATTTCTCAATCACTCAACATTGTGACCTAGGAATTGGGAAAGGGCCAATTGCAACATCTCAATGGCACCAATTCCTCCATGGTATCGTAAATCTATTGGCTTAATTAGGATTGACTCTCATTTATTTAAGTATTGTGTTCTTCATTTTCCTAATTTTAGTTTAAATAGATGGATTTCATGGGGAGTCTCTCATGCTTGTTTTCTTGCATTTGATCTAACAACCTAACATGTTTTTTTCTCTTGTACATTTGTAGGTTTAGGGGTTCACATTTTGGCACTAGAAGGAGGGCAAACTCAAGAAATTAATCACGTTTTTCAAAATTTCCGTGTTTTTTAACATTTTCTTGCGTAGTCATAGGAAAACAATCGTGTGGCATCATATTGTGCCACCTTCAGCACCACAGAGCCCTATAGTACCACACTCAGAGAAGCGGTTCCATAATAAACCACACACAACTTCCAAACTGTGCCGCTTTTCTCTTCCCGCATGTGATTTTAAAGTTTCTAACTCTCTTGCTTTCATCTCCACAACGTTATACTACACCACCCTCAGCACTGCAGCGCCATATTACATCGTGTTTTTCAACATCGTGACGCTCCTGCTTTTCCGCCTGAAAATTTTGAAATTTTAAAAAGGGCCGCTTCCAAAACTGCGCCGCTTATCCATATCGTGCCGCTTATTCACTCTCTGTGCCGCTCAGAGTCAACCGTGCAGCACTAGATAGCATCGCTTTTACCCAAAATACGCCGCTTTTACAAACTACGCCACAAAAAAACAATGAGGTCTAAAATTGACATGTGATTTTTAAATTTTGGATTTTCTAATTCTTGACCTTGTTTGCTGTCTTTTTTATCTCTAGTTTTCTATCATTTTTGTGGGTTGGAGAAAAAAAAAAAAGAAAAGAAAAGGGAGAAGTTCATCATGACCTCATACTCATCATACAAACAAAAAAAGTGTTTTTAAACACTAAAGTGTTCTTCAACACTCTTAAAGGATTTTAGATTCTTGTTTAAAAGAAATTTGTTAATATCATTTGCCTTAGAAACACTAGATTTATTTTGGGTTTAAAAAGGAAAAGTAAATTCCCTTTTTCAAACAAAGTAGGAGATTCATTATGACACCATGTTCATTTTGCACAAAGTGTTTTTAAACACTAAAGTGTTCTTCAACACTCTCTAAGGATTTTAGATTCTTGTTTAAAGGAAATTTGTTAATATATTTTGCCTTAGAAACACTAAAATTCTTTTGGGTTCTAAAATAAACAATCAAACTTCTTTTCAAAAGTTGTCAAAGGGCTAAAAAGAACCTTAGGAGCAACATACTAGATTTCGTTTAAAGGCTAACAATTGAACAAGGAAATCTCACATTTCCTTTGGTGCTTAAAAAGAACTCATTATTGCTTTGAGGGATCTAAAATGAACATGTTTTTTTTTTGTGTCTTGTAATTTTTTTTGCAAAGTAGTGTCATTTAAAAAAAGGCGTATGCACTTCTCTCACACTTCATGGTGATCTTGAGAATCAAAAGTATTTTTGGTGACACTAAGTTGAATAAAATATTGCCTCCACATTTCAATTTGGGAACCTAACAATTAAACAAAACATGCGAGTGTGAGTGAACTTGTTGCGAGTGTTCTCCCTTTGTTTCTAAATGAAGGTTGATCAACTACGGATAAGTTTATTCACTTTTATTTATCTTAGAGGCCCTGCCTTGTGGGAAAAAGTAATCACCTAAGGGAACGACCCAATCGGGAACACGCTAAAGCCAAGCGACTTCCAACTGGTATATAAGTGCATATTCTTGAGGAAAGTTAAAGAATCACGAGGATTATTCTGACGAGATGGAAAAAATTGGACTCTCGCCGATGTTGGAGAATCCCCCACGAACGAAATACTCAAATTAAAACCCTTTGTTTAGAAAAAGGACATGTCCTTTGAAGTTGCCCCACGTTATACATGTGGTTTTGTTGTGGATATGGAAAGTATGCCATGGTAGATTCATGGGTACTAATGCTTGGCTGACCCGAGAAGTGTGTGTCATGGAGGGGAGCCAGTGTGATCAAGCATTTAGCCACCCACACAAAATATGCGCATCTGGATTCGTCCAAGTGGGAACCCAACAAAATATTGTCTCATCATCCTAGGGTTGTGAAAAGTGCTTGGAAGTGGAAAACACATTGCTTGGTTCTCAATTTTTTTGAAAACAAACATACACAAAGAACTTTGATGAATTCAAGCACTCTTGCTTTCCCTAGGGATCATATCCTTAGAGGTTTCTAAGTGCATGTATTTTATCATCATTTGTTTTCAACAAGGTTAAACATAAGAAATTTTTGCCCTATTTTCCTTGATTTCCACACAATGGACCTTGTGGGATGAGAAAGAAAGTGGAACATTAGACATATAGTTTGAAACATAAGCAATCAAGTGTCTTTGGTAAAAAGAATTCACTAAGCCAAGATAAAAGGACAAATTGAACCTCATATGTGTTGTTCCAAATGATTTCCCGCAAGATCAAAATCCCAAAACCAAAGTTCAAGAAGCTTAGTTTAAAAGCTCATGAGGAGCATCTTGAGAGAATTTTCGAAGTCAAAGAAAGAATAGCATACAACTTCTATAAGAAATCCTCAAGTACTAATCCCACTTTGTATGCATTCTACTATCAACAAAATCTTGAACTGTTTGAAAGGTTTGCTTTCCTCCCATAGGAAGTCTAGCATGTTCTTCAACACCAAGGTTTTGTAAAAGGAGTTGTGTCTAGATAAAGGTCCAAGATCAAAGTTGTCATCCTCATCCATCTCTCCATCAATCAAAGCTCATCCCATCAGCAAATTTTTTGAGAACTCTAGAAAAAATAATTCATGCTAAGCTTAAGGACTAAACCAACATCACCCTATCTTGGCTTAACACACCTAGCCAAAATAGTTAAATCTCTTGAACGAATTCGCCTCTAGGATAATGCAACTTCCTAAAGGCCTACTAATTCACAATCACTTTGGCTTAACACACCTAGCCAATTCATCCTCTTGTGCAAGTTTTCCAACACAACTTCCTAAGGTCTACAACTTCACTACAATCTTGTTTGACTTAATACATCTAGTCAAACCATCACAATCAATCTAAGTCCTAAACAGTTTAGCATCACCCTTCAAAAGTTCTCCAACAGGTTTCACTCACTCGCTTCATCCATTTATCCCATCATCATTACCACCCTCTTTGATCTTTGACTTACCCAGTTCCTCTCTTTTGGGCCTAAAAGGTTAGGATCCAACGATTCCTATTTTTTATGGTCCAAACAAGATCACAATACAAGAAGAACATGGAAAATATTAGCAAAATATCAACTTCTATTGACATAAGTCAAGTAACCTCCAAAATAAACCTTGCGGGATCAAGCAATCCCCCAGTTAACTCTCCTTTACCATCACAAAATCTTCAAGAGGAGAGTTATGAAGAGGACATCACAAACGAAGACATGGGGATGAAACAATCTAAAATGATAAAAATGGTTCAAAATCCCGAGAACCACAAAATTGTTAGTGCCATGTTCAAATACTTAAGCACGTTAGCGGAAGGAGGGGTACAAGTCCCTTCCGACCTTGATGCAAGCACTAGTATGGATATGCCTCTTACAAATACATCACCAATGTCAAATATCAATCAAGAAATACCTCACACCACCTTGGCCATCACACCAACCTCACCAAATGTAAACAAGGGGAGTGCCATGTTTTGAGAGTTACAAAAGCATCACCTTGTGACCAACAAAGAGGTGGTTGTCAATACGACACCAGATAATCCTGTCTTGGTGAATCCATCACACCCATACGTCCCACTCACCTTTCATAATCTTGTCGGCTCATCTTCATTCTATGCTACACCAACATGTCAGTCAAACATACAAACTTCTCTATCACAAGGAGAAGGTGGTTTGTTTGGAACAATGGATGTTGATAATCCTTTTTCTTTCCAGGGTAGCATACCATCTCTTCCCCCATTTCCATTCACAACCACAACACCTCTCAAATTGGGTTTTCCTCCTAAACTTTGATAGTTTCTCAAAACCAGGCAATGTGAACATCACATCGAATTCCCTCATTTTTCCTGCAACATGAAAGCAAAAAGTGGCAACCATTCAAGCCACTATGACAAATACATCAATCGGTCCTCAAATATCCCAAAGCATACCCTCTCAAGGACCAAGCATCTCTACCACCCCTCCAACAACCCAAATCCCAACCACCACCATAATCCTCTCACCTGTCACAATGGTTGGCATCATTCCCATTCCACCACCAATCCCACCAAAGGCCAACATGGTAAATTCATTCACCACTCTAATCCAAACCCTTCAAAAGGCCAACCAAAAGAGGGTACTCAAACAGAAGCAGCAAGCTCAAGCTCAAGGCCAAGCACAAGCACAAGCTCAAGCTCAAGACCAAGCACAAGCTCAAACTCAAGCCCAAGCACAAGCTCAAGATCAAGCTCTAGCCAAAGCACAAGCACAAGCTCAAGCTCAAGCTCAAGCCCAAGCACAAGCTCAAGATCAAGCTCAAGCCCAAGCACAAGCACAAGCTCAAGCACAAGCTCAAGCTCAAGCCCAAGCACAAACTCAAGCACAAGCCTAGCAATAGGTGCAAGCACAATACCAAGCGCAACTGCAAGAAATTCATCTGCAAGCATACCAACAAGCCCTGGAAGAATTCCAAGCAAAACAAAAAGCTAGAAAACAAGCTTTGTTGGCACAACAACAACTTGACCAGCAACAAGCTTTGTTGGCACAACAACAACTAGACCAACAACAAGATTTTTTAGTGCAACAACTCGAACAACAATAGGCTTCATGGGAACAACAACAGATGGACTAGCAACAAGCGTTGTTGGAATAACAATAACAAGATCAACAACAAGCGTTGTTGACACAAATGCAGGCATACCAACAAGCCTTGAACGCACAACAAAGCTTGCAGAAAACACCCACTAGTACTTCTTCCACCCATGAAATAACTCAAACACCTCACAACACGTTCATTCCACCTCCCGATCCAAACAAAGATGTCGCAACACAAATCAAACTGCTCTCGCAACAAGTGTTGGACTTAAAAGTAGGAAAAACAACAAGAACATCAGGCAACTTGTACCCTTATCCTTTTGACAAAAGTCTCACCATGGTATCGTTCCCAAAGGAATTTGAGATCCCCAAATTTGAAAAGTATAATAGAACGGGCAACCCTAAAACCATGTTGGGGAATTTTAGGTGCATTGCATGGAGGTTGCATACGATGACACGTATCTAATGCGAATCTTCCCCCGTAGTCTAGCTGGTCGAGCCATGGAATGGTTTTCTCGCCTACCCACAGGCATTAGAACATTCGAGGAAATCGTGGAAGCTCTCCTTAAGAATTATGCTTTCAATATGGGTGCGGATGTTAGTTTGGAAGAACTATCCACACTCAAACAAGAAAAAGGAGAGCTATTCATGACTTTCTTGCAAAGATGGTGATCGAAGGCCAATCAAAGTAAGTGGACCATGCTAGAGGAACAACAAGTTTGCACGATCATATCTAATCTGAATGAAAACTTGGCGTTCTACCTGAAAATGCAATGCATTACATCATAGATTAACTAATTCCAAAGGCGCTCAACATCGAAAAAGCCCTTATTGCGCGAGGAGGTGCATCAACATTCACTCCACCATAGGAGAATCGCATGTCCAATGACTATAATGATAAACCTCGAACATGGTTGAGGAACATCCAAACCCATCATCAACCGCAAAATAATAATCGCAACAATGTGCAGACTAATGCAGCAGTAGCACAAAAACAACCAACTCCCACCAATCAAATCAATAACTTGGGTAATCAAGGAGGACCACCTCCTTGAGGCAAATATCCCCCCAAGAGGAAGTTCATGGATCTTGGTTAATCTATCAAGTCCATCATGAAGAAATTGGTCAAGGAAAACTTGATCAAAATCTCTAACTCTGAGCAATATGTGGAACCCATGACCAAACCGCCATGGTATAATGAGAACCTCCTTTGTGAATTTAAAAAATTCAAAGGACATACCACCACCAATTGCATGAGGCTGAAAAACATCATCCAAGACCTCATCGAGGATAAGATAATCAATGTCAAACAACTAGCCAGAAACCAAGAATTGAAAATATACACGAATCCGATGCTGAACCACGACCAAAGAAACAATCAAGGAAATAATCAAGGGAATAATAAGGGAAATAAAAAATATGCTAGTGCTAATCTAGTGTATGAGGAGATAGTCGGATATGTCGATGAAATGCTCACAGTCATAAATGTCAAAGGAGCCAACAACGACTGTGGAGTCACCACACGTGGCAGAAAGGTCACATTGTCGGGGAACCAACTAGACCCCCATTTCTAATATAAAAGCCATCCCCTATGACTACAATTTCATTGATTAGCTAAAGAGAACCCCCACCCAAATCTCCATCATGGAACTTGTGTTGTTAGAAAATGTGGATTAACTAAATAGTAAACTAACACACTGATAAGACATTATATTAAAGAAAAACTAATCTAGAAAGCATAAATGCAAACTCTAACAACTTCTTCGAATTCATCCCATCGTTCTCTATCTCCAAGGATTTGATTAAAGGTGTTGGCTCTTAGTTATATAAGCAACAACTTGTTGAAATGGCAGCTTAGGAGAATCAAATAAATTGAAGATGCATGTGCATGACTATATGATTTAAGCTACGAAATTGAAATGCAACTATAATGAATGCATATGAAATCTAAGATTCGAGGTGTCTTATCAACTCATAAGAGGAATGTGTTTATAGATTTTTGAAGGTAAGAATCTAGTTGACAAGGATCAATGGTTGAGTTTAGACCTATTAAGATGAACGGTGAGAGATCGAGAAGTTGAAAGAAAGATGGAAGATTAAGAAAAAGATGGAAGATGTTTCCATAAATTAAATAAATAATATTTTATTCTGTGTGAGAGATGATAAAAAGCGTTTTAATTAAATATATAAAATACTTAATTAAATATGGGAAGAAGAAAGTTTCTAATTAAATATTTTTAAACTATTTAATTATGGAGAGAAAAAAAAGATTTTAATTAAATATTGGAAATATTTAATTAAATGGAAAAGAATAAAGAATTAGAAAGAAAGCATTTTAATTAAATATTTTTAATTGAGTGGAGAAAAGAAGAATATCATTTAAATTTAGAAATTTAAATTTGTGATAATTAATATAAATAAATTGTGAAATCTATTTAATTAATTAAGAGGAAGATAGTAATAATTAAATAAACTTATTTATTTAATTAAACTAGAAGAATTGGAAAAATGAACAATATAAATAAATAATTAAATTTATTTATATGTAGATGACTTAAGAATATTAATTAAATAATTCATATTTAATTAATTAACAAGTTTGATTAACCGTGACCATTTTTAGATGTGTACATTTTGCCCCTCTTTGAAGTGATGTGTTTTACACATTGCTTCAAAGAAATTTGCCCTAGAATTTTAGAAATTGCCTATGCTATATGCCCCCTCGAGATATAAATCACATGATAAAATAATCAAAATGGTTTTCGGAGGAAAATTAGTGATTTAGCTCTCGAAATAGTGCTCTGTTTTGCAAAAATTTGAATATTTTCACACTTTTACCCCCTTAAAAGGTGAAAAAGTTGAAAAGTCATTGTCATTTGCATAGTAACCTTTAGTAATTTTCAGAGCTCTAAGAGCTGAAAACAAGATGTCGATCCATTATGAGCACCACAGATTCGAGTGAGCCCACTGGTATCAGAGACTAGCCGCGTACGGACCTCCGGTAAGTCAACCTGATCCTCTTCGTAAAAAAATTTTGATGATTTTTTGCATTTTTTGTAATTTTTAGATTTTTTACGTCTCGGTTTCGCACATACAAGCCATAGTATGGTGCATAGGGTAGATAAATTCGTGCATCCAGAGTAGCGCATAGGGGTGGAACAATCCTTCATAGGTTGCTTGTAATAGCACATATAAAAATTTCGCTCGCATAGGATGCTGGATTGGCGCATAGGGTGAATTGGCGCATTTGTGTGATAGAATAGCGCATAAGGGAAATAGCGCATAGAAGGTCTATTTTAGCACATAGAGCAGATAGAGTCGCGCATTGATGGAGTTGTGCATGGAAGCTCTATTTTAGCGCATCCATGGTTTAAAGTGGCACGTACATGGTTTAGCGCATTGATGGCCTGTTTTGGCGCATCCATGGATTTTGCCCGATTTTGAAATTTTGAAGAAATTTTGATAAGTGTTTAATGATTGTTGCTAGATTAGACAACTGATTTTATGATTTTGAATAGCATCAAGAATAGATTAGTGTGTTTTGATAAATCTTCCTTCGTGCTTGAAGAACAAATAGGTTTGATAAATTTGCTTCCATGTGATATGAATAACAAAATAGTAATGATAGATTTTCTTTCCTGATTTGAAAGTCAAATAGATAGATATTGAGTTGTGTTGACTGGTAAATTTGTTTCCATGTGATATGAAAAACAAATAGTAGAAATGATAGATAGATTTTTCTTTCATGCGATACGAAAAATGAATAGGTGTTGATTTGATTGAGTTGATTGTCTGTTGATTAAACTGATTGATTTTGTGTTTGATGTACTAATTTGAGTAGAGATTGCTTGGTGATTGATATATATGATTGCTTGATGATTTTATAAAGGAGGAATTTAACCTCCTCTAGATTAGAGAGAGATTCCCTCAGACATGAGAGATGATTCCCCGACTATCACAGGATGATTTAGGGGTGATAGACTAGTGTGGTTTGAGTTCATTGTTGAGGATCCCGTAGTATCAGGTCAACAGGGCACTGTTGACTATGTTGGTTGAGAGATGGCACAATGAGCATAACACTTTTCATCTGCTGATAGGAGAGATTACCATGATGCCTGAGGACGTATACAAGATTCTGGGTATTCCTGTAGTGGGTGAGCTTGTGATCTATGATCACGAGGAGATCGGGGGGACCCATTCACTTAGGCGAGTCTTCCAGGATCCTCATGTCTCCGGATATGAGCTTCCCTAGAAGGAGATGGTGGAGAGATATGCCCCGCTACCTTTAGTTTTAGCAAGTATGATCAGTGGTTTCCTTTGTCCTGATCATAGGGCAAAGGGACTATCAATTGGTTGGGGTAGGATTCTGGAGGATATGCTTCTCTATGGGACCAGATATGAATGGGGATCATGTATGCTTGCCCATTAGTACTACGATCTTCATCAGGTTGTATACATGAATGGGAAGAGTCTCTTCTATGGAGTTAATCTTCTGTAGATATTTGCATGGGAGCATTTTTCCATTACGTGTCCCATTGTTCAGAGGGATCGTCCCCTTGGGTTCCCATATGTCTATGCATACACAGGGCCTCTTGTCGAATTGAGGCTGGGCAAGTTGGAGTATTGGCAACGTGTGTTAGATGATATGGAGACCGTATGTAGATTATGATCCGTGGGAGACAGATGATTTAGAGTTTCCCTATTGTACAAGATCCAGATATTTGATTGGACGTACCCCATATATTATTGAGTGGTTTTTGGTGATGAGAGTCTTGAGGCAGCTTGGGTTAGTACAGATGATGTCGCAGGGTGTGGCACATTATGCCAGGTGCTGGGAGGATGTACTAGAGTGGGGTCCTATTGTCACCATTGAGGCAGCCTGAGTAGAGTATTTGGAGTTGCAGCTAGCTTAGTGGGCTATACATCCAAAGGTTACAGATGCAGGGATGATAGATGAGTATGCTGCATATTTTTACACAAATCCCTTCTCGAGGTTTACTAGTCTGGAGGAGCCTGCCCCATTGATGGGAGGACCAATTATACTATGAGGGCGAGGGAAGGTACAGTCACAAGAAGCAGTAGAGAAACCATAGGCACAGGCAGGGGCAGAGGATGTGGCGGCCATGGATATTGATGAGGAGGGAGATGAGGAGGATGAATCTAGCAGCCAGGATGATAACAGTGATGAAAGTGGAGATGACAGAGGTGGTGGGGGCAGAGGATAGAGATATTTCTTTGATGTTCCCTTCAGGACGAGGCCATGGACCTCGAGAGTGGTGGACCAGCTAAGCACTTCGGCTCCACGGATCATTATCAGGGCTCCCTCTTAGGGATAGATTGATGCATTGCAGGTAGAGGTTCATACACTATAGAGTCAGTTGGCATAGGCTCAGGGTATGATCAGTCAGTTGCAGGCACAGATTACACAACCACCACCTCTTGACCCATAGGTAGCTCAACTTATGGCTGAGAGGGACAACTTCTGAGAGAGATGTTTACAGGCTGAGGGGGTAGACGAGAGACTTCTCAGATCAGTGGACAGTACCTCTATTGGAGAGGTTGTTGCCGAGGGACTAGAGACTTCTCGAGAGGCCAAGTATTATAGGATGAGGTATTTCGAGGCAGTACCACCTGAGAGGAGGATTGCCTTCACATAGTCGGGTACTCGATCTTGGACCCACTCATGCAGCTATTCCAGGAGTGCTACTAGAAGTGTGGGTTAGCCAGTCAGATGAGAGATCAGAGCTTCTAGGAGCAGAGATGCATCGATACCCATTACCTCAGGAGGCAGCATCAGTCATGTTCCATGGCTAGATGCCCCTTAGTGATGAGAATTTTGACATGTTTATTCCATTGTATTTGATATATCTTTTTGAAACATTTGATATCCTTGTATTTGTAGACATTTGTTTTGATGAGATTTATGAGATGCATTGGTGATTTTGATTATGCATGTGTTATGAATGATTTATGCTCATGTTATGGATGCATGTTTATTTCTGTATGCTATTTTGTGTATAATTTTCGTGATGTATGATGATGCAAATGATGATGTAAATGATTTTCTTTCATTTTATGTATGATAATGCAGGATGTGTTGAAATGATTCTAGTATGATGATGTATGATGCAATTTAAAATGACATTCTTTTATGATGTATGTAATGAATGCAAGATGCAAGATGTGATGGTGAATTCGTTTAATAATGTGAAAATGATATGATGTAATGATGAATGATTTAAATTGAACATTATGATGAAATGAGATAAATGGATAAATGATATGTTTATGAAGATGTAATATTTAATGAGTGATATGCACATGACATGGATAATGATGTAATATGGTAATAATGATAATGTTGTAATGGAAATGATCATGATAACCTAAATGATGATGTGAAATGGATGATATGGATGCAATTTTATTATTAATGTAGATGATGTGAATCAAAATGCAAATGTAAATGTTAATGTTATGATATAATAATGAATGACTTACGCACATGATATGAATATGATGAACTAATAATGAAATGATGATGCAAAAATGTAACTGCAATAATAATGATAAAATGAATGATGGTGAAAATGATGTGAATGGTAATGGAATGAGATGTAACAAATGTCCAATCATACTCAATCGTTGTCTGAAAAGATATACAAGAATTTGGCCAACCCTCAAAAATCTATTTAAACAACCCCAAAAAAAATGTAAATGAGTTATGTAGTAATGAACTATTCTCCTTGTTGCCATTTCATATTGTGCTTGGTTTTCATCATTGAGCCTTTTGATATGTTGAAAGTTAGTACAAGAATCAAAGGGTATGTTAGCACCAATGATGACTTGAGTAATACTTTCATGATGTTTGATATAGCAAATTAATACAAGCATCGAGGTATAATTGAACCATGATGACCTAAGTATTGTTTGCATAAACAAACAAAATTTAACCATTTTCCTATGCAATTTCCAAAATTCCATCAATGATACTTTATAGAGCATGTCCCATGACAAATTTGCACAATACTAATGATTAACTTCCAGACAACAAGCAAAGAAAAATCACACTTCTTCCCTATCATTCTAGTTCAGTACATCATTGAACCACTCCAAAGACATGATGTCATCAAATATCAAAACAACAATTGCAACTTATTGCTTTAAGTTTATCATTCATTTTATTCAAATTAAGATCATCCAATTTTTAATCATCTGTCAAAAGAGTCATGTAGTCTCATTGTAATTGGACAAGTTTGTTTGTTTCCTGATATTTTGATTCTAGACACATGTCATTTGCCTGCGAGAAAAGCTCTGAGAAGTGAACTGCCCCCTGGTGACCTTGTACTTTGACACGTGCTAGACACAACTACTGCTAAGGATAATCCTAATTCATCAAGCCATGATGAGGTCCTTGTTGTTTCAAGGAGATGATGTGATGTAAATTGTGATGGTGAGGCATGTGTGTGATGCCGATGAAAAGATGGATAGAAAGAATCTCAATAGATGAGAGAGCCAAATAAAATCCCAAACAATGCCTGTTTTCCAAGTTTCCGTCAAGGCAACAATTTTTATTTTATTTTTTGATTTTTTTGTATTTTTGCTCTTTTTTTATTTATTTTGTATTTTTTTCTCTTTTTTGCTCTTTTTGATTTTTTTGTACTTTTTCTCTTTTTCATTTTTTTTGTATATTTTTCAAGACTTTTTATATTGTTTTTGATATTTTCAGGCATAAAAATTCTTCAGATGAATGTTGTTGGTTGGATCTTCAAATAGGTCCCCTTCTGCTGTTGACAACTGATAAGCCCCCGATCCATATGTCGCAATGATAATGAACGGGCCCAACCAATTAGGTTCAAACTTGCCTTTTTTTTCCCGATCCTACTAATTTCGAGGGTTTTCTTTGAGAACCAAGTCACCCACTTGAAAATTTTGTGGTTTGACTCTGTGATTGTAGCTACGG
Source organism: Sequoiadendron giganteum (assembly GCA_007115665.2). Taxonomy (NCBI): domain Eukaryota; kingdom Viridiplantae; phylum Streptophyta; class Pinopsida; order Cupressales; family Cupressaceae; genus Sequoiadendron; species Sequoiadendron giganteum. Next base: position 240,168,204 of record CM021108.1, on the reverse strand, counting down.
GACATAACTTGTTAATATCCCTTCAAATAATTAATTGCAGTTTGACATCATTCATCAAGTAGTTCTAACTCTTGTAACCTGGATACTCTATAGTCTTCATCATTGATTAACTCCTTTAGTGATACTCGAAGTGAGGGAATCTCAACTTCTAGTGGTAGAATAGCTTCTTCTCCGTAAAACAAAGCATAAGGGGCAGCTCCTGTTGGTGTGTGAATACTTGTTCTGTATGCCCATAATGCTAGATTTAATTGGACATGCCAATCATGTCCTGCTTCATTCACTATTTTCTTCAAAATCTTCAAAATTGTTTTGTTGAAAGCTTCAACTTGATCATTCCCTTGTGAATAGTAAGGTGTAGAGAATCTGTGTTGGATGCGAAATCTTTCACATAGCTCATCAACACCCTGATTTTTAAAGGGTTTTCCATTGTCTATGATAATGGAGTTGGGAATACCATATTGACAAATGATATAGTTTAAAATGATTGAAGAGATTTGTTTGCCAGTAACAATTGTTAGTGGAACAACTTCAATCCACTTAGTGAAATACTTAGTGGTTGTAATGATAAATTTATGTCCATTTGAAGATGATGGGTGTATCTTACCAACCAAGTCCAATCCCCACTGAGCGAAAGACCATGTTGTGGTGAAAGGTTGTAATTCCTGAGCAGGAGCATGAATGAGATTCCCATGAATTTGAAATTTTGCATATTTCTTCACAAAGATGAATGATTCCTTCTCCATGGTCGGCCAATAATAACCCAATTGAACAAGTTTTTTTGCTAAGGTTAGTCCACTTGAGTGTGTCCCACAAATTCCACCATGTACCTCTTGTAATGCCTTTTCAAATTCATCGCTTTCAATACATCTAAGGAGGGTACCATCCAGACCACGCTGATATAAGACGTGAACAATTAAGGTGTAACAGGATGATTGACGGATGAAATTTATTTTTTGATTCCTAGATAAGTCTAAGGGTAAAATAGTATCCTTTAGGTAAGTGTAAATTTGGCCATATAAGGGAGAATCATAACTAGTTAACTGGAAAATGATTTGAGTTTTTGGATTGTCATTGGCGGGAGAAAAAAATTGTTCCACCAGGAAATTGTACCATCTTTGATTCTCTGTCAACTGGAGTAGAGAGGCGATTATAGCCATAGCATCTGCTGCTTTATTATCAATATGTGGAATTTGTATGAACTTGATATTAACAAAGTATTTCTTGAAATCGTCCACCATTCTTTTTTAAGGTATCAACTTTTCATCTTTAGTGTGATATTCTTCATTTATTTGATTTATAACAAGTTGTGAATCACCAAAAACATGAAGTTTTGTGATTTTCCAGTCTACTGCAATTTTTATGCCAATTACCAATGCCTCATACTTAGCTACATTGTTTGTGCAAGGAAAGATTAGCTAATAAGATTTTGGAATTGTATGTCCTTGAGGTGTAATAAAAATAATCTCGGCTCCTGAACCATGTTGAGTGTAAGAACCATCAAAGTAGAGTGCCCATGACTGCTGGATAACTGTTGTGAATACATCGGCGTCAGGAAAATCAACATGTATTGGGTGTTCTACTGGTATTGGTGCTTCTGCTAACTGATCTGCAATTACCTGTCCCTTTATAGCTTTGTGATCCACATAATGAATGCCAAATTTTCTCAAGATCATGACCCATTTGGCCAACCTGCCAGTTAAGTTTTCCTTACTTAGAAGATATTTAAGTGGGTCAATATTAGCCACAAGCTTTACTGTATGAGTTGGCATGTAGTGTCATAACTTTTGAGAAGTGAAGACCACTGCTCAGCAAGATTTTTCAATGAATTTACAATTTAGCTCATGATTTGTTAAGGTTTGACTAATGTAATAAATTGCTCACTCTTTGCCTGAGTTGTCTTCATGTGCCAATAATGCCCCTAAAGACACTTTCGTGGCAGAAATATACAATATGAGAGGTGCACCTTGCACTGGTGGATACATGAGATATTGCTTTATCTAATCAAATGTTGCTTCACATTTTTCCTCCCACCTGAATGGAATATTCTTGTGTAAAAGGTGTGTAAATGGTAAACTTTTATCTGTCAGTTGAGCAATGAACCTTTGAATGGATTGTAACTATCCCTACAAAGAGCATAGTTGACTAATGTTCCTTGGTGGTGGCATATCAAGAATTTCTTGTACCTTAACTTGATCCACTTCAATTCCCTTTTTTGATACAATGTAACCTAATAGCTTTCCAGATCATACTCCAAACACACATTTCTTTGGATTAAGTGTTACTTTGAATTGTTCCATTCTTTTGAAAATTTTAGACAAGATGTCTATGTGTCCTTCTCTGGTGTTTGACTTGGCAAGGAGATCATTGACATAATCTTCCATGAATGTATACATCATATCATGAAAAATTGTTGTCATTGATCGTTCGTATGTGGCTCCTGCATTTTTCAACCCAAATGGCATTACGTTCCAGCAATAGGTACCCCAAGGACATGTGAATGTTGTTTTATCTTGATCCTTTGGTGCAATATTTATCTGGTTGTATCCTGAAAATCCATCCATTAATGAGTACATTGCATGTCCAATAGTCAAATCAACAATCATATCTATGTTTGGCAAGGGGAAGTCATCTTTGGGACATGCCTTGTTCAAATCTCTGAAATTTGTACAAATTGTAATCCTTTCATCTGTCTTTGAAATAGGTACGATATTGGAGATCCATTCCGCATAGTCCATGGACTGGATGAATGCAACATCCAAAATTTTCTTTAATTCCTCTTTAACCAATAATGCAACATGTGGATGCATTTTTCTGAGTTTCTATTTTACAGGTTTCATCCCCGACGTAATAGATAGATGATGCATGATGAGATCTGGATCTAATCTAGGCATATCTATGTAGAACCATGTGAAACTGATTTGATTGTTCTTGAGAAATTCCATGAATCTAGGTACTTCCTCTTTTGTTAGAGATGTGTCCAATTGCAAGACTTTAGGCTTTTTTGTAGTACCTATATTGAGTGCCTCTGTTGGTTCGATTAGAATGGATGACCTTTCCTGATAATGCTCTGGAAGAGTGTCAATTGTCCCATCCTCTGGCACCTTTGAAAGGTTTTTTCCATTCAATAAACTTTTTATTTTTCTCTTTTCTTGATCTAACATTTCCTTTGTTAGGTTTTCACCATTAGATCTTTCTTTTATATTATTTATTTCATAGCTGAGAAACTTTGCACTTTCCTGTCGAAAACTTTGATCTTGTGATTCCCTGGTGGAACTTGTTTTCGGTTGGGATGAACAAAGGAAATTTATGATGGTTTCGTCATTAGGAAAAGTTGGGACATCAATGGGTGCGATTTGTTCCCAATCAATAAGCTCAAGATGGACCAAAGAAAATGGATCATTAGGATGAGTAAGGTCACTAGCTGTTAGGGTCATGATATTATTGTTAACATCATCATAAGGGAGGTCTAGGATGGTATCCTCCTGTGAATGATCTATCTCACTCTGAATCGAATCAGTTTCACTTGAGTCATGATCACTTTGTAGAACGTAGTCAAGTGGAGGCCTTGAGATTTTCCCTTGTAATACTACAGGTGTGAATTTGTGTATGACATCCACCCTTTTCTCTGAGATGCAAGTATCATCAAAGAAGTTGTCCCATTCATATTCATTGGAGTTAGTGTTAGAATTGTTTGCTTGAATTCTCAAAAAAAATCAGTTAACTCCTCTTTAGATATTCCTTGTACTACTTTTTCCTTTGTATCTTCACCATATCCTAACCTAGTTTTATCATTTGGGTACATTGTTTTTAGTTGGACAGGTTCAACAATACCTTCTTTCCTTTTTCCTATAGGGCCATTTCCTTCATAACCCATTTGTTGCATGATAGCGTAACCTTTTCCATATTGTTTTGTGGGAAACTTGACGTGTTGTACCGATTCTTCTTCATCTTTATAGATCCAATCAAGGATAGCTCTATCGTCCACATCATTTTCTTTGATAAACACTCCATTAAACTTGGTGATGGGAACTGAAGCTGAGGCTAAAGTTGATGTAGCCTGCTATATGGATATTGAAGGTTGACCATGGGACCTTGGAGATATGGGTAAATCAGAGAGAGATAAAGAATATTCTCCCACTCCATTATCTTTCAATTTTATCTTGGTGCCAAAATTACTTACCATTTCACTAGCTTGTTCATTGTACTTGGAGGTAGAGATGGCCAAGGCCTCTCTATTGTGCGAGACAAGTGTGTCCTAAGTTTCCCTTAGGTTAGAGAAAGTTTGACTGCTAATGTGATCAACAGGTATTGTTACTTCCTATCCATCATATGGAAACTTCAAGCATTGATGATAAGTGGATGGAACAACTTGCATGTCATGGATCCATGGACGACCCAAGAGTATGTTATAAGTTAGATCCAGAACCTAACAAAAGGTATTCTTCACAACAGGTCCCACTTTGATTGGTAGCATGATGAGGCCTTTGGAAGTCCTTTCCTCATCATCATATGCCTTCATTGTAATCTTCCTTTGTGAATCTATAGATTCCACTGAATATCCCAAAGCTAGGACCAATTTCAAATTATAGATGTTTAGTCCAGATCCCCCATCTATTAGGACATGTCTAATGCAGCCTTTGTGCACCATGACCTCTAAGTAGAGTGATGAATTATGTGGATGGGTTATGGATGAGTCATCTTTTTCAGTAAAGGATAAACATGTGGATGAGGACAAGTGTCCCACCATGGCTTGAAATTTATTGATATCCAAATAAGGGATACAGTTGTATCAACAAGGGCCTTTTCCAGAATGTCCTTATGTGCAGGTGATAACTTTAAAAGTTCCAAGATAGAAATTTGGGCTGATGTTTTTCGTAGTTGATCAACCAAATTGTATTGACTTGGAGGGGGAATCGCTGCTTTAGATGAGCTTCCTTTGACAATGATTTTGGATTTTCCCCTTGTTGTAGCATTGACCTCTTGATATTCTTTCTTACCTTTGATTTGGATAGCATTGATTTGTGGATCATCAGTATAAATATGATTGATAATGACATCATGGACATAATTAATATTCTTGCCCTTATCACCCGAAGATTCCCCCTTTTGATAATTAGGGAGAGGATCCTTGAATATCTGATAGTCATTATTGACATTATATCCCTCAATCATGATGGTGTGCTTATCAATCAAATCCTGAACAATATTCATCAACCCTTGGCAATTGTTTGTCTTATGACCTTTACACCTCTGATAATCACAAAAGTGTGAGTCATTCCACGATGGTGGTTTAAATCGAGGCTCATAGTATCTTTGTGGTGCCAATGTAATAGTGTTTGATTCAATAGCTCTTTGAGAATGGATTCCAAAGATTGGCCCAAGGGAGTGAAAATCTGTCGATTCAAAAAGTATGAAGATCTGAGCATATTTGAATTTTGGTTATTGCCAAAATTATTTCCATGATTATTAGTTGTGTTCCCTTGATTGGAAACATTGCCTTGGGTACTAGAATTTCTAGTATTATTGCTACATTGAACACCTGATACATTAAGGATAGTAGGCTTTGCATTCACGTTGTTAGCATCTACTACCCCATCATTCACAACATTTTTATTTCGAGTCCAAAATCATGACTTGTCATTGTTGTTATTATGGTTTTTGTTGTTGTTGTACGAATTTGAACTTTCTTTATCAATTTTCAGAACTCCACATTTGATCAAATCACCTTCAATAATAATTGTGTTTTCAATCAATTTTTCAAATGATCGAGGATAGTGAAGGTTTAGTCTATAACTCATTTGTTGATTGAGACTATCGATGAAGATCTCCATATTTTCTATTTCAAGAATAGGGTGAGAGTATCTAGCAAACACCCTTCTCCACATTTGCAAAACTGTAGTGAAGGATTCCCCTACTTTTTGTTTCACCTTACAAAGATCAAGCATGGTTATCTAGTGTTGGATTTTGTAGGAGTATTGTGATATAAACTTGTTTATTAACTCCTCAAACGTTTTGATGGGGGGAGTGATCTTTGAAAGCCACTCCATGGATTGTCCACCCAAACTTTGCAGAAATAATCACATTAAGTAGGTATCGTCATGAGTGAATTCTAGGCTCATATTTCAAAAATCCCTCACATGTTCAATGGGATCAGTTTTCCCATTATACCTATCAAATTTAGGGATTTCACAATGTTTTGGAAAGGGAATCCTTCGAAGACTCCTATCAAAAGCATAAAAACATATGTCATCCACAACATACTTCTTCATGGTACCCCCTTTCATTTCTTTTATTTTCCCTTGTAGTTCCTTGATTTGTTGAGTAAGGGCACTAAAATCATTAGGAGGAGTTTCAAGATTTTCTTTAATCCCTTCTATATCAAAATCAGCAGGTAGCTTAGCTCTTTGATTAGCTAATGAAAGGAAATATCTTTCCTTATTTCTTTATAATATCCTTTCCATAAGAGTATGGAATAGGGGATCTTTCTCTGCTTCTTGGAGCTTTTCTTCCGCTATTTCTTCAATATTTGAGTTATGATAGGGGATTTCTTCGCTCTCACTATTATCACCCATTTTGCTTACTGTACTTTCATCTTTTTCTATGTGCTTTTGAGATCTCGTGACAACAGGCATAAGCTCTAATCCAATTCTACTATTCTTGATCAAAAGAATGAAATAGTGCAATGTTTATTGATATGAAAGTCGAGATAGAATGAATATTCTATGACTTAAAATATTTCTAATATTTAGCTCATGATTCTCTGATTGAAAGGATGAAAATCTTGTTTGCGGGAATTAAACCAAAGATCAAAATAAAGATTATTTTGCACTTTGTGAGGTTTGATCCTAGCTTTGTAAAAATATGGATTTGATGGATGCCTAATGTGCTTGAGTTCTCTATTACAGAATTTTGTTGGGATGAGTAGCGTACGTAATTGCAGGTTGGGGAATATAAGAAGAATGAATACGCTGACTGTGGTTGTAACTTTGAGAAAGGGCTCTTCTTTGAAAGAAGGCTCATGAGTACAAAGGTTCTATAGCATAATCATCAGTGAAACCTCTAATATAGTCGTGATATCGGTGAATAAAGGTCCTATGTTCAAGCAAGACCTTTTGACTTTGGTATAGAAATTTCTTCTTCAATAACTTCTTATAATCAAGGGATTTATTTTCCTTTCTAATATTCCTTTCTAGAGACTTCTTGGAAAAAGTTGTAGACTTCCAAACTCCGAGCATGGAAAAGACTAGATTGATATGACTGATTTTTGAATGTTAGAAAGTTACCTAGGTTCGGAAAACACATGCGCCAAAATAGGGCCTAAATGCACCAAAATAGACTACCTATGCACTGAAACAGACCATAGATGTGTCAAAACAGATCATGGATGTGCCGAAATAGAGCATAGATGTACCAAAATAAAGCATGGATGCACAGAATCAGAGCATAGATGCGTTGAAATAGAGCATAGATGTGCTCAAAACAGAGCAACTATGCGCCGAAATAGAGAAGCAATGCACTGAAACAGAGCGGCAATGCACTGAAATAAATTCGAGATGCGCTAAATTATCCGTTTAGACTTCTGAGATAGACATGTTTGGATAGTTTGATATTTTTAGATGATCTTAATCTAATTTAAATGTGAAAAACACAGCATAGAGAAGCAGACAATTGTTTTGCTAATCCTAAAATATAGACAAAAAGTGTATGTTCTTGAGATTTTCATACGTTTTGAGAAAAATATGCACTTCAGTCAGACTCACTCCTAATTTGTCAAATAATTCATCATAGTAATCATAGCCCACAAATTAAAATCACGTTGACTCACACTACCATGTCACCCCCTAGAGGGTGCCCGTGTTTTTTTCTTTTCCAGGTGCATACTCAAGGTGACGGAAGTGGATATTGAATCCCCTGAGAAAAAATTCTATGGCGACTATATGGTGAGTGTCTTGGGGGTAGATTCTTCCCTCCCCTTGCACTGTGATTAAAACGATGTTTGGATACTGACTCGGTTGGCTTTCTACACTATGGTTCATAGTCAAGGTTTATGTTCGGTGCGGCAATAGATGAACTCCCTCAGGAGACCTCCGAACCTTTAGAACAAAGGCTTTATGGATGGTTATCTTTGCACACTGCTATCGAATTGCGGACTATCCCCGAATTCGCTTTTGATTAAAGTGGGTTGGAAAACCTTGCTTTGGTTGTTCCCACTTAGGTCGTTCCCGTAGGGTGAGTACATTTTCCCACTACAGTAGGCCCTCTAAAGGATGTAATAGAGCATAAACATTGCAAGAAAATAAAAAGGCAGTCTGGTATTTTGGTCACCCAGTTAAGGGGAAAGCATAGACCTATTGCCACAGACAAAGCAAACAATGTGTTTTTTGTAGCACCAAATGAAAATGAACTAAACTAAGTAAAGATGTTGCTCCACAATAATCATGGGGTTCATTTTATCTGCAAAAATAGCATGTGGTGACTACCCTAGGATTGATAGATTCCAGATTTTAAATTCCTATCCTAGGATTGGTTCATTTTTCTTAAAAATTGAAATGAAAGAAATTTTGTCCGTGGATGGCGTCGGAATAAAAAAATTTGTTTCACAAACCCCCTGCATGCACTAAGAAAAATTTTGTCTACGGATGGAGTCAAAATCAAAACTTCTGTTTACAAACCCCCTGTATGCACTAAGACAGGTCCCCAGTGCGCCAAACAGATACTGGATGTGCTAAAAGATCAATATGGGATGCACCGAAACAGTCCCTGAATGCACCAAAACAGTCCCTGAATGCTCCGAAATAGTCTCTAGATGCGTCGAAATAGTTCGGGGATGCGCCAAAACAGTCCCAAGATGCACAGAAAGAAAGCTCATATGCACCGAAGTGTGACTCCAGTTCATCATCTGTTAGGAAAAATCCTGCAATAAAAATATTAAAGCAGAGGGATGCCCCACGGTGGGCGCCAAAAATGTGTTGTTAGAAAAAGTGGATTAACTAAATAGTAAACTAACACAATGATAAGATATTATATTAAAGAAAAACTAATCTAGAAAGCATAAATGAAAACTCTAACAACTTCTTCGAATTCGTCCCATCGTCCTCTATCTCCAAGGATTTGATTAAAGGTGTTGGCTCTCAGTTATGTAAGCAGCACCTTGTTGAAATGGTAACTTAGGAGAATGAGATTAATTGAAGATTCATGTGCATGACTATATGATTTAAGCTATGAAATTGAAATGGTATGATGCTAGAATACTGATAATATTGAAATGCAACTATAATGACTGCGTATGAAATATAAGATTCGAGGTGTCTTCTCAACTCATAAGAGGGTTGTATTTATAGATTTTTGAAGGTAAGAATCCAGTTGGCAAGGATCAACAGTTGAGTTCAGACTTGTTAAGATGAACGGTGAGAGATCGAGAAGTTGAAAGAAAGATGGAAGATGTTTCCATAAATTAAATAAATAATATTTAATTATGTGTGAGAGATGATAAAAAGTGCTTTAATTAAATATATAAAATACTTAATTGAATATGAGAAGAAGAAAGTTTCTAATTAAATATTTTTAGAATATTTAATTATGGAGAGAAAACAAAGCTTTTAATTAAATATTACAAATATTTACTTAAGTGGAAAAGAATAAAGAATTAGAAAGAAAGTGTTTTAATTAAATATTGAAAATATTTAATTGAGTGGAGAAAAGAAGAATATCATTTAAGTTTAGAAATTTAAATTTGTGATAATTAATATAAATAAATTGTGAAATCTATTTAATTATTTAGGAGGAAGATAGCAATAATTAAATAAACTTATTTATTTAATTAAACTAGAAGAATTGGAAAAATGAACAATATAAATAAATAATTAAATTTATTTATATGTAGATGACTTAAGAATATTAATTAAATAATTCATATTTAATTAATTAATAGGTTTGATTAACCGTGACCATTTTTAGATGTGTGCATAACTATTGAAAATTTCTGCCACCCATAGGAAGATACTTGATGAAGCATTACATGCGTCCACCATCTTCGGCACCCTTGACACAGAGAAGTTCCAAGATATGGTGGGTAACATCGTTACCCCAAATCTCCTTACATTCTCTAACCAAGATTTCCCCCCGCATCCATCTCATAACTACGCACTCCACCTTCAAGTGCTCGTCCATAAAAAGAAAGTCAAAAGAGTCCTGGTGTATGGAGGTGCAAGCCTTAACATTCTCTCTCTAAAACTTATAAAGAAATTGGGATTTTATGAGGATTCCATTAACAAGAACAAGAGCATCACAATAAGGGCTTATGATGACCAAGAAAGATTGTCTCAAGGCACTATCAAAATTCCTATCCAAGTGGGACTGACAACTATGGAGACTACTTGTCAGGTCCTCGACCTCGACCTACCATACAACATCCTTCTTGGACGTCTATGGATCCATGGAATGAAGGCAGTGGCCTCAATATATCACCAATGTATCAAGTTCTCACACCAAAACAAAGAGGTCACTATATATGGGGATCTTGAACCTTTCGCCTACTACAAAAACTTGGAAGCCAAGTTTTATAAGATCCCCCAAGTACCAAAGAATGATGATTTTCCACGTCATACATTGACCCAACCAACCTCACTTCCACATATGCGATAGAGACACCCGCCATACCTGACATATCCGACATCAAAAACATGATCTAGGACAATGGATGCGGTGATTATAGAATGAAAAGGAATGCATTTGTTCTAGGATAGTTAACACAATCTCCTAGATCACATGGGAAACCTCGATCACAAGAAACACCCATCTGCACCCTTAGGACAGATTCTTCTGGATTTCGCCATTGGGGAGATCTAAGTTAGGAAAGTGTTGATGAGGAAGATATTGCAAGATCAATATACCATGATGCAGGACCCACACCCACCTTACTGATGGAGGAAACCAATAGATGGCTACAAATGATGTTTAACATGGGCTATAACAGGAATGAAAGCCTTGGAAGGAATAGTGATGGATGCCTAGAGCCCATCATTGCAGAAAGAAGAGTGTGGAACCTTTGCCTCGGCTATACTCCTCTGAGTATAACCATAGGTGGAAGAGGTACTCCCAGTAGAGTAGTCAGGTCCTCTCCTCATGTAACAACAACTACTCCTAGACCACCCGTATGCCTAGGTATCCCACTTGATAACTTCACCTTTGATGTCATCGATATTTGTGCCAGTAGTGATGATGATGATACCATAGAAGGTCTTCCTAGGCTCTTTGAGGATTCCACCCTGTTAATGATTAGTATCTCCCTAGCTGAGTCAAACCAACAAACCCACCGAATCACCTTAGTACACCCGCAACTCATCGATCATGATCAATGAGGACCGCCAATTCTAGACTCATTCAAAAATGATGAGGCACTCTCAGAATTCATTAGACTAAGGGATACAATTTCATGTGGGGATCACAAGGCAGGTTTCAACATCATAATAGACACCCAGGCATACTATGGGGAGACGATTGAGTCCTTCAGTCACAAAAGGAAACTATCGAGAATAAGCTTGGGGTTATGGAGTGAAAACCATAGTGTGGCACTCTCTAACCAAAAATAAATAAAAATAAAGGACGCATCCAATGGTGAAAACCTTTCTGAGGTGCCAGAGGATGAAGGATTCAATCTCCCCCCTACTACACTACATCAAGAAAAATCAACAGTCCTGGCAGAATAGTGCAACCCTATCAACTTGGGAACATAAACAAAACTGCAAATCACTTTTTATGTCGAGTCTCTCCTAATAGAGGAACAAGAATTGCTAGCAGCATTCTTGAAATAAAGGAAGGTAAAATTTGCATGGACCTATGCTAACATGCTAGGTCTAGATCCTGAGGTGGTGGTTCATCATTTGGCTATTTACCCTAGATCGAAACCAGTTAGACAAAAGTTAAGGAAAATGCACCCGCAAATAGCCTTGCTAGTCAAGATTGAGTTATAGAAGCTCCTAGATGTTTGCTTCATATGCCCGATTGACTATCCAAAATGGGTATCTAACCTTGTACCAGTCTTAAAACCGAATGGGGGTATCCGCATCTACATAGACTTCAGAGACCTTAACAAAGCATGTGCTAAGGATGATTTTCCACTACCCAACATTGACATGATAGTGGACATGATGACTAGACATGAGATGTTGTCCCTAATGGATGGCTTTTTAGGGTATAATTAGATAATGATCGCAAAGGAAGACCAGCATAAGATAGCCTTTACATGTCCTTGGGGCACCTACTGCTGGAATGTGATACCATTTGGGTTAAATAATGCAAGAGATACATACCAAAGAGCCATGCCACTAATTTTCAATGACATGATTCACAAAACTATCGAAGACTATGTGGATGACATATTGGCCAAATCAAAGAAGAGACAGGATCACATAGCGACTCTCAGTGCAATCTTTGATAGGCTAGAAAAATACAAGGTCAGACTCAACCCAAAGAAATGTGTCTTTGGGTTATAATCGGAAAAGCTACTGGGGTACATAGTTTGAGTGAGAGGGATAGAGGTGGATCATGCAAAAGTAAAAGAAATCCTTGATATGGGAGCACCAAGAACACTAAAGCAACTCAGAGGATTACAAGGTAGACTCGAGTCCATCAGAAGATTCATAGCACAACTGGTAGATAAGCAGATTGCCTATTCACACCTACTCCACAAGGGAGTAGCATTCAGGTGGGATGAAAAGTGCGAACAAGCATTCAAAAAGATCAAGGAATACCTACTTACAACACCTATATTAATGCAACCAATCGTAGGGAAACCATTAATCCTATACATCTCAGCAACAACAGTAGCCTTCGGTGCGCTTTGAGCCCAACATGATGAAAATGGAACCGAGCGGGCCATTTACTATATCAGTAGAACAATGGTGGGGCATGAGTTCAATTACACATCAATAGAAAAATCTTGCCTAGCAGTGGTGTCTGCAGCCCAAAAATTTAGACACTACATGCTAGCTCATCAAATTAAGCTAATTTCCAAGATAGACCCCCTCAAATATCTATTGTCAAAAGAAATGCTTACAAGCAGAATGGCTAAATGGGTTATGATACTATCTGAGCATGATATTGAGTATGTCAAGTTAAAAGTGATCAAGGCACAAGTTATTATGGACCAGCTAGTAGAAGCTCCCCTCTACACAGACAATCCACTCGTATCAGAGTTTCTAAATGAGTCCCTTTTCAATCTCAGTGCAACCGATCATTGGAAACTATACTTTGATGGCTCCCACACACAACATGGATTAGGAGCCAACGTGTTCTTCATCACCCCACAAGGGGATTGCATACCAAGGTCTTACAAGTTAGCATTCCCCTGTACAAACAACATTGCAGAGTATGAGGCTTTAACCATAGGTCTGAAAATTGTGGCACAGTGGTGAATCATGGCGTTAAAGGCCTATGGAGACTCGCAACTTATCATCAACCAAGTCAATGATGAATACCAAACTAAGAATGATAAGCTCACACCATACAAAAAGGTAGTAGAAAACCTCAAGGAATCATTTATCGACATCACCTTTGAGAAAATACCGAGGGAAAAAAATAGAGCAGCTGATGCAATGGCAACAATCGGATCCTTGCTAGATATCCCTTGCAACATCTCAAAACTCGAATTCTTGGTAGAGCAGCTTCTCGTACCCACTTTTGAGGTACCAGAATTAGAATATGGGTGTGAACTCATTGGTCCCAGTGATCTTTGGTACCATGACATTTACACCTACCTAAGATTAGGAATCCTTCCAGCTAACATTACCCCAAACCTAAAGTGAACCTTTGTCAAAAGGTCCTTATGATTTGTCATCCTAGGAGAAACCCTCTTCCATAGAAGTATCGATGGAATCCTATTGCGTTGCTTAAAACCTGAGGAGGCCTTGACTGCATTTGACTAAGGTACATAATGGCACGTGCAATTCACACTCAAGTGGTATGACCTTGGCTAAGAAGTTGCTAAGAACCGGGTACTACTGGTTGACAATGGAGAGAGAGGCACATGACTTTGTCAGAAGGTGTCTACACTACCAACAACATGGAGACCTCATTCATGCACCAGCTCAAGAATTACATCCTATTGTTACACCTTGGCCCTTTTCCCAATGGGGGCTCGATCTCATAGGTAAAATCTGACCCACCTCATCCAATGGCCACAAGCTCATTATCACTGCCACTGAATATTTCACAAAGTGGGTCAAAGAAATTCCCATGACCTACATCATGGGTAAACAAGTATCCAAGTTCATTTATAACTATCTCATCTGCCGATATGGTGTTCCCCAATCCATTATCTTTGATAATGGAACACCTTTCAAGAATCAGGATGTCCATGACTTGTGTGAAAACCTCAAAATCCAACACCACTTTTCCACCCCATACTACCCACAAGGCAATGGCAAAGCAGAAGCTACCAATAAAACCATTCTAAATATCCTTAAGAAAATAGTCAATGACTCTAGTCATGACTAGCATCTACAACTAAATCTCACCTTATGGTCCTACCGCACCAGCATCTGCATGCCAATAGACGCCACCCCATTCTCCCTGGTCTACGGATTAGAAGCCATCCTCCCTATCGAGATTGAGCTTCCGTCACTAAAGATATCATTGCAAAACCTCATCACATATGAGGAATATAGGGTTACAAGATTAAATGAGCTCGAATTACTAGATGAACGGTGCCTTCATCCTAAGTTCAGCTCATCCTGCCTTCATCAAAGTAGTCTATCGCACCATGTAGGGGGCATGTTCGTACATGCATCGGATTAGATTCATGTATATTCTCATGATCTCCCTAATCATTGAAAAATCCAAAAACATCCAAATCATCAAAAATTCAAAAAAAAATAGGAAAAATCATCAAGAAACTCAAAAACATGTCAAAATATTAGAAAATGTTCAAAAAAATCATCATTGAGTCTTGTCAGTCTTCCACCTAGTCCAAACTACGTCATCTTTGAGCTTGAACGTAGGCAAGGTTGATCTTTGATCATCCCCCGAGATAGTTAAGGTCAATCCTTAGGCATCTGTCGCATTGGCAATCTGTTTGCCCATCTATTTTCAAATTGTAGGTTAGTCCTTTAGGCATCTGTTGCAATGGCAATCCATTTTCCATCTATCTCATCATTAATTCAAGTTTGTCACCAGTCAAACTAAGTTGTAGTTTTCTTTAGCTAAAACACTATGATGTGTGGCAAACTGAAAGGATTGATTTTGTAAATATATTCCAAGTCTGTACTGGTGTTATAGTTTTCTTTAGCTACAACACTATGATGTGTGGCTGAGAAGTTTTATTTTCTAAATATATTGTAGGTGTGTTATAACTAAATTTTTTATTTAAGATATTGATTTTTTAAAATTATTTATTTATTTAATTTCTTTTTCAATATCAATTTTTATATATCATTTATTATTTTATCAAAATTAGAAATTTGAATATATTGAATAGTACTAATAGAATGTTTATGTGATTGTTAAATTTTTGTTTTATTAATAAATTTAATAAAATAAATTACAAATAATCTCTGAATTTTTACATTGCATTTAACATGTACGTAATTCTTCACAACACATCATTATATAATTTCTAAAAGTTGTATCTTTTTCACTTGATTTCTTTGTAATTGTTCTCATATTTAGTTAATATATCCCTTTGAATATTGACAAGTTTGTTCCAGTCAAGTAAATATATAATAAATATGCTATTGATTCAATTCTTGAATTATTTAATGTTATATTTTGTTTTGATGAAACATGGATCATAGGTCTAATGCATAGGACACTAATATCAATCATTTTTTAAAAGAACATTAGAATACAAATTGCCAAGGAGATTAGATTGACTTGCAACCTTGTAGGTAATCAACCTTGTGCCTTGAAAATTGATTGAAATTGAATTGCTTTGATTAACCTAAAGAAACTATATGACCTAAAATGAAAATGCACCATTTTTGTATAAATAATCCATAAACTAGAATTTGACAGAACATCTAAGAAAGACAAAGTTTTATGTTTATGTCATATAAATTTGGAGATAATTTGGCAAGACTAAGTTGTTAGGGTGACTATATCATTGTTGAATTGTCTCGGGTCTAAAAACATAGTCTTGTAACTAACTTTTTTCCCTTTGATTCTTCCTTTGAATTTTTTTGTTTTTGAATCTATAGTTATAATAAATATGGAAATGAAATGGTGGGGTGGCTATATAGGAATTTTCCTCAGTCAAAACCCTATTGTGGTATTTCTACCTCCACAAATAGCCCATAAATTGATTGATAAAAGTGTGTGTCCTCTTAACCTTAAGTGCATCTAAGGTTGTACTAAGCTAAAATACATAAATCCCGACTTAAGTGCATTAGAGAAGGATTCCTAAATGATAATGAGAAGATCTACCTAAGAGAATGGCAAATACCCTTAGAAAATCTGAAACACAAAGATACCACATGTTGGGCAAGAGGTAGAACGAAGCTTGATGATGAAGGCACTTTGAAAAAAATTCATTATGTTGTACAAAATAGCCAAGAGCACTTTCTAAACCTAGATTCCATCATGTCCTTCTATTGGCATCAAACTCCTATCACTGAATGAAACATAATCAAATCTGAAAATATGCTTGAAAACCTACAAATTCAAATGTATTTGGAAAAATATAATGATCTCTTTTTATTTTTCTCAAAATTTTCCATTAGTTTTCAAATGGTGCAATGAATATGTGTTTATAGGAATTTAATCCAATTTTCAAAAAAATGGATGTCAAAAGTTGATATTTGACATTTGGAATTTAAATAATAAAATGTTGTGCTTTACATATTAAATTTTGGAGGCAAAATAGACAGACCAAGTCACCTAGGGTGACTATGTCTCAGCCCTATTTGAGGGGATGTCAACTGTTGAGATAAAAATATTAAATATTTTCTTAGGTTTTATATATGTAATTTCTCGATAAATGATTAAATGGGCCACAAAATGAATAATTTAGGAAATTAGGGGCTGATTAGGGGATTTTGAAATGCATTAATGGAAGAGTCACTCAAGTGGATTCCAAAAAGGTGTGAAATAATGATTTCACTTAAAAGGGAGTACAATTTCTAACATTACATTTAGCCCCTACTATAGGAGCCATATGACACTATGTGCATATGCAAGCTAAAGTACCAAAAGTAAATCATATCATAAGAGGATACTCAAAAGGATACCGTAGATTATTCAACAAATTTAAGAATGAATCCACCAATGTAGTAATATGCAAAACCATAACGTTAGGAATCACATCGTACAAAACTAGATCGTTATACTTTTAAAGATCATCATTTACCTGCGAACAAATATGTTAGTCCAAAACTTCAATGGAAAATGAAATTTGAGGGTAGATGTATGCCATCCTAATTCCACTTGCTTTATGGAGGTGGAATCAAGGTATAAATCTAACCACATCAAATTTTTAGGCTTGTTGATGAATATGGTCTCAATAGGGCAATGAGAATCATACAACCTACTATCAACAAGTATACACAATGAACAAGAATGAAACTAAAAATCTAACACAATAAACGACATCCAAATCATAGTATGCTAGCTCAAAGTTATAAGTAATTGAATGATATGTGATATGAAAGTGTAGTAGAAAATTTGAGTATAAATTATAGCATAATTACCTTTTTGAAATTCACTTTTATATTTGTTTCTTTAAGGTTTAGAGAGTGTTACCATCTACCTAAGGAGTGAGGATGCCAAGTTGACGACTCTACCAAACCTTGAGGTTCAAGATTCTATGAGAAAATGCTTCACGAGGCATGGTGAGTTAATTTTTCACATTCCCTAAAATTTATTTCATCATTATGCTATTTTTAGGGTTTTTCAAAACTTTGTGATGCTAATGTCCATTTATGGCATCATTTTCCTCTTTGGGTGACCATGTCCAAGAATGGAGCCCTTTTCCCACATTGGCACCCTTATCCAACAATGGTGCTAGTGCCAAAATTTAGATATTTTATGCTTATAATTTCTTGATTAATGATTTTGAAGCATACTTGATGATTCCTTTTGAAGTTTTATAGACCCCACCATGCACACAACAACGTCTTGGAGGAAAATTATTTTAATTTCTTTGGGAGCAAGCCATGAGACTCCCAATCGAGGTGCAGTAGCACCTATGTTCTATTGGATTACATTGGGTCTTCACCATGATGCTATATTGATGGAATTTGTTGAGTGGTGGGACATGGATACACCCTCATTCCATCTTCAGATAGGGTAGATAATAGTCACGTTTGATAATTTTTGTGGCATATATAGGCTACTTATGTGATGTAGGATCATGCACTATGATGATTTCAAACCCCTCGGGAGGTAATGAAAGATTTTTTTATTGTAATAGTTGTCAGATAGGTCATGATCCCAAGAGGCATATTTAGCTGAAGTGGCTTCTACATTTGAGCACTAATGTTCTACTAATTTGATGGATCATGATTATCATTGTTGATCTAGCTCTAGTGCCTAATGGATGAGGCACACAACTTGATGGGGGCCTGGTACATAGTATATGGGGGAGGAGGAGAATCAAGTAGTATTTTCCTTAGGATGGAGTATGCTAGCACATATTTCATATGATCTTGGTCACTTCATTTATCAAGAGGCAAGTAGTATTACACTATGTATGCTTCTTGAGATGAGGGATTTTGAGCATATTAGCTACATGAGACCAACTAGATATCCCATGGTATCCCCATGGACCTACCCACAAATAATTTTTATATCCTTCGGTGGGCCTTGTAGCGTGGAGCCCTATTATATTACATAGTCACCTTTGATGAGCTAGAGGATGATGATATTATTTAGAGACCCTCCACGAGTGACCAAGTATAGCATGACAACTAACTAGGATGCACTAAGGTAGATTTATCATTGAGAAATATTACCACATGATCACGTCATATTATTCTTATCATGTGATGAGATAGTTCAGATAGTACCCACTCTATGGCTTGCATACCTGAGATCCACATATTGTGGTGCCAAACCATAAGACATACCTCATCCCACTATTGCAGATGTCACCTTGAGCTAGTTGAAGGATGATGAACAAGATGTGAATTCAAAATTTGATGAGGATGGTCTCAGTACTACAGTTGTATATGGTAGGTGGTGTAGGATTGCATATCTTGATACTATCTTCCCTATCGGTCATCCTACAGGAAATCTCGGGCCATGGTCACATCAACGAGAGGATCAAAGAGAGAGGGAGGATAAGGATGTCATGTAGATGCTAGTGGTGATGATGGTGATCCAATGGATAAGGATTAGCAACCAACAATGAGAGATCCCATGGAGCATGGAGAGGCCAAATGTTCCCTCGAGGAGAGACCTTCATTTTTCCCTCATAGCTCATGTGCACACTCTACTACTCCTAATAGACCATGGAACTATGAGCATGGGGAGAGAAGCCACAAAACTTGTGCCACACCACCAACCTCTCATAGGAGTCCTAGAGTGGACAACATAGTGTCCTACTTAGATATTGATTGGTGAGATGGTGATCTAGGTGATGTTTTTGCTATTTATATTTCAATTTATGTTATTAGTTTACTTATGTTAATATATTATGTAATAACCCATCCTAAATTATTACTTAATTAATATTATTGCAAATAACATATGAGTATATTCAAATTAAAAATACATAACTAAGTAGCTATATTCAAGAATAGCAAGACATGTCTAATTAAAATGAGTCAAATATTTATATTCAATTCAAATATCAATTGCAATATCTAAGTTTTAATTGGCTCATAAGGCCACAAAGTAAATACAATGTACAAATTTTACATCACAATTACATCATAGACTAAAATAGTCTTGTAAACATCCATGGTTCCTCGTGATGCTCGGCTCCACTAGTGGATGAGAACATGGTTGAAGCACTTTACCACCTAACCACAAAGCTTACGCTTCCTCAGAATTCTTCCAACTTCAAGAATACCTAACCGTGCACATGAAATTTAGAAAGAGAACAATAGGCAAGGTGGAATCTAGTGCATTCCCATACATCAACATGCATTTCTATCTACAATTTAGAAAATAAAATGTAAGATCTTTACTAGGAATGGCATAGAGTGTTATCACATAGTCCATACATACATAATGAACATATTTTGTTGGACAGGCATAAGAATAATGTTGCAACGAAAAACAATATGTTTTGGTAAAATAAACCCCTATACTCTCTAAACTCAATTTTGGCACCCATCTTAGAAGGTATCTTTTTACCACATAGTGATTTTTATAACAACTATCTACCCTCTAGCAACATCTACCCTGAGGTGTTCTAGTCTACTTAGTTGTCACTATTATATTCAAATAAAAGAATATTCTTCACACACATATTTGTAGAAAAGTAAATCAGTCTAATTATTTCCTCTTTAAGAAATAATCAAATACATGATTCAAATGAAATTGTTCAATACATTATTCATTCATATTATACACATGACCCATGAATACATTCAACATAAGTCATTATTCATTTAAGAATGGATTAAATAAGTAACAAAAGAAGGTATGTCACAAGTATTTGTATGTACATAGATGAAGGAATATTTCCATACACATATATGTGCCTACTCAAGTTATTGATTTGTGCATACATTTTGAAATTAAAATAAAACAATTAAATCAGATTTTCATTATTTAAAAAATGTTCCATTTTTACATTTCATTTGTTATAAATTCAAGAAATAAATGAATCTAAAGAAAGTATATTTTAATAGTTTCTC
The DNA here is from genome assembly GCA_007115665.2 of Sequoiadendron giganteum. Taxonomy (NCBI): domain Eukaryota; kingdom Viridiplantae; phylum Streptophyta; class Pinopsida; order Cupressales; family Cupressaceae; genus Sequoiadendron; species Sequoiadendron giganteum. The sequence continues at coordinate 240,147,406 of CM021108.1, read as the reverse complement.
ACATACTCTTGTCCCATTTGTATCAAAAACAAGTTGTGATATTGAAATGTTGTTTTTCTTAAAATAAACTCACTATTTCTAACACAACAGTGTTGTTTACAACTAAATAGTTAAAAAATGATGTTGTTTACATATAAATGTAGTGTCAAAAAATATCGTCGGGGACATTTTCACTCTTGTTTGGGCCCTTCTTGTGAAATTGAGCCTAATTTTTCCTTGATTTGGTGTTGTAATGTGGATAACACATTCACATTAGGTCTTGGAACTTTTTGAACTAATGGATTTAAATGGTACCTTGCTAAAGTGTTATGAAGTGTTGTAACACACTTTCACACTTCTCTAAAGTTTTATTAATCAACTAAACCTAATGAACCTATTTTTTTAAAATAAACTTTAATCTTGCCTCATTTGGAGTGTTGTGAAGTGTCGTAACACACTCTCACACTTTTCTATGTTTGTAATAACTAATTGGGATTTCTTATGCTTTATTTGGTACTATATTTCATCCACAAGCCTCATTTAATTCATATTTTCAAGGATAATCCTAACACCAATCATGATTCAGGTTTTTCGTGTTTGAATGGCCTAGATTTAGTGATCTATGAATCATTTTCCACCTTGGGAAAATGGGTCACACTTGGATCTTTTGGCCCCAAACCAGGTTTCACACATTTCTAAGCACTTTTGGTTTTTGGTCCCATACATTATGCATGATGGGACTCATTTTCCACCTTGGGTGAATGAGTCCCATGTGCCCCAAAATCAAAATTAATTTAAAATTTTTGTAGGATTTTATTCTCCTAGATATGATGTCAACTTGTAGTGTTGTAATTTTGGGAATTATTTCATTATTGAGTATAAATACAAGGTTCTTTCACTCATATTTTCACCTAGCAATCTAACAAGCAATAAAGAGTTCACAAGAGAATTGAAGGGTAGATTATCAAGCATTTGAGAGAATTCATAAAGAATGAATCATCATGTCAAAGATTTCATGCATCATTTTTTTTATTGTGCTAACAATTGTGGTGTAGGATTTATGAATCAAGCAAGTGTTTCATTCAAGATCAACATCATTCAAGAAAGATTCAAGAACCACATCCATTGAAATTATCTCAAGTATATTTGCAGCACTTTATTGCTATGGGGTATGTGCAGGATCACCATGGAAAAAATGGGCCCTTAAGTGGCAAATAATTCAGAAAAATCAGAGTTAGGAAACTTGACATAAAAAATTGAATAAGTTATCTATATTATTTCAAAAATATGTAAGAATAGAATCTGTATCAAATTGAATTTATTTTTTAAATTACTAGGTTTATTTACAAAAAAATAAAATCTATTTGATGAAAATTTGAAATTTCAATACAGTAGTACTTAAATTTCAAGGAAAAAATAAGAAGTAGGTGTCTGTCTGACCACCCTAACCACATTAAAATGATAATATTTTTTTATAATATTTTAGATATAAGTAGAGGACTCATGTCTCGGTGTGATGTTTATTTTTTTTTTTAATTTGTTTCCAAGTAAATAATTAATTATAACCACCTTAACTTGGTCAAAAATTCATGAAACTCAATTTTTTTGTTTTTTAATCTTATAGTATGTGAAGCATAGAATGTGACGCATGTTTTGGATTAAAAAAAAATGATACCATTTGAAAGTTATAGATGTTTTTCTATCAGCCTTAAAATCAAGACTTTATTCTTAATTCAATAGAAAATGAATAATAATTACTTATTAAATTCAAAGTGAAGCATAATTTATATTGGTGGAAAGTTGAGAATATCCTTTAAAAACCCTTTTCATTTCATCAATTTTGGGTAGAAGAAAAGTCGTCAACCACATACCCATCATATTGCCACTTTTTGGCCCATCATGATCCTACACATACCTAATGGTTTTGTGAGTTAAATTTTTTTAATTTGTTCATTCATCATTCTCCATTTCTATTTAATTTCATTTCAAGGATTGATTTCCAAAATATGGTTTGACTAAGACAAACCCCTATCCACTAACCCAACAACACTTTCCCCTCTCATTTGTGTGTGATTTGTATGTCTAGGTTGCATATTTCCTAGGGAGAATGATTGGAGAGAAGTCACAAGTCATTGAAATTTTTCAAAGTTGTCATCAATCCTTGGAGAACCTTAGAGATCACCTATAGGTTGCAAATCAAAGATTCAAATCTAAAAACCAATCAGGAAAGATAGAGCAGACATAGAAGAGCAGGATCAGCCTTTGAAGCTTTAGCAAAGCCCAACTAGGTTAATTTTCCACTTCTAGTAAATGATTCCCAGTTCCAATCAATTTTAAGGATTTTAAATATTCCAATACCCTTTTAGCAGATTCCTATTCTTGCATAGTTTTCCAGATTCTGGACTGATTTTTCCAACTTGGTGAATGAGTCCTAGTCTGCATTAAATTCATATTTCTTAGTGTTCTAGATCTCTATCCAAATATTTCGAGATTTCCAAGTGCACACATTTTGTTTTGTAGTTTTTTGTGTTGTTTCATTTGCATTTCTAGGCCATTCCTTTCAAGTTTGCATTCAATTAGGGTTTTACATTTCATCTTGCATTTCATTGTCTTTTCCAAGTCTAAATTTTTTGGTGAATCCCTCATTAGATCATATTCAACCCCTAGAACAACCCTCTTGCAATATCTCTTTCTCTTTTGCATTGAGATCTTAATGTTTTGTTCTTGAGTGAAAGTTAGCAAATATTGCCCCTTTTAGGTCCTAAAACCCCTAAAAGGTGGGAAAGCTTCCAATTTTCCACCTTTTATTGTGGTGAACCTACATTTAGAATCTCATAATTCTGATTTGGAGTTTATTATCATCCTAGATCTTTCTTGCATTAGGTTTTACATTCTAGGGTTTCAAACTTTGCATTAGTGAAAGCTCATATAGCTTGCATTTTCGCATTTAATTTCATTGAAAATCATTCAAAATCTGTATTTTCATCTCAGATATAGATTATACAACATAGAAAACATAAAAATCAATTAATTTTTTTCATAATTTTTGAAAACATTCCCCCCTTTTCATATTTTGCATTGCATTTTCTAGCATTTCAAGTTCTATTTCTGAGTTTTTCTTTGTTGTTATTGTTTTTCTGTTTTAGTTTCTAGAATTTATATTATAAGAATTTCATTTTTCTTAGCTTACATTTAATTGGAATTCAGCTTGTATTTAGTATCCGTTGCATGATTATTTGGTGTCCTATTTCTAATACTATAGTGAGATGAAGCTCGAGACTCATGTCACCCTGTGATAACACAATCGCTGTGGATCTTGGGTTGCCTAGCTCTTTCACTCCTAGTATTGACACTAGTACACTAGGTATGGACAACACCCTTAACAAATCCTTACCTTCTATTAGTATGCAAGTTGAAACAAGGAATGATAGTGTCTTGCAAGAAAACATAATTCAAATTCATGGGGACCTAGCAAACTTACAACATCAAGTACAAATTGACAATGTTTCAACAAGTGCTATCCCTACTATAGGTAGGGGGACCACAATGAACTTGAAGCAAAACCCAACTATAGTTGAACAAGAATCTAATCTGAGTGGGAGTGGCTTGAGCCACCACCTTTCTCTAGTGGTATCTCATCGCTCCCTCCCTGATTTAATAGATAGAGGGTCATGTGTTTCTCCTCTCCTTGTCATTGTGAATAGGGGGCTATGCGTAGTTGTTTATCAAAACAAACAATGACCTATACCATTTACTAAATATATTTACAGATAAGATATATGCCCCAGAAGCCTCACCTCTATTTCATATTTAGGATTTTCCCTATAGCCTACTCAACCCACCCACCTAGGCATCTCAAACGATCCAATATAATAAGCGATAGTGAGGTTAGGTTGAGGGTGTTATCAACCCCAAGGCCTCATACCTATATATATAGATAACATTCACCCCATGCTTGAAAGTGAACATGGGCTTGACCTTGTGAAAAACATAGTTCAAATATTTGGCAAACACCTCCGCCCAACCTCTAGTTGTCATTTACCTACAAACAATGTCACAAGCCAAGGAGGAACTCAAATCCCTCCTCCCCAATAATTTCCTCAATACCTACATATACTAACCCTCAAGTCAGAAAAAAAATGCAACAAGTTAGTAATGTGATTCCTTCCTTGGGTATTCTCACTAGCACCCCTAGTTCCTATGTGACATCACCCATCATATCTCATACCACTTTACCATCTATAAGAATTCCATTCACTTGTCCTACGAACACATACACCCCTTCACCTTTTTCACCTCCATCTCATAGCACAAGTAATGAACCTATCATTAATCAAATCTTCTAAGCCATTTCATCCCTCTAAAAGAAATTTTCCACCATCACTCAAAATAAAAATTGTCCACCTACATATAATGTCAAAAGTAGTCCATTGTCCTTGGATATATTGTGAACACCGATGCCACAAGGTGTAGAGGTTCCTAGATTTGATAAATATGGAAGGGATATCCTTCTATTCATGTTAATTCTTATATTGAGTTATGTAATTACTTTGTCCTTGATGATAAACTATTGGCTAAGCTTTTTCCTATGTCCTTGAAAGACACTGCCTTGGAATGGTTTTCTTCTTTACCGAACAACTCAATTCGGTCATTCAATGAACTTGTTTAAGCATTTTTTAACCATTTACAAGTGTATATGACTCCTAAGATGACCTTGGCCGATTTGACGAGATGCAAGCAAAAATAAGAAGAAAAGATAACTGAATCTATCTCACGCTATCAATCAATTTATTCTGAAATTGATGTCAAGGTCCCCAACCCTCACTTCAGAAGATGTTGATAAAAAAATTGCAAAGAAAGAACCTAATAAGCCTTTACCCTCAAGCTTTAGATCAAATGCTTATTGCCATTACCACTGACTAAAAACAAATGACATGGAACATTGCAAGCCTCTTAAACATCTTGTACAAGACCTCATTGATTCTATTCATCTTTCCATTGGAGGTGTTAGTGATCAAGGAAATAAATTTGTTACCCCTCCTAATCAAAACTTGCAATTCTTTACCAACCCAATTCCAAAACATAATATTTTATTTTTCAAATCTAGTGAAACTACAAAGAATGATGTGATGAATATTGACACAGATGATGATAACAATGATCCTATCAATAATGATACTATGGATGGAATGGTAGGAGTGATAGATGTCATTCCTCATAAGAGCCAAAGTAAGAATCCTCTTGACATTGGTTTCTCCTCTAAGGATATTATTAAACAAGCACCTAATGGTCCTCTTTACATAGCCAATTCTATGTATGAAAAGCCCACTAATGGGATACTAATGGGTAAGTGCACCAATCTGTGACACAATTTTGGCTCTTAAGATGCCACTTTTTTTTTCTGAAATCAGCAAAATCTGATTTGCATGAGAAAATGAAGATAGTTACGCTCAAAATTTCAAGATGCAGCAAGAAAAAAAGTTGAAGTGCTCCGATTCTAGTTTCTAAGATACTAAATTGTTTTTAAATTAATGAATATTAAGGGTCTCAAAAAGGGGAGGGGGGGCAAAATAGGTCCAATTTTTATCAAAAAAATTAGCATAGCGCCTGAGGGCTCCCCCCTTTTTGATTAAATTTTTTTTAGAATTTCAAAAATCCGAACAGTGAGAAATTTGCTAACACCATGTAGTTTATCCTCGTTCTTTCGGATAGTTTTTTTAATGAATATATAATATTTTATGAATTTTGAAAGTGGACACATCCTGAAAAGCTAAAATTTGAGTGTGCTCCCCAAAATTTTTTTTGCAAACTAATCAAAAATTGATTGGTTTTTTCCATCATGTGTAGAATGGAGTCTAGTTTCAAAAAAAATAATTTGTTTCACATTCTAATTAACGAGTAAAAATCTATCCTAAAACTAGCACATGTTGGTTTTTGACTAAAAATGAAGGCATTTACAATAGAAGCCATGGATGAAAACCCTAACTAAATCAAAATGAAAAAAGAATTATATATTTAGATAGCTAAGAGAGAGGTTAATGCTATGAAATTTTATTTTATAAACTTACATTGATAGATGTGCAAATGAGACGAGGAGCATGGATGAAAATAATGGGAAATTTGGTAGCCTTTCAAAAAATCATGTCTTTTTCATGAAATGGTTGTCCAAACCTTTGGGTCAGATACCCAATGCAAAATCCAACCCATAGGGTTGGTATTTCCCAATGCAAGTTATTTGGCATGCGCCAAATCTGGTGCTCACCAAATTTTGCATGTGCCAAATGGGCTGCTTCATTTGGCGAGCATCAAATGTCATTCATGACTTTTGGAATGCATTTTTGTAAACTCTTTGATTTTCACTTTCTCTGTTAGGGAAACTATATACATGAAATAAACATTTAAATATAAATTGACATTTACATATGGACATTTACTTTCTTATACTTTAAGATATATTTCATGTATATATAGGCAAGATTTTTGAGAGTGGTTTCAGATCTCTAGGAGTTATAATGCAAATTCTAGTTTTTGGAAGATATTAAAAATTTCAGACTTAGTCAAATTTTGGTAATCAACATGTCCAATTTCAGACTTAGTCAAATTTCAGTAATTAGCATGTCAAATTTTAGTAATCAAGAGGTTAAATTTTAGTAATCAGGTGGTCAAATTTCATCTTTCTCTCTCTATCTCACTCATTTTCATCTCTGATTCTCTAGACCTCTCTCTCTCACTATCTCCATCCCTTTATCTAACAATATCTTCCTTGAGCTCAAGAACTATGTCTCTACATGTCCATCTCTCTCTCCTTCCCTCTCCAATATCTATCTCCCTCCCTGCTTCCCTATCTACACTTCTCTATCTCCCCTCCCTCTCCTTTTATCTCTATATACATCTCTCTACTCTCTATATAACCTCTCTCTATAGCTACCTATCCCTCTCTCCCACTCTCTCCCCTCTTTCTCTCTCACTCTCTAATTCCCTCTCTCTCCTTCCCTCTCTACTCTCTATCTCCCCCTCTCTCTCCTTCCGTTTCTAATTCTCTCTATCTCACCTCTCTTTCTCCCCCCTCTCTCTCCCTCTCTCTTCCTTTCACCCACCTTTTCTCTCTACTTCTCTCTATCTAACCTCTCTCTCTCTCGGGTCTCTCTCTCCCCTCTACCCTTAAACCCTTAACCCTAAACCCTAAAACCTTAAACCCTAAGCCCTTAAACCTTCTACCCTATACCCTTAACCCTTCTACTCTCTACCCTTAACCCTCCCTCCCTCTATCTCTCTCCCACTCCCTCCATCTCTCTCTCTCTCTCTCAACCCTCTCCCTCCTACCCCCTCTCCCTCTCCCAGTCACTTCCTCTTTCTCTCCCCTATACCCTCTATCTGAGAGAGGGAGAGGGGTTATGAGGGAGATACTTGAGAGAGAGAGGGATGGAGTGGGAGAGGGATAGAGGGAGGCATGGTTAAGGGTAGAGGGTAGAGGGTTTAAGGGTTTAAGGATTAAGGGTTTAGCGTTTAGGCTTAAGGGTAGAGGGGAGAGAGATAGAGGGACTGACTTAGAGAGACCTAACAAAGGGAGAGGGGCAAAGGGGGTAGGAGGGAGAGGGTTGAGAGAGAGAGAGGGAGGGAGGGTTAAGGGTACAGGGTAGAGGATTTAGGGTTTAAGGGTTAAGGGTTAAGGGTTTAGGGTTTAGGGTTAAGGGTAGAGGGTTAAGGGTTTAAGGGTTAAGTATAGAGGATTAACGGTTAAGGGTAGAGGGGAGAAAGATAGAGGGAGTGAGTGAGTGAGCGAGAGAGACCTAAGAGAGGGAGAGGCGATAGGAGAGAGAGACTTGGGAGAGAGAAAGAGGGATGGATGGTTAAGGGTAGAGGGTTTAAGGGTTAAGGGTTTAGGGTTTAGGGTTAAGGGTAGAGGGGAGAGAGATAGAAGGAGTGATTGAGAGAGAGAGATAACTGAGAGAGGGAGAGGGGCTAGGAGGGGAGATATAGAGACTCTCCCTCATCCCCCCTCTCTCTCTCAATACTCTCCCTCCTACCCCTGTCTCTCTCTGAGGTATCTCTCACTCACTCACTCCCTCTATCTCTCTCCCCTCTGCCCTTAACCCTAAAACCTAAACCCTAAAACCTAAACCCTAAAACCTTATCCATTAAACCCTAAACCCTTAAAACCTCTATAATATACCCTTAACCCTCTACGCTCTATCTATCTCCCACTCTCTCCCTCCCTCTCTCTATCAAGTCTCTCCCTCTTACCCCCTCTCCCTCTATCAGGTCTCTCTCTCTCTCACTCACTCCTTTTATCTCTCTCCCTTCTACCCTTAACCCTCTAACCTCTATCACTCTCACACTCCCTCCCTCTCTCTCTCACTACCTCTATCTCTCTCCACTATACCCTTAACCCTAAACCATAAACCATTAAACCTTAAACCCTAAACCCTTATAAACTCTACCCTCTACTCTATATCTCTCTCCAACTCACTCCCCCTCTCTCTCTCAAGTATTTCCCTCCTACCCCCTCTCCCTCTCTCAAGTCTCTCTCTCTCACTCACTCCCTCTATCTATCTCCCCTCCACCCTTATCCCTAAACCCTTAACCCTTAAACCCTCTACCCTCTACCCTTTAACCTCTTTCTATCTCCACCTCCCTCCCTCCCTCTCTCTCTCAAGTCTCTCCCTCCTACCCCCTCTCCCTCTTTGAGGTATCTCTCTCACTCACTCACTCATTCTATATCTCTACCCTCTACCCTCTACCCTCTACTCTTAACCCTCTACACTCTATCTCTTTTCCACTCCCTCCCTCTCTCTCTCTCACTAACTCCCTCTATCTCTCTATCTCCTTTACCCATAACTCTAAACCATAAATTTTTAACCCTTAAACTCTCTACCCTCTACCCTTAACTCTACTCTCTACTTATCTTTATCTCCTCCCCCTCTATCTACCTAGACCTCTCTTTATTTTTGTCTCGTCTCTCTATCCATGCCTACCTCTCCCTATATCTCTACTCTCATATCTACTTCTCTCTACCTATTTTTCCCTCTATACCTATTTCTCTCTCCCTCCTTTCCTCTTCTATCTCAATATCTCCACCTTCTTTCTCTCTCTCTCTCTCTCCTCTCTACCCTTAACTCTAAACCCTTAACCTTTAAACCCTAAACACCTCAAACCCTCTACCCTCTACCCTCTATTTCTCTCCCACTCCCTCTCCCTCCTACCCCCTCTCCCTCTCTCAAGTATCTCTCACTCACTCAATCCTTCTATATCTCTCCCCTTTACCCTTAGCCCTCTACCCTCAACCCTTAGCCATCTTCCCTTAACCCTCTACCCTCTATCTCTATCCAAATCCCTCCCTCTCTCAGGTCTCTCTCTCTGTCTCTCACTCACTCACTCACTCCCTCTATCTATCTCCCCTCTACCCTAAACCCTAAACCCTAAACCCTAAACCCTCAACCCTTAAACCATAAACCATTAAACCCTCTACCCTCTACCCTTAACCATCTACCCTTAACCCTCTACTCTCTATCTCTCTCCTACTTCCTCCCTCTCTCTCTCAAGACTATCCCTCTTACCCCCTCTCCCCCTCTCCCTCTCTCAGGTCTCTCTCTCTCACACACTCACTCTCTCTATCTCTCTTCCCTCTACCCTAAAACCTAAACCCTAAACCCTTAAACCTTAAACCCTAAAGCATTAAACTCTCTACCCTCCCTCCCTCCATAACTCTCCCACTCCCTCCCTCTCTCTCTCTTCCAAGTATCTCCATCCTACCCCCTCTCCCTCTCTCAAGTCTCTCTCTCACCTACTCAATCCATCTATCTCTCTCCTATCTCCCGTAATCCCTATACCCTCAACCCAATACCATAAACCATCTACCGTATACATTGGATCCTCAACCCTCATCTATCTTTGTCCCTCCAACCTCTTCTCTCCTTATCTGTATCTCACTTCTCCCTCCATCTCTCCCTCCATCCATCCCACCTTATCTTCCCTAATCCCTCAACCCTATACCCTCAACCCTTAAAAACTTAAACAATCAACCCTATACCCTAAACCCTCAACCCTCAACCCTTAAATCCTAAACCCTTAAACCCTCTACCCTCAACCCTAATCCCTCAACCCTTAAACCCTTAAACTCTCTACCCTAATCCCTCAACCCTTAACCCTTTATCCCTCAACCCTTAAACCCTCAACCCTCAACCCTCTATCTTCAATCCTAAATCCTTAACCCTAAAACCTCAACCCCTATACCTTGTACCCTATATGTTGGACCCTCAACCCTAATCCATCAACCCTATACCCTCAACCCTCTACCCTCAACCTTAAACTCTTGACCCTCAACCCTTAAACCCTACACCCTTAAACCCTCTACCATCTATCCTATGTAGTAAACCCTTACCCCTCAATTCTCAACCCTCAGCCCTTAATCCCTTAATGCTCAACCCTTAAACCCTAAAAAATCAGCCCTTATACCCTCTACCTTATACATTAGACCCTCAACCCTAATCCTTCAACCATATACCCTTAAACCTATACCCTAAACCCTCTAAACTCAACCCTAAATCCTCAACCCTAAACCCTTAAACCCTAAACCCTTAAACCTTACACCCTATACCCTCAACCCAATACCCAAAACCATCAATCCTATACCCTTAATTCTAAATGCTCTATTCTATACATTGGATCCTAAACCCTCATATATTTGTATCCCTCTCTCCTCTTCTCTCCTCTCTATCTCACTTCTCCCTCCATCTCTACCCTAATCCCTCAACCCTTAAACCCTTAAACACTCAACCCTCACCTTGATACCCTCTCACCTAAACCCAATACCATCTAACCTTAAACCCAAGTAAACTATCTATCCTAATCCCTCAATTATCAACCCTTAATCCCTCTACCCTCTACCCTCTACCCTCTACCCTCTACCCTTAAACCCTCGACCATATACCCTATACATTAAACCCTCAAACCTAGGTAGGTAGGGAAACATAGGTGAGATACAAAGTGATGAAGGGAGAGGTAAATATAGGTAGAGAGGGAAGGAGATGTAGAGAGAGGAGAGATAGAGAGAAGTAGAGAGGGGAGGGAGGGACATGTAGGGAGGAGATACAAGTGTGTGTGTGTGTGCGAGAGAGAGAGAGAGAGAGAGAGAGAGAGAGAGATATGGATATGAGAGATAGAGAGTAGAGAGGGAAAGAGGTAGGGAGGATACACGGTTGAGATATAGAGTGATGGAGGGAGAGGTGGGTAAAGAGAGGGAGAGGGGAGATAAAGATAAATATAGAGGGAAGGAGATGTAGAGAGAGATGAGAGATAGAGATAAGTAGAGAGTGGAGGGATGGTGGGAGAGGAAAGGAGGAGATAGAGGTGAGTGTGTGTGAGAGGGAGAGAGAGTGAGAGGAGAGAAAATGAGGGGAGAGAGGAAGGGGATAGAGAGAAATAGATTAAAGAGGAAAGGGGGGACAAATAGAGAGTAGAGAGGGAAGGAGAGGGCAAGAGAGAAAGAGGGGGGAGGGAGAGAGTGGTAGGTAGTGGAGAGAGAGGTAGGTAGAGAGGGAAGGAGAGAGGGATGGATAGGAGGCAGAGTGAGATGGAGAGAGTGGTGATATAGAGAGTAGAGAGGTAAGGAGAGAATGATAAATAGAGATAAAGAGAGAGAGGGAGATTAGAGGGAGGGAGAGGTAGAAAGGGATAAGTGAGACATAGATAGGGAAGGAGGGAAAGTGGGATAGAGAGAGAATGGTGACTTAGAGAGGAGGGAGTGAGAGGGAAGGAAGGAAAGTGGGAGAAAGGGAATGGTGATTTAGAGAGGAGGGGGTGATAGGTAGGGATAGAGATAATGGTGAGATAGAGAGGAGAGAGTGAGAGAGAAAGAGAGGGATGGAGAGACAGAGAGAGAGGTAGGTAGAGGAAGGGAGGGGAGAGATAGAGAATAGAGAGGAAAAGAGGTAAGGAAGGAGGCATAAGTGAGATAGAGAGGGATGGAGAGAGAGAGTGATGGAGGGCGAGCTATGTATAGAGAGGGAAAGAGAGAGGAGAGATAAAGAGTAGAGAGGGGAGGGATGGATAGAGAGGTAGGGAGGGAGATAGAGGTGTGTGTGTGAGTGAGAGAGATAATGGTGAGATGGTGAAAAGGATAAATTGAGAGAGAAATAGGAGGAGGGAGGGACAATAGTGAGAGAGATTGGGAGGAGAGACAAAAAAAGGGGAGGGAGGGTGAGGTCGAGAGAGGAAGGGAGAGGAGAGATAGAGAGTAGAGAGGGAAGGAGGGAGGGAGGGAGTGTTAGCGAGGGAGATATAGGTTTGTGTGTGAGAGAGAGAGATAGAGAGAGTGGTGAGATAGAGAAGGGATATTGAGAGGGAGGGAGAGAGAATTATGAGATAGAGAGGAAAGAGTTAGAGAGAAAGCGAGGGAAGAGAGGGATAGAGAGTGAGAGAGAGATGTAGGTAGAGGGAGGGAGAGGAGAGATAGAGAGTAGAGAGGGAAAGAGGTCAGGAGGGAGACATAAGTGAGATACAAAGTGATGGAGGGAGAGGTAGTTAAAGAGAGAGATGGGGGACAAAGATAAGTAGAGAGGGAAGGAGATGTAGAGAGAGAAGAGATAAATAGAAGTAGAAAGGGGAGGAGGGAGGCAGATGTAGGGAGGCGATAGAGGGGTGTGTGGGAGAGAGAGAGAGAGGGGAGAGAGAGAGAAGAAGGGAGAGAGAGAGGGAGTGGAGAGATAGAGAGTAGAGAGAAGGAGAGAGAAAGATGATACAACTTGCTGACTACTAAAATTTGACCTCCTAATTATTGAAATTTGAATTGCTGATTATTGAAATTTGACTAAGTCTGAAATTTTTAAGATCTTCCAAAAACTAGAATTTGCATCATAACTCCTAGAGATCTGAAACCACTCTCAAAAATCCTTCCTATATACATGAAATATAACTTAAAGTATAACAATGTAAATTTCCATATGTAAATTTCAACTTATACTTAAATGTTTATTTCATGTATATAGTTTCCCTGGAAGAGAAAGCAAAAATAAAAAAGTTTAGAAAAATGCATTCCAAAACTCATTGCAAAAAGAAAGAGAACTCACACTTGTTCACTCATTAAAAAATTCAATCCATTTGGTGCACGCCAAATTTGGCGCTCACCAAATTTGGTGCACGCCAAATTTGGCGCTCACCAAATTTGGTGCTCACCAAATTTGGCACTTGCCAAATGGTAAAGCCATTTGGAGAGTGTAATATGGCCTATTACAGGTTTTTTTTGCAATTTGGCACCAAAATTGTGTCACAGATTGGTGTACTTACCCTAATAGATCCTTCCTATGGAGAGAATGTGATCATCAAGGAATTCTTACTTTTGTATGAGCTCTATCAAGATATATACAATAAACTAAAAGAATGGATCAAGACATGTAATGTTTTTTCTTTCCCTACAATGGGATTGATCACCTTACCATTGCAAATAGGACCTTAAAAGAATTACATGTCGCATTCTCCATCATCCCACAGTTAGACCAATTTCGTGTGAAGCTAGGCTACCCATGGCTTCGCTCTATGAAATTTGTCACTTTGGTTGTGCATAAATGCTTAAAGTTTCTAGTCGATGATGAAATCTTCATTGTCCACCATAGTTGCTTTAACCCTTTGTCTTCCAAAGGAAATTTTTCCTTAAATTTATTTTGGACCAAGCCTATGGATCCTATAAAACTATGATTAGAATTCATTTTCTTTTCCTATAAAAAGTTCAAGGTAAAAAACATAGTAGAATTATCCCTCTGAAATATGTCCCCACCCAAAATTGAGCCTAATTTCCTCTATGAAACCATGCTTGAACATAAATAATTTCCAAACAACCAAGACCAACCTAAGACAAAACCTTCACCTACCTCCTAAAAATGACCAAGAGATAACAAAAACAACCCCATCACACCTCCCAGAATAAAAAATGTTTACAAAGTCAAAGAGAAAGTGGTTGAATAACCTCCCACGGTTCCTTTCGTTCCTTCCCTTAGGGAAGAAAATAAAACTATGGTTGATCAACCCGCTCCTACACAAAAATTACTTGAAAAAAAAACTAAAATAAAAAGAGGTGCTAGAGAGTGTAGGCGTAGATTTCATGCCCTTGCTCACAATTTACATGAAGAATTAATCAAAGAAAATAAAGATCCAAACTTGACTGAAGCAATGCATGATGACTCTACCCCAACCCAAAACAAAACAATCCAATACAACAACCACAAAAATATTTGAACTCTTCCATGGACATTATCCTTCGACCTCCTATTGTGATTAACTTGGATGATGATGATGAGATTTCTAAAATCAATGAAGAGGTGCATAATGAATTGAATACATTGTTTTCCTCTTTTGTGAGCTTAGATGACAAATCTCCTACAAAGAGTGTTGAGCTTGATACTGATCCTAGAGTTTGACACTTGCTATTTTCCCTGTGGCTAGTTGTCCACCTTTGGTATATATGGAAAATTATTGGGATGTAGATGACCTACTAATAGGTTAAGTCACATGTGCTTGAATAGTCTTTTAGATTATTTCTTTTTCTTTTGTGTGATTGCATGTGCATAATTTTATCCCCTGTGACCTTCTATTTGATGTATCTCTCTATTTGTGACTTTCCTCTATCTATACCTCTCTTTCTTCTCTACATCATAAATATTTTACTTTATGCTTTTTTTATTTTTTTCATTTGTCTTGTGTTTTCCTTTTGGGGATGATGCAAGGCATCGAGACATTCATGTCTCTTTCACGTTGACCAATTTTTTTTATTTCTTTATTCCTTTTTCATTTGTCTTGTGTTTTCCTTTTGGAGATGGCATCAGGCATTGATACATTCATGTCTCTTCCATGTTGACTCAAAAGTTTTTTCTTTGTTTTCGCTATCTTTGTGTCATTCTTCAAGTTCTATGTGTATTCCGAGAATGATGATAGTGCAATCTCTCTAAAAACATTGAAGCAAGAACATACTGACCCCAAATCCATAGACCTAGGTTATTTGTTTGGTTTTTTCATTTTGGGGCCAACCCCTCTCTTTTATTTCTCTCTTACATGATGCAAACTTACTTGAAAATATATGACTTGGCATAAGGCTTTCCAATTTGGACCTCATGTCTTTTTTCTTAGAATTTATCATTTTCCACTTTAAAGTAATTGTTCATAGCATGATGATTAGAAATTTATTTTAAGTAGGGGAATACATTGGCATTATTATTTTGCATTTTATTTTTCATCGTTCATGGTGTAGTTTTACTATTTCATAAGATGCGCTTCTCGCTTTATGGATGACATTGGGTGTGGTGCCCTTTAAGAGCATGATCTATCTTAACATATTACATTGCTCTTAGTGGTTTGATGCAACACACTACATCCCCTAAGTTGTGAATTTTATATTCTTTGATTGGTCATCTCTTGGAGACTTTAGGCACAATGGTCCCTAAGTTAAGACCTCACATGAAATAAGCAAGACTCCTTTAAAAATTCCTCAAATTTTGCAATTTTCATTTGCATTTAAATGAATACCTTCCATAACATATCTTGGATTCCTATGGAGCCATCTTGTTTGTTCATGAGCTCCAAGCATGTGAATTTTTGCTTGTCTCATGAAGCTTGAAAACCCTCATTTTTTGTGGCACCGTATTAAAGTTATTAGGAGGTATAGCTTTGGTATGGTTTGAGCGGGAAGCCTGGACGAGGCATGAATTTTTCCATAGCCACTTTCATCTATGTGTGAGTGCATACTAGCCATGAGTATATGTGTCTCACCTTTTAGGAATTCTCACCTAGAAGACAACTAGGAGTTTTGTTGCCTTAGAGTGTATGCATTTTTTGGACAAACAAACTATATCTGATCCACATCAAAATGGATAAATGGTTGAAGCTTGATCTAACTCTTTTATTTTACCTTTTATCTCTCTCATATTTGATAGTGAATGATTTTTCTTCGTTGTTGCTCTTTTATATTATTTTCATGTGTGTTATTTTGTGTGTATATTGGTTTATCATGGGATCTTGATCTCGGGGGCTTGATCATGTTCATCCCATCTTATTGGAATTAGAACACTTGGACCCATCATGATGTGTGTTTGTCTAATTTAGTGTGAGTTTGAAGCAAGTTAATCCTCTCACTAAAGTGAGGGCTAAATGTAGTGTCAAAAAATGTTGTCGGGGACATTTTCACACTTGTTTGGGCCCTCCTTGTGAAATTGAGTGTAATGTTGCCTTGATTTAGCATTGTAATGTGGATGAAACATTCACATTAGGTATTGGGCCCTTGTGAACTAATGGATTTAAATGGTACCTTGCTAAAGTTTTATGAAGTGTTATAAGACACTCACAGTTTTCCAAATTTTTATTAATCAACTAAATAATGAGCCTCTTTTTAATAAAAATAAACATTAATATTGCCTTATTTGGAGTGTTGTGAAGTGTTTTAACACACTTTCACACTTTTCTAGGATTTTCATTAATTATTGGGTTTTCTTATGCTTTAATTGGCCCTATGTTTCATCTACAAGCCTTATTTAATGCATCTTTTCAAGGATAATCCACAGGATTTTGTGTGATTTGTAGGTCTAGGTTGCAGATTTCCTAAGGAGAAATATTGGAGAAAATTTGAAAATCATTCAAAGTTGTCAAAGCTATCATTAATCCTTGGAGAACCTTGGAGATCACCTAGAGGTTACAAATCAGAGATTCAGATCTAGAAACCAATCAAGAAGGATAGAGTAGATAGAGAAGATTAGGATTAGCCTTTGAAGCTTCAAAAAATCCCAATTGGACTGATTCACCACTTCTGAGGAATGAGTCTCAACTCAAATCAAATTTTTAGGATTTTGTAGATTCATATACACTTTTAGAAGATTCTTATTCCTACACAGTTTTCCAAATTTTGGACTAATTCACCTAGCTTGGTGAATGAGTCCTAGTTAGCACTAAATTTAGATTTTTTAGTGTTCTAGATCTCCATCCAACTATTTCTAGATTTCTTGGTGCACACATTCTATTTTGTAGTTTTTTGTATTGTTTCATTTACATTTCTAGGTCATTCATTTCAAGTTTGCATTCAATTAGGATTTTACATTTCATCTTTCATTTCATTGTATTTTCCAAGTCTGAACTTGGTTTTGAACCCCTCATTAGATCATATTCAACCCCTCAAATAACACTCTTACAAGATCTCTTTCTCTTTTTAATTGAGATCTCAAGGGTTTGTTCTTGAGTGAAAGTGAAAATTCTCCCTTTTAGGTCCTAAAACCACTAAAAGGTGGGAAAGCATCCAATTTTCCACCTTTCAATAAAAAATTCATTGTTTATAACAAAAAATTATTGTTTCAGATAAATAGTTATAGAATGATGATGTTTCAACTAAACAATTATAGAACATTGTTGTTTACAAATAAAACTCACACTATTTATCATAGAACAGTGTTTTTTACAACTAAACAATTACAATTTAATAAACAAAAAATACAGTTTGCAATAATTTATAGTTACAGCTCCAAGTTACCATCGCTTCGTTAATTCAAGCTTCATTATTCTAAATAGTTGTATATAAAATTCATGTAAGAAAATAACCAAATGAAGTTGTTATTAAATTTTGAAATGTGGTTAAAAGAACTCAAACACCATGCTAAATATTTATCAACAATGTTAAAATGATCAAAACCATGGTATCAATCTCAACCACACTCAATTTTTTCAACCCTCATTCACTATTAACATATTATACTTTTGTCATTCTAAGAACAACCTGTGTCACCAAAAAAGTGTAGCCTTTGACAATTTTCACTCATTTGGACCCTTGCCTATGGATTTTGGACCTTTTCCAAGCCTTGTGTAAAAGTGTTGTAAGGTGTTCCAATACATTTACACACTTTCCTAGGCTTGTCGTCACTAAACCAACCCTTTCTTATACTCTAATGACCCCTTAATGTATGTATACATGCCTTATTTTAGTGTGTTTTGTGAGAAAATATTGACAAACAATAATAATCACTCTTTAATCCCTGAATACTAATTAAAATGTGTAGGTGGACTAGGTCACCACCTTGGGTGACTTAGTCCCATGTGGCATAAAATTAAAACATAATTCTTTCAAGATTTTGTCTCTAAAACCCTAAGGTCAGCTTGTATGGTGTTCTTTTGGGAAAAATAGGGCACAACTTGTAGAAATAAGGGTTTTTTTCCTCATTCTAACCCTAATTCCTCATGATTCACAATTCTCTCACTCGGTCTCCACTCTTCATCCACCACTCTTCTCAAGCAAGCTAGGGTTTCTACATACTAAGATAGAAAGACATCTCTCTAAGGCATTCAAGGGATGATTATTGCAACAACACAAGATCATTCATCATGGAAAGGTATTGAATCTATCATTCCATAGTTTTTTCTCTATTATCTTGTCTCTTCATTTGATTTAATTATCTACAAAGGGGTTTGACAAAGGTAAACCCCTATACTCTAACAATCAAAATTTCTTCTTCCTTCTTTGTGTGTTTGTAGTTTTAGGTATCTTGAAAGCTTGGAGATCATTGAAGAGTGGATTGGAAGCTCGTTGAAGAAACCTCCTTGTGGGCTAGGGAACAAAAATCAATAAAAGACACCTACAAACTGAAAATCAAGGTTTCAGATCGGGACACTTGTAGAAGTAGAAAGTGCAGACTGAGACCTCTAGATTCCACTTCCGGACTTCCCAAAAGGTTGGAAGGGACTAGGTCACCATTATTGGTGACCTAGTTCCACCATACATTCATTTTATCTTTTTATGTAGATTTGAGTACCCTTTTGGCAGAAATGGGTTTCGACAAATTTTCACAAAAAGAGGACTTGGTCACCCAAAATGGCGTAAATGTCCCATTAGACCTCTAAAGTAGATTCTTTAGGCTTCTAGATCAACATTCCATCCCTCCTCAGCCTTCAGATGCACCGCTGTAGTTTCATTCATTTCTCTAGCTATTTTATTATGTTTCCTAGGTTATTTTGCATATCTTAATGTGTTTTCCAGCACCTTACATTTCTTAGGTTTTTACATTACTAGTTAATTTCCATTTTATATTTCTAGAATTTAGGGCATCCCAAAAACATCTCTTTAAGTCCCTAACCCCATTATCTTTGAATGAAATCACCAATAATCCTTTAGTGTGAAAGAGAGCACTATTCCTCAACCAAGCTTCTAGGTGAAAAACCCTAGAGGCTCATTGGGGAATCCTCTTTCCCTACCTCATTTTTGGTGAACCTACCTTTAGAACACTTTCTTACTTCTGATTATATATCCTAGGTTTTCTTGGCATTTCATTTTGCATTATTTAATTTACATTCTAAGGTTTTAAAAATTGCATTAGTGAAAAGTGCATATAAGTTACATTTTTGCATTTCAAATCATTAATCATTTCTAAAATTCTGCATTTTCTTCTTAGATCTGCATTGTACAACACTAAAACCACATGTACCCATCAATTTTTTTTGCAAAAATTGAAAAAAATCACCAGCAGGACTAAGTCGCCACCTTGGGCAATCTAGTCCCTTCAGGCCTCTTAAACTACCCTTTAGAGAGTTGAAAACATAGATTTTAGGCTTTTTTTTTGTGTCATTACCTATCTGGGTATGTGTAGGATCATGATGGGCCAAAAAGTGGTGATATATAAGTGATATGATGGCCCATGGGTCTGATGACATTTTTTTTACCCAAAATTGATGAAACAAAAAGGGTTTATAAAGGAGATTCACAAATTTCCACCAATATAAATTATGCTTTCCTTTGAATTATGACTAAATTCCTAATTGATAGGTTGATTTAAAAAAATCTATAGCTTTCAAATGGCATCACATTTTTTGAATCCAAAACATGTGTCACGTTTTATGCTTCACATACTATAGGATTTTAAAAAAAATAGTTGAAGTTCATGAATTTTTGACCAAGTTAAGGGTGGTCAGACATACAAGTTTTTATAATTTTTAAAATTTGTACTAAAAAAATTATAATTAATTATTTACCCAAAAAAAATACAAAAAAATATGCATCACATTGAGACATGAGTCATCTACTTATATCTAAAACCTTATAAAAAAATATTATCATTTTATTGTAGTTAGGATGGCCAGATAGACACCTACTTCTTATTTTTCCCTAAAATTTAAGTACTACTGCATTGAAATTTCAAATTTTCACCAAATATATTTAAAAAAAAAACCTAGTAATTTTGAAAATACATTCAATTTTCTACAGATTCTATTCTTATATATTTTTGAAATAATATAGATAACTTATTCAAATTTTTATGTCAAGTTGCCTAACTCTGATTTTTACAATTTTCATCGCCACTTAAGGGTATATTTTTTCCATGATGATCTTGCATGTATACCCATCTGTATCAACTGGTTGTTGTTTTTTTACATGTATTTTATTAGAACTAGCTTAAATTAGCCCATTTCATGCATTGCTTTGTTTCAATTTTGCATATACTACATTTCCTTTTTAGATTGTTGCATAGTCTAATTAGAAAATTACCTTGTTTCCCATATGAAAAATTGCATTTCAACATCTTATTTTAAGTCATTCCATTTTACTTTCTTTCCTTTCTCTTTTTCCATGTTTTCTTTTAAAATATGCGTCTTTGATTTGGTTTCAAATGGATTGCATAAATTCAACATTTCTTCTTATGAGTTCAATGTAGATTATAATAATGAATTCATTAAATAACATGTTCATAACCAAACCATTGACACTTTTCTTAACATTGCATTACCCCTTGATGAATATTGTAGTGTTGACAATCATAACAATCATACTTGTGCTTCTCTCTATACCTCTCCTATTAGTGATGAAGGTATCTTGGTGCAAGAAGCTAGAAGCGTTGAGGGTCTTGATTGTCCCTCTTCTCATCCCCCTTTATAAGACACTAAACCAAAAAATTATGACATCATAAACACATTTCTAAACATTTCCTTACCCAATCTCCCTAACCACGACCCTCAACCTTGTCCTTCTTCTAATATCCCTCCTCGATGCCTAGAGGATAGGTTGGTATTAGAAGATCTCTCTCCTAAGATTCATGAGACTCTTAATCCTCCCTTTCCTAATACTCCTACCATTTGGGGAAATCTATTTCAAAACCATAGTGGTCCTTCTCTTGATGTCTATCCTTCTTGTGATGAAGCTAGTAGTGAACATCTTCCAAGTTCACCTACTAGGGTCGATAGTGTGGAATAAGATAATGAGACCTTAGAACAAAAAGATAATCAAATATACCCCTCTCCTCCTCCCCCCCACCAATAATAATCCCATCATTGATTATTCCCCTCCTTATGATGAAGTCATTTTAGGAGAACCAATCCTTGAATATCACGAACATGAGGTTTTTAGTTCTCCTAAAATATCTCCTCCTAGGGAGGATATCATGATGCACAAAAACCATAATATTATTCCCACAAGAAGATACAACACCTATGTTATAATATCCTTCCTTAAGGGATGTTAATATTATTCAACCTCAAATCATCCTTTATCCCCCTTCAACCAAACCTAAACCTGAATTTATCCTCTACCCACCTCTGAATAACGTTTCACAATAATCAAGTCATCATATCATTGCCCATACACATTACACAAGAAACAATCCACGATCACAATAACCAACCTACACATCCTTACCTTCTTCCCCTCCCATCTTACCTACTACCCCTCGCTTAAATTCACTTCTTAGGCGGTATGACCTTATTGACCAACTAAGGAATATTCCCACCAAAATATCATTATGGGATCTCATTCAAGTCTCACCTCACTATCACAACATGATGCAAGCAACCTTACAAAAATTTCCTATCCCTTGTAATGTGCAACCCAATTAAATAGCCACTATTATTCATAGAATCAATGTTGATATTATTTTTCATCAAAGTGAGCTCCCTCCTTTGGATGTACAGAAACAAAATGAAGATTTCATAATAATATCTCAATATGAAACCAAAGGGATCAAGAGAACTCTTGTAGATACCAGCTCTGCCCTTTATGTGTGTAGTGTGCACCTTTCAAATAGTCTTGGCATTGATAGATCCCACATCAAGCTTGATTCTCTATCTATCAAAGGATTTGACAATGTCACTAAGCAACCGCTCGAAATGATCACTATACCTCTTACAGTTGGAATGGCCACATTGGACACTAAACTCCATGTTATGCCTTATGAACTTTCACTTAATCTTCTCGTAGGAAGGTTGTGGATTCATGCAATAAATGGAGTTACTTGCACTCTTCATCGTAAGATGAAGTACATCTACAACAACAAAGTGTACAAACTTGAAGCTAACCCTGAACCTAATAGTTTCTTAAACCTTGAGAAATCCAATGAGAATCATTTCAACACCTTGACACCAACCACCCAACTAGAACCCATACAACAAGCATCCCTAGATGATGATTGGGGTTCCTTAGACATCACACCTCATTTACTAGGAGAATCCAAGATCATCAACACAAGACTCGACAGATCCTTCAAAAGCATCCACCTCTACCACTTTAGACAAAGAAGCAAACAATGAACCCTCACTTGATCCAAAAGTGAAAAAAAAGCTCTATGGAAAATGTTATGAGCTCATGAAACAACTTATCTATAGTGGAAAAGGTTTTAGTGTTAACGAACAGGGTATCCAGAACCCTATCTAGCATAACACGCAAACATCCAATCATGGTCTTGGATTTTGACCTTTCATCAAAATTATCAGACCTTCTCCCAACACCAACACCATTCCCCATCACCCTTTTAATCTAACCTTAGAAAGTGATCTTTTGAAACCAACAAAGGACTCTTCACTTAACACCAATGTCATCTTACAACCCATTACTGATTCAAATTTTACACACTTCTCCAAAGGAGTATACAAAATCTCACAATCTAAAGTTCCTTATATAGGTATGACATCCTAGATAGTAAGCATGACAATTATTTGTTACACACCAAAGGAACACATTCTACCCTTGATCAAGAGGGTATCTTGTTGAGACTCCTCCAAGATAACTTGCTCTCCCTTCCTCCTATAACTCAAAATAAATGTTACAACAAACATTCCTTTTTTTGTCTACCATCGAGTTGATGGTTATCACACTAATGAGTGTAAGGCCTTGAGTAGAAAAATTCAACATATTAAGGAATTTGGTATTTTTCCTTATGTGGGGACACCACATTCCTATAATTGATACATATTTTCACTCAACCTTGCATCTCATCAATCCTTTCAACTCAATCTTGTCCTACACTAAGTGGGGACAAGGGGCTAGGTAACCTTTTCCCTCGTATGTCATTTTATGTTGTCTCTTTTGACTAGTTGTTAACCTTTGATGAAAATATAAGAGAAATCTTGGGATGTGGATGACATGTCTTAAATTGACTCACACATGACATACACTCCTTTTCATGATGCAACTTATTAAAAACATATGACTCTTCATAGAGCTTTCCAAACAATCTCTCATGTCTTATTCCTCTTCTACTTTAAAGCAATTGCTCATAGTAATGGTGTTAGCAACCACTTTAAAATGGGGGCATACCTCACCACTCACATGTCAATGTGTGATTTTATTTCCTTTGTGATTCACTCTCTTGGAAACATTAGGTATAATGTTGCCCATGATGAGACATTGCACTTGTCCTCTCTTATAAACAAGATGAGACCATTTGCACTCTTCTTCTCTTGGAGACATTATGCATAATGTTCCTTAAGATGAGACCTCGCATGAACAAAGAAAAATATCTTTGAACATTCCTTACACCATCATTTTAAAATTACTTTATTTTGTGGTGACTTAGTAAAGTTATGAAGAGGTATAAATTTGGTATGGTTTGATTGGGAAGCCCAAGCGACATGACTTTACTCATAGCCACCTTTGTGTGTGTGAGTACATACCAATCATATTTTTCTCACCCTTTTGGGCCTTCTCACTTGGCAGACAACCAAAAGTATCATCACCCTAGAGTGAGTACACATCATCTCTTTGGACAAACTATTGGTGTTTTTTATTACAACCCAAGGAGAATTCCTCAAAGCTCCTATGAATTTTCCATGTTCAATAATAAAATCTTGGGAAATGATTGGCCCAACTCAATGAGAAGAATAAATAATGTTAATTCTCCTACACTTCGGGCTCTGCAAGACCCAAGAGGGTGATCCCCACAATGCACTTCTCATATACCATTAAAATACACATTGCACATTAACAAATAGATTCTCCATTGACACCAAAGGGATGAAATCCTTCAAGAAATTGGAAATTCCTTCAAAGATTCAAGTCCTATTAGTAGAGAATCATAAACACAACAAAGATAGGCCGATAAGAATATTTTGAATAAATGTTCTAAAATCAAAGCCAAAGACATGAGAAATATAACCACAATCTAGATACCAGTGCCATATCCTAAAGCACGGAGTCAAATAAGAAAGAGATGAATTACAGGGAAAAATCCATCTCAAACAACTATGATCTATATGAATTTCATTACAATCCATGTATCTACATTGAAAATATATTACTACTTATAAATCCAACTGCTAACCTGCATGAAATTACACAATAACTAAAGCATTTAACTAATCCTTTGAACTAGAGTCACCATTAAAGTATAATTCACAACAAAGAAAAATGAAAATCAATGAAACTAATCTTTGATCAATATTTCATTAATAATTCATGCAAGATATCACAATTGGAGAGAAAATAGACTCAAGAGATTTTCATATTCAACACAAACATACCTAAAAACCCCATAATTGACCAAGTTCTTCTACTTGAATCTAAACCTTAAGACAAGGACTCATATTCATACTCTCTGTATTACAAAATTCTCATCTCTCAAATCTCATATTCAACAAAAGACCCCGTACCCCGGCCCAAAATTCCCTTTTATAGAATAAGGGAGCAAAACAAGCTTCAGGTCAGAGTGTACACATGTCCACTTTTTATTGGACCACAATTCCCTCGTACAATTATATTTTTCTTTTGCAATTGGAGGGAAAAGGACATAAGACAAAATTAATCATCAACTACTGTGGAGAAAGAAAATGACCTTTCAAAAGGCAACTCATTTACATCAAAGGCACCTTTAACTGTTGTAGCACTTTATTCCACATCAACAACTTGTACCTAGAGCCGGGAGAAGTATGTGTAGTTTCAAATGTAACTTTTGAGGCCAAACCTATATTATACTTGACCAAGTCACACTTCTCAACCTTGGTGCTCATTTTTCAAACTCATCAATGAACACCTATTTTCCAAAATTCAAATTCCTCCTCAGACGGTCACTTGAAAGAAATAACCTAATTAATTTTATCTGTATATGGTGCATACATCACCATCACTGAAGTGTCCTCTTTATCAAAATCTTCTAAGAAACTAATAACAAAAGATAGTTTCTCAAGTGTATTCTCCAACATACCAATATCAGCATTCCTGCATATTTCATATGTCTGAGCTGTCATAATACTATTCATTTGGTCCTTCCAAACTTACAATGGCTTCACTTTATCATGACTATGCAGAATCTATGGTAATGGAGTCAGATCAACTTCATCATACTTGGCCTCTAACTCCTTGATCCTTAATTCCACAGGGGCAACATATCCCTGAAACTTTTGCTCCACAATCCCTTTAACAAACTGATAAGTTGACATAACCATAGGATACTTATCCCCTTGATGCTTTTCTCCCAGTGCCATGAATGTTAATTTATTAGCTCTAGGACTCCACCTATCTAGCAATAAGGTGGCCAACTCTTTATCTCTTGGGAACATATTAAGTGCTTGCAACATCAAAGCATAACTTGCATGAACACTATTTAATTTTCCTTGGACTCTGTTGTTCAAGTGTCTCAATATAGTATGCACAATTACTGAATTTCTTTTCATCGTTGATTTTTGGATCTATTGCAACATCTCTTTATACTCCTCAACCTGAAAAATTAATTTTTACCTTGAGAGTCCTCTGGCTGGGATATTAGCCCTTTCAATTGTAATGGGAACATGTCCCATATTGGATGTAACAATAGCTAAGGACTATCCTTGTGAAGAAGGTTGAGGTTGCTCCACTGGTGGGTTAGAAATAGTGCAACTAGAGCTAGCATGTCCTTGAGGTTTCAATGTCTCCATTTGCTGCTTCATTAATGCCAACTCAGTCTCTAGCTCTGCAACTTTTTGTTGACTCCTATTATATTCAATAATAAGGTCATTATACTAGCCCCTCAAAGTATCTCAATCCTGTAGACACTTAAAAATGACCTAGGCCTGCAAGCTCTATTTTACCACTTTCGTCCTAGCATAATTATGTCCTTGGTCCACATTCGACTATTAATTAAGTAATTCATTATTATTTAATTAATTCATGTCTATTGTATTATTCATGATTGTTAAATAAATAAATAATATTTATTTATTCAATACATCATTAATTGTCTATTGTCTTCTTACAATTAAATAAATTTATTAATTTATTTAATTACCTTTATTCATTTATTCTTCCTAATTATTAAATAAATGAGTTTCATTTTTTTATTTAATATGCCACTAATTCTCATAATTAAATTAATTTATTATTTATTTAATTATCGGTCATAATCTTCTAAATTAAATAGTTATGTTTAATTATTTAATTACCTAATTTAACATTTCTCTCATTTTAAATAAATGAAATTATTTAAAATGATTTCATTTTATTAATTGTCACTTAATTTTAGTAAATAATCTAAGAAATATTATTTATTGTCACATAAAATACTTATTTTGAATTAATTTAATTCAAAATGGTAATCTTCTTCCAAAAATCAAGTAATTGAGCAAATTCTTGATTTTCCAAATCTGTTTTTCAGTTCAACTCTTATCTTATTGATTTTTTGAATCTTACAAATCAAGCAGTCTTATCTTATTGATTTTCGAAAAATCTTTATCTTTTTTGACTAATTATCACATTTATTCTCAACCACCGATTTGATTTTATCAAATGACATCTCGACCACTAATTAGGGATTGTCACATGTAATCTCATCCACTGATTTTAGCCTATGTCAACTTTTAATCTCGTCTGTCCATCCAAAATTGCATTTTCTATAAAATGTCAATTTTTCTCACAATTTAGGTACGACTTCATTATTATAGAAATTTTATGCTTAGATTTTACTTTGCATTTGGCTTATTAGATTTGATTACTTTTCATAGGTATAGTTTTTTGTCATTCAAATCCTTCAAAAATTGCATAGGACATTGTCATAGTTAAATTTCTCACACATTCAATCTGAGGGCAACAATCATACACTGCAAGCTAGAAGGTGCTATGGAGGTGAATCATGGAAGCTTCAACGAATATCTAGTATAATCATTCACGTTATTTGTTTTCTTTGTGCTTCATAACTTCTTTGGGTTTTTGTTTATTTAATCTAATCCGCTAACCTTTACTTGAAAAGTAACCCATTGATACATTGGTGAACCTGACGTCTCTTGCTCTGATCATTAGTTTTTGTAGGTTTTTGTTACAAAAATTTGCATTATCTAATCAATTTGTGAGTCTTTTTGAAATTGCAGATTTTTGGTGAAGCGACTGCAAGTTATTAAAACCATCCCAATCATCTGATCACGAAAAATTCCACATATAATATTAAGGAAAATGATTTTTGAGTTCTTTAGATCTCGGTCTCACCTTTCCACAATTATCTTATGATTGGAATATCGATAAAAATAGAAAAAGCTATGCTGTTTTCATTTCTGCTGTTGTAAAAAGAGAAAATATGTCAAAAAGATCAATCAATGCAATCTCGCATAGCTTAAATAGGGGGTCAATTCACAACAAATTTTCAATTCCAGATTTGCAAAAGGTTTCTAATTTGCATTTTTCGGCATTAGATAGATTCTAATTTAGTTTAGAGTTTAATTTATAAATTAGAATTTAGATTTTAAAGTAGATTCTAATTTAGATTTTGAATTTGAATTAATCCTTTAGATTTAAATTAGATTTTAACTTTGCATTCACTTTTTAGATTAGATTTTTAATTAGATTTTAGATGATTTTTTAATTAGATTTTTAATTTAGTTTTTTATTATATTTTAGATTTTTAAATTATATTTTATTAGATTTTAGATTTTAGATATATATATTTTTTAATTTAGTTTAGATTTCTAATTTGTAATTTAGTTTAGGATTTTAATAGATTGCATGTTTTAAATTAGAGATTTTTGGTTACTAATCCTTGTTGGTAGTGTGTGGCATTTACATTTTGAGGGTCCAAGACAATTTGTTCAAACTACTAATTTGTGGTTTTGCAGATTCGTTTGTCCAAGAAATTCAAATCTAAAACAATGTGTTTGTGATATTTTAGAAAATATTTCATGTCTTCCATATTGTTTGATTGTTTTTGAAAGTGGTAGGCGAATATGCTCTCGCCCTGTGCAAACTAGCTGATCAAAAAGCCATACCCACTTTTTTTTTGTGTAACCTTGATGCAATAACCGAAGTATCCTTTCCCCTTGCGCAATCATGCAATCCTGGGTGTAAGAGAAATGATTATTGCCTCTAGAAATTGGGCCTGCCTAGGGATTTCATCACCCCAACGTGACTCAAACTGGCAATGGAGCTAAAGCCAAGCTACCCTTGATCGATATATAAATGTGAATCTTAAGGGAAAACCTAAGATTACGAGTGCGGATGTGTCATACGGACCAAGTAGTACTCCCCAAAACCATGCTGAGATTAACCTCTACAAGATGGAGTGCCTCCTAAACAAAGATTAATCTTGCGTCCCATGTATGGCCACTCGAACGAGGGTCCTGAATTAAAAACTCTTGTGTAGTAATCACAAAACCTTCTATTTTCCAGTACAACACCAATTGGTGTGAAGCCTTCCATGTCTTTGCAGTCTTTAGTAGAGGTGATCAATATTCCATGGGAGTTTCATGGGGGTTGAAAGATTGGTTGGCCTAAGAAGAGAGTGCACTATAAGGGGGAGCCCGTGCAGCCAAGCTTTTTGATTCACACACTACTGATATGCAGTTGGGGAAACCCATGTGGAGTCTAGCGAATACTATCCTGGCTTAACCATAGGATTGTACTTGTTCTCTTATGTGCTTGATTAATTTTCAAAATATCATGCTTTCCAAGTGTTTTTTGGATACTAAAATGAAACAAATAATCAAACTTTAAATAATTCAGGCTTTTGACCACAAATATCAAAAACTTGATTTGTTTGCATCTTGTAACGCATCTGTTAAACTGCAATCGCTCTGTCGCACCGCATTTGCAAGACTTCACAGCACATATGCTCTTCTAAAATGTAGTTGCTGCTCCAAACACTGTATTCTCCTGTCTTCAAACACATTTTCCTTTTGTAAAGCCGCATATGCATTACTGAATCGCATTTGACATCTATAAAGCTGCATTTACAAAACTGCACCGCATTTGAAATTTTCAGAGCTGCATTTGATCACGACAACACATTTTCTTCCTGTAATGATGCAATCGCCTGATAGAAAACCAAACACTATCTTAGACCAGAATTCAAGTCCAGACATCTTAGCCTACTGTCAAACATCTTTTCAGAAAGAATCTTTCAAAAACCAGAATTGAAATTTCTCAAAAAATTCATCATTTACATTCATTAGCTTGCATTTTAACCATAGGTTTAAAATTTCCAAATTTTAGTCACATTCCCTAGGCATCGTAATCATCATTTTTCATATAAATTTTTTCGTAGGTTTCATCTTGGAAAACTTTGGATTAAGCCAAATCTCCACACTTTGCAAAAACCTTTTTTTCAAAATTGGGTTATCTTCGGACTCGGTCATTATTCCTCTTTTTGCTCATTATCCTTTTTTGTGAGAACCTCCAACTCAATAGTCTAGTTAGGTAGGCTCACTCATTATATCGACCTTGTCATTTAGTCCCTTTAGCAAGTCCCTTTTGATAACCAAAATTGAGACATAAGTCAAGCTTAGAGTGGTTAGGCAAATCTTTCTCCAAATATTGTCCAAACTTAGTCCTCATTTTAAACTTAGACTTTGCATTGTCCACCTATAGTCCTCATTTTGAACCTAGACGTTGCATTAATCATCTTAGTCCTCATTTGACACTTTGGCTTTGACAACCTTGTCATCTTGCATCAATCATTTCCTTAGAAAAACGTCATCATTGTCTTGCATTATCATCCTTTATCGAAAATCCAAAAAAATAGTCTTGCATTGTCATCCCTTATCCAAAAATACAAAAACATAGGCTAGTGTCATCCTTACATTTATTCATAATTTTCATCACTCTCATTTGAGCAATTCCCTTATATAGTGGAAACTAGACTCTAAAGAAAGAAAAGACAAATGGTAAACTTTGGACAAGATTCTAATTCCAATGTCACCAATGACACTTACGACCCAAATTGGACTTTTGACGATCCATTTAGCTTTCATAGCTACTCAACCTCTCATGACCATACCATCCTCATCAAACAACCCTTTTGAACCATTCTTATGTAAGGATGAATATGGACAAATACTTGAGGGAAACCTAGAGGTAGCAGTACAAGATCCTGAGGCCGCCTACTTCGTAGAACGAATGGTCTTATATGAGAGAGACATATATTTAGCCATACTTTTAAGTCAAGGAACTAAATTACCTCATGGGTTCGATATTAATACTTTGAGACTGCCATCTCCGCACCATAATGTCAACAATATGAATAATATGTCCAATAGTGGTCAACCTCCAAACAACACAAACAATACCTTTTTTGTTGCTACCTTACAAAATGTCACAGTGAATATGAGTGCTATCTCTAACATTCCAAACAATTCCAATTCAATCAACGCTACATCCATTGGAGGAACACAATCTATCACATTGCCTACACTATCCACAGAATCATCACAATCAACTGGAGCCACCTTTGGGTCCTCTGCAATGTGGGAAAGTTATTCCAATCCTCTATTTACCACTTCAGTAAATACCTTGGGGGCAACATCAAGCCATACAAATCCTCCATTGATGACTACATCTAGTACCATGAGTGCATCCTCATCATATCCTCTCATTGGTACCTCACTAAATCCTTTGGGTGGAGGTAAACGATGTCTCTTTATTCAAGGACCACAACCAAATGTTAACACATCAACATAGTTTAATAACAACCCATCCCAAGGAAAAAACATGAATATCCCTTCGGGACAGTTCCAACAACCCCGACAAGTCAATCAAAACACACAACCTATGGTATCTATCAGACACCAAAATATTCCTGGTCACCATATCCCCCAAATATCGACCCAAATGGTTGGGGGACACATTCCAACATATTCATCCCATATTCATACCCATCAACACATCCCCAATCCAAACTTTTAGTACCAACATGCAAACCAAAACACATCATACATGTCATAACAACATATCCCTCAACAACACACCAACATCCACTCACAATAAATGGGGACCCAGGGTGTACCAATCAATCCTATGTATGGGGTCACAAATGACCCTACAATCGATGCCTTGCAAGCTAAGCTAATGGGTCTAGAGAAGACCATAGAAAAAATACAAATATCCGACAATAAATCACAAGTTTCATATGATTTATTCATATATCCCATTGACAAGAACTTATACATGCCACCATTTCCTTCGAGATATGTGTCACCTAATTTAACCAAATACAGAGGAAAGATAAATCCTATCGAACATGTCCGAGAATTTGCGATCAAATGTATGGACGTCACTTATGAACAAACATACTTGATGAGACTCTTCTAAAAGTCTTGTAGGTCCCACCCTTGAATGGTTCTCCACTCAAAGGGATATCCAAAAATGGGATGAACATAAACAAAAATTAATAAAAAATTACGCATACAACATTGACATGGAAACCTCTATTACTAGCTTATGCAATCTCACACAAGAGGACGTTGGTGAAACGTTCATCCCATTCTTCCAAAAATGGAGATGTCTAGCTAGCCGTTGTCACATTGACATACCCAAAAAGAAAAAGGCTGGCATGTTCATACAAACACTTCTAGGTCCCCTAAAATATGTAGTGCAGGTGCATTGTTGTACAAATTTCATGGACCTAGTTGAAAAAGGTGTCCAAATTGAGAAATCCCTTATTGCAAAGGGAGAGCTAAAATAAAGTCCTACAAACACAAAAGCAAATCCTCCCATTGATAAAAATAAGTACTGGGTCAAGAATAAACACATCCCAAATGACGATGTGGTCGATGCAAAAATTGTTAATACAACAGGTCATGTACTCACCATCAAAGGAGTTCAAAATCAAAATGCACCCGTGACCACACCCACACCAACTGCCAATGCTATTCAAAATAATCCTTCTCAATTTAATCAAAGGCAGCCGCATCAACCACTTCAATTTAAAAAACATACATACACTCCCTTAGGTGAGCCTATCAAAATTGTCTTAAAGAAACTTATTTAAAATGGTGTCATAACTTTGGTAGAACCTAAACCGTATGACCCTAGTCAGTTAAAGCCATCATGGTGGGATGATAATACATTTTATGATTACCACCGTGTCAAAGGGTACAAAACTTCCTCTTGCTGCCAGTTGTGAAATCTTGTGCAAGACTCTATTGAAAACCATACCATTGAGTTAGGAGGTCAACTGCTTGCATCTAATGCAGACCATACAATCCACAAGAACCCACTATAGGATCATGGTTCTGGTAACCCCTCCTCATCTCGCACAAAGAATAACAATAATCAAGCTAATCATGTCTGTCCTGCCTTTAATTATTTCGGTGGTACCATCATTAACAATCTTCGTGTTGCTGATGAAGATAAGTGTGTCAATACTATTACCATTAAAAAGGCCCCAGAATGCAATGTCACAACACATAAAGGCAAGGTCACCATCCTAGGTCCCTCTACATGTCAGTCTAAAGTTATCATACCTGGTCTATCTTCCAAGCAGTCAAAACCTAATCCAGAGTTCAACCTTATTGAGCAATTGAACAAAACACCCACGCAAATCTCCATCCTTGAATTGCTCCGCATTTCACCTGCACATAAGGCCATCTTGGATAAGGTTCTACAAGAGTCTTCCATCCCAAACAACATTGATCTCAATAATTTTGAAACCATGGTCGGATATCTGACTTCGCCTCACCACATTACCTTTTCAGATAGTTACTATTCCTCACCCAAACCATCTCATAATGATGCCCTTCATATCGAGGCTTTTGTCCATTAAAATAAGGTTAGACGTGTCTTAGTAGATGGCGGAGTAGGATTGAACATCTTCTATTTAAAATTGGTTAAAGCTCTTGGCTTCTCTGATGCATGTGTGGATGCTACCAAGAGCATTGTCATCAAAACGTATGATGATTAAGAACGTGCTTCTAAAGGCATGATCACAATTCCAATTCGTGTGGGACTATTTATTATAGATAAAATATGCCAAGTCCTGGATCATGACATACATTACAATATCTTACTTGTTCGCCCATGGATTCATGCCTTAAAGGCCATTCCTTCCACATACCACCAATGCCTGAAGTTCCCTTTTCATGGTACTAAAATTACTATCCTAGGAGGTCCTGATCCATTTTAATACTGTACCAATCTAAGAGTCACTTCTGAACACCAGGTACCCATTAATTGGGAAGCCTCAACTTCCACCTCTTCCAAATTTATTGACCCATCTGCACTCACCAAATCATTCATTCCATTGACTTATGCCACACCATATTCCTCAGCCTCCATACTAAGTAAAGACCTTCAGATCCAAGACCTTGGCTATGGAGAATTCAAATTGAATGTGGCTTACTGTATCACCACAATACTTAAGCCACCTAAAGTCTATTGTAGACCGTGTTTCACAGTCGAGCCCAAAACAACTTTCAAGGTTCCACCAAAAAATGTTTTCACACTATGGGGCGATATGGGTAATGAATTCATTATTGACATAGTTAATTGGATCTACGAAGACCCAAAAGAATTACCTCCACTATCAATTCATCTCTATGGAAAAGGCTATGACATATGCAAGGCATTGGGTTTTGATAGCACAAGTGGTCTTGGAAAGGCCAATAATGGAAGAAGAGAACCTATGATTATATCTGCAAGACCAAGGTACATTGGGCTAGGGTTTGACAAACTCAAAATTGATGATAAATGTACCTATGAACTTTCAAGTGAGGACATAATGACTCCAGAAAGTGTCAAGACAAGCGAAGAATCCCTTACTGAAACTAACTCTAATGAATGGGAATGGGGATCTGAGAAAACCCTGAGTAACTATGATATTGACTAACTATTCCTAGACCTTGGTCAACTCCCCTTTGAAGAACGATTGTGATAAGAATACAACATTGATCCTATTGACCATCATTCTAAAAATAAGGAATGGGTAAGAATTCCTTGGGATCCTGAAGAACATAAGTTGTCATCGACAACATCTTAATTATCCCATCCCATTCCCGAGCCCACCCATGAGCCTGACATGCCTAGACCTACTATCCATGCCTCTGAAATTCCATCTAGTAGTCATGATGCTGATACTTTTGTGCCCTATTATGACTATGAATTCAACTCATTTGAATTTGAATATGGTCCATCAATTGCATCTGACACAAAATTTCCTTCACACTTGAGACTTCAATTTGCACACTTTCAGCATCTTCCCCATATTTTACCAGCACTAACAATGGGATTTCCCTTTTTTACCCACAACTAATTGACTAGGACCAACACGAAATACCAGTGATGGATATCTTTCAGAATGATGAGGCAATAGAAAAATTCATGGGGCTCCGAGAAAGCATACCATGGGGTGATCACAAAACCGGATTTTTCGTTGACCTAGATTGTGCAGCTTACTTCAGAGAGACTGTGCAATCCTCCAGTCACATAAATACAAAGAATAAGAAAAAAATAAAAATGTCTTTAGGTGAAAACCGTAAGGTGCCTTCTGACAATAAAATAGTAAAAATAAAGGATGCATCCGAAGGTGAAAACCTCTTTGAGGCGCCTAAGGATGGAGGATTGGACTTTCTTCCTATAACACAAGAAAAATAAACAATGCTCATCGAAGACACCATCAAATTTAATATAGCTACACTAGAGAATCCCAAAATGGTTCTCTTGGCCACATCATTGTCAGAAGAAGAAAAACCTAAATTTCAACAATTCTTCACAGAAAGGAAAGTTAATTTTGCATGGTCATATGTCGGCATGCCAGGCCTTGATCCAGAATTGGTATTGCACCATCTTTCCCTAATCCCAGGTATAAAACCAGTCAAACAAAAATTATGAAAAATGCATCCACAGATTGCACTACTTGTAAAGGTTGAACTAAAGAAGTTACTGCATGCTAGATTCATAAGATCAATAGACTATGCTGAGTGGATATCCAACATTGTCCCTATCACAAAGCCAAATAGACAAATCCACATCTGTACGGATTTCAGAGATTTAAATAAGGCTTCTCCAAAAGATGATTTCCCATTGCCGAATATAGACATGATTGTTGATCTCATAGTAGGGTACAAGATGTTGTCTCTCATGGATGGTTTCTCAGGCTATAACCAAATCCGCATTGCAGCTGAGGATCAAAACAAAATATCATTTACAATCCCATGGGGAACATATTGTTGGAATGTCATGCCCTTTGGCTTAAATAATGCAGGCGCCACATACCAAAGAGCTATGAAAACAATATTTCATGACATGATGCATATCCTAATGGAAGATTATGTGGATGACCTTTTTTCCAAATATTTGACATGGAAGGACCATCTCAAGGTCATGGAATTTTCTTTTAGACGGCTAGAGGATTACAAGGTTCGTTTGAACCCAAAAAAATGTGTCTTTGGGGTTACTTTAGGAAAAATATTGGGCTACATAGTTTCATGATGAGGCATAGAAGTTGATCCTGCTAAAGTGAAATAAATTCTAGACATGCCTCCACCAAAAAGAATCAACGAGTTAAGAACACTTCAGGGCAGACTGCAGTCCATCTGACGCATCATCTCATAGTTGGAAGACAAGTGTCGACCATTTCAGTACCTGTTACGTAAAAGAATCCCCTTTGTATGGATAGACAAATGCCACACAACCTTTGAAAAAATAAAAGAATATCTATTGACACCACCTATCCTAATTCCACCCATTGAAGCTAAGTCTTTGATCATGTATGTCTCAGAAACTAAAAATGCACTGGGGGCATTATTGGCACAAAACAATGATGAGGAGAAAGAAAGAACCATATGCTATATCAGTCGCACACTGATAGGATATGAGTTGAAATATACAACCATTAAATGCACATGCCTTGCACTTTTCTTTGCAGCACATAAACTAAGACATTACATGCTGAGTCACCAAACACACCTAGTAGCTAAGATTGATCCACTAGAGTATCTCCTAAGTCAAGTAGCATTGATAGGCCATTTAGCAAAGTGGGTCATGATTTTAAGTGAGTATGACATACAATATGTTGACTGTAAGGCAATAAAAGGGTAGGTAATAGTAGATCAGCTTGCAGATGCGCCCATCCAAGGCACTCATCCATTGATAATTGATTTTCTCGATGAGTCTATCTTTCATGCAAAGGCTACCTCACCATGGAAACTGTATTTTGATGGGTCTCATATTGGTCACAGCTCAGGGGTTGGTATCTTGTTCATCACACCACAAGGGGATTCCATTCCTAAGGCATTCTAGATCACCTTCCCTTTTACTAATAACATGGCAGAATATGAAGCATTGGTCACAGGACTCAAGATCATAATTAAATGGAAAATTCAGACACTGCTAGTATTCGGGGACTCTCAGTTAGTTATCAACAAAGTGAGTGATGATTATGAAACAAAAGATGAACAGTTTCTCCCCTACAAGAGAATGGTGGATAGCTTCCTAGCATATTTCAAATTGATTTCCTTTGAACAAATTCCCAACACACAGAATAAGGCAACCGATGCAATGGCTACTATTGGATCTCTCTTAGACATCCCCAAAAATGTGTCACAATTTGAGTTCTTAGTTGAATAACTATTGATGCTAGCATATGACATCCCAAACTCAGATATGGTTTTTCAGATTGTTGGTCATAGTTCACCTTGGTATCAAGACATCTATGACTATCTTAAGTCCCAAACCCTACCACCCAACCTTTCCAATAGCCAGAGAAAGTCCTTTGTATGAAAAGCTACCTGACACACCATCATCAGAGACACCTTATACCACCATGGCTTTGATAAAACCCTTCTTCGCTATCTCAACACTAATGAAGCCCAAAAAAATCTACAAGAAGTACATGAGGGTATATGTGGATCTCATTCAAGTGGTCCAACTTTAGCTAGGAAAATCACCCGAATTGGATACTACTGGGCGACACTAGAAAAGGATGCTCTTCAATTTGTTAGAACATGTCAAAAATTCTAGGTGCACAATGACCTAATCCATGCACCTGCATAGGAGCTAAGACCGATCACTTTTATGTGGCCTTTTGTAAAATGGGGACTCGACCTCATGGGCAAGATCCATCCATCCTCCTCTAACATCCATAAATTCATAATCACCGCCACTGAGTACTTTACTAAGTGGATTGAACCTGTCCCTCTCACTTACACCACTGGTAAGAAAATATAAAATTCTATCCTTAATTACATCATCTACCGGTATGGTGTCCCATAATCCATCATCACAGATAACGGGAGTCCATTCAAAAATTAGGACATTCGTGAACTCTATGAGCGATTCCACATCCAACATCATTTCTCCACCCCATATTATCCACAAGGTAACGATCAAGATGAGATGTCAAATAAAATAATTCTTCGCATTCTTAAGAAGACCGTCAATGTCGCTGGCCAAGATTGGCACCTACAAATTAATCCTACCTTATGGGCCTACTGTACCAACATTCGTACACCCATTGGAGCCACTCCATTTTCCCTTGTCTACTGATCTGAGGCCATATTTCCCATCAAGGTCAAAATTCCTTCTCTCTGAGTCTCCTTGAAGGGAATGATCGATGATGAAGAGTACAGATAGTTTCGCCTACATGAGTTAGAAATGTTACAAGAAAGATGACAAAATTCCTTGAATCACTTGCCGACATATCAAAATCATCTTTGTTGGAGCTATAACAAAAGAGTGATGGTGAGAAAATTTGAAATCAGTGACTTGATCCTCATGCAGAATCCAAGAAATCAAGTCAACCATGAAAAGCCTAGCAAGTTTGAGCCTAATTGGCTCTATCCTTATACTATTACTACAACATTCGATTCTGGAGCTTATTAGTTGGCCACACCTGATGATGAATAGTTGACAGAACCCATCAACAACCTACATCTGTGAAAGTTCTACACATAACATTAGAGAGCTTGGCTAAAACCTAAAAATACAAAAAAAATTGAAAAATAAAGAAAAAATCATCCCTTGATGAAAACCTGGCAAACAGGCATCTTGCTGACACCAAAAAAAAGAATTCAAAAAATGACAAAAATAGTAAAAAGAAATAAATTCATCCAATAGTGAAAACCTGGAAAACAGGCGCTTTGGATAAGTACCATGGTGAAAACTCGTAAACAGGCACCATGCATAGTCGATCATTACCTTTTCCATCTACTATTACTCTAATCGACCCTTATCCACTTTGCATAATCACAACAACCTGACAAATTCATGACATTCATCCTAAGTCCTATCAATTCCGACCATGGTTAGCATTTGGTTGACATCACTCCTTGCATATCCTTGTCGTTTGCCCCATTTTTCCATATCATTTGGCCCGAGTAATCCCTGATCTGTCTAGGGGAAAAGACCTTTATAATGTAACTGTAGTGGGTGTCGCACATAATTTTGCATTTGTAAAAAGTCTTGAAAAAAGTCATAAAAATCTGAAAAATTCTAGAAAAAAGTAATAAAAATCTGAAAAAGTCTTGAAAAAGAGTCATAAAAATCTGAAAGAAGTCTTGAAAAATGACCTAAAAATTGAAAATGTCCATAGAAAATACAAAATCATCCAAATCAATGTCAAAATCCCAAAAATAGAGTCAAATTCAGTGTTTTTCTTGTCAATCCAATCAGTAACATCAATCAATATTTTTTCCATGTCCGAACTACATTGTCTCTATGCATTTGCTACATAGGAAAGATTCATCTTTGAATCCTCGAGACTTTATGTCAGTCTTTCTATGTTTTTCAAAATAAAATCATGATTCAAACTTTTGTCCTTTGGACAAGGTCATTGGTCATGTCAAACTATGAGGTCTCTGAGTGCACAACGTAGGCAAGACCATCAATCGATGAGCCCCTGAGGCCACACTAGGTCAGTACATTAGGGTTCATGGCATTACACTGGCACACATGTCAAAAGTCTTCAAGTAAGGACAAGTAATTTCCAAACATGGAAAACTCCTAAAACAAATTACGACAATCATACTAGCACGTCAACATCGACATGTACTCAACACAAGACAACTTTAGTCAAACTTAGTTGAAACAAGTCAAACTGTCCATTCTTGGTTATCTTTCAGATGTGTCCTTCTAGAAAACAACCTCTGTCATTTATGCCTTAGGATGTGTCCTTCGTAGGCATCGTCACCGCCATCTGACATTTTGAGGGATCCTCTCGACATCTAAGGATCATTCCTCTCAAAATCAATGTTCTTTCAGATGTGTCCTTTTGAAGAACAACCTCTGTCATTTATCCCTTAGGATGTGTCCTTCCTAGGCATTGTCACTATCACCTAGCATTTTGAGGGATCCTCTAGACATCTAAGAATCATTCCTCTCGACATCAATGTTCTTTCAGATATGTCCTTTTGAAGAACAACCTCTGTCATTTATGCCTTAGGATGTGTCCCTCCTAGGCATTATCATTGTCACCTGGCATTTTGAGGGATCCTCTCGACATCAATGTTCTTTCAGATGTGTCTTGAAGAACAACCTTTGTCCTTTATGCCTTAGGATGTGTCCTTCCTAGGCATTGTCACTATCACCTAGTATTTCAAGGGATCCCTTTTGGCATTTAGGGATCAATCCTCTTGACATCAACATTATTCAGGATGTGTCCTTAATGAATCTGGGAATCTTCAACACTCATCATCTTGGCATCGTCAAAACCTTAACACCTTGGCATCTCGACATCATCAAACAAGACATCTTGACATTAAAATACTTGGCATTCAGACACACTTGGCAAACTCTTGGCACTTGTCTTTTGGATTTTCATCATGTTATTAGTTTTTCAGCAAGATCCTGACAACAGGATTTAGAGAAACAACAACGTCTCATGACATTTGTCTTGTCTTTTGAAACTCATGTTACTAGTTTCTCAATGATGTCTTGACTACGAGATTTAGAAAAACAGTGACGTATCATGATAATGGCTTTATTTTTTTCTTTTGGAAATCATGCTGCTAGTTTCTTGAGGATGTCCTGGAAACATGATTTAGAGAAGCAATGATGTTTCATGGCTTGTCCTTCTTTTCTTTTTCTGCTTACGGTTGGTTATGAAAAAAATACTAGGGAAATTGCGCTCTTAGTATGAGTCATGATCATTCTTGTCTACGAATGCTTGTCTTATGTGATGGTACAACCTTGCACACTTGGATTTATGTCATATCATGGTATTTGTTGGGGATCACAATAATACGCCTAATGATGATTAAGAGCAATAAATATTAAAGTCCTATGGTAATATGTTGAATGATT
The DNA here is from genome assembly GCA_007115665.2 of Sequoiadendron giganteum. Classification (NCBI taxonomy): domain Eukaryota; kingdom Viridiplantae; phylum Streptophyta; class Pinopsida; order Cupressales; family Cupressaceae; genus Sequoiadendron; species Sequoiadendron giganteum. Next base: position 240,106,746 of record CM021108.1, on the reverse strand, counting down.
TGGTCTCGGAACTAGCATGCATCTCCTTCTATCTTGTCATCTTCTCTCGCTCATCTCATATAGGCATTGCATCCATATCATCATCCATATCTTTTACACTAACATTTCTTTGTCTCTTCATATTCTATTCTTCTCATCAATTTCGAGAGCACACCTATGTTATTGGAACTCGTCTGTCCTCTCGAGGGGGCATATCGCAACCCTCCTCATCGTTCTTCCTCATCTTATTTTGCACTGCGGCATATTTTTGACATATTTTCTTTGTCACAATGTGACATGCTATATTATGACAAACAGGGTAAAAAAGTAGACACTTAAAAATGAACTAGGCCTGTGAGCTCTATTTTACCACTTTCGTCCTAGCATAATTATGACATTTAATTATGTCCTTGGTCCACATTTGACTATTAATTAAGTAATTCATTATTATTTAATTAATTCATGTCTATTGTATTCTTCATGATTATTAATTAAATAAATTATATTTATTTATTCAATACATCATTAATTGTCTATTGTCTTCTTACAATTAGATAAATTTATTAATTTATTTAATTACCTTTATTCATTTATTCTTCTTGATTATTAAATAAATAAATTCTATTTGTTTATTTAATATTTCACTAATTTTCATAATTAAATGGATCTATTAATTTATTTAATTATTGGTCATAATCTTCTAAATTAAATAATTATGTTTAATTATTTAATTAGCTAATTTAACATTTCTCTCATTTTAAATAAATGAAATTATTTAAAATGATTTTGTTTTATTAACTGTCACTTCATTTTAGTAAATAGTCTGAGAAAGATTATTTATTGTCACATAAAATCCTTATTTTGAATTAATTTAATTCAAAATGGTAATCTTCTTCCAAAAATCAAGTAATTGAGAAAATTCTTGATTTTCCAAATCTGCTTTTTAGTTCAACTCTTATCTTATTGATTTTTTGAATCTTACAAATCAAGTAGTATTATCTTCTTGATTTTCAAAAATATTTATCTTTTTTGACTAATTATCACATTTATTCTCGACCGCCGATTTAATTTTATCAAATGACATCTCGGCCACTCATTTAACAATCTTGCCCTAACCCTTATTAGGGATTGTCACATGGAATCTCATCCAATGATTTTAGCCTTTGTTAGATTTTAATCTCGTCCGTCCATCCAAAATTTCATTTTCTATAAAATATCAATTTTTCTCACAACTTGGGGACGAGTTCATTATTATAGACATTTTATGCTTAGATTTTACTATGCATTTTGATTATTAGATTTGATTACTTTTCATAGGCATAGTCTTTTGTCATTAAAATCCTTGAAAACTTACATAGGACATTGTCATAGTTAAATTTCTCACACATTCGATCTGAGGGCAACAATCATACGTTGCAAGCTAGAAGGTGTTATGGAGGTGAATCATGGAAGCTTCAATGAATATCTAGTATAATTGTTCTTGTTATTTTCTTTCTTTGTGCTTCATAACTTCTTTGGGTTTTTGTTTATTTAATCTAATCCGCTAACCTTTACCTGAAAAATAACCCATTGATACAAATCCTTGGTCAAATCCTCAACAGTTGCCCTAGTGAACTTGGCAACATTCACTACCATCTTTGCAATCTCCAATGCTAGAGTATCAACAACTCTTCTTACAATGAGGTGACCACTGAAATCAGATGGTTCTGCAACTGTTAGCTTCCTAGACTCGGTAGATAAAGACCAAATCACCAAGGCATCCCATTCCTCACTAAAGGTTGAACCTTTAAGTGCCAATGTAGCTTCCTCCTTGATTGCAAGAAGTGGCCTATTGTCTCTTCTTATTGTATCGAATACCACAACATCAAAAATATCCCACTCAGGAAGTAACAATACTCCACTCTTTTGTACCAATGTTCAGCCTTGTTCTAGTGTCATTTCTTTGAAAATCTTCCTCATTTGCAACCTAACATTGGATTGAATCAATTTTTTTGGGAGCTCTGGGTGTAAACTTCTTTCTTGAGCTACCTTCTCAACATATCATGGAACACGTTCCTTCCATACAAAATACTTAAATGCATTTGAGTTGATAAAAGAGTCATCCATCATGAATTCCCTGCAAGCCTCCATCCTCAGGTCATCATTGTTGGTTATCCCTCTTATTTCATCTTTTCCAAGCCTCAAAGCAACTGCTCTAGAACTTGATGGAATGTCTTATGGAAAATATGGCATTCTTTTCTACATATCATCAGGGGTTACCATAATATATTCATTTTCGTCATCAAGATAATCAACCACCCTTTTCCTTTCAATTTTACGTCTCTTTGGTGATGGTGGAGGTGATGGACAGGAAGGCCTTAGAGGGGAATCTAGATCAACAATATTAGGTGATAACTACCCTGAAGACGATGACACTACATTCCTATGTGACAATACTCCAAAATTTTCTAAAGTAACCAGAGTGAGCCTAGCAATTTCTTCAACTATTGCTCCCCTCTTTCTAGAATATACCCTAATGTTTGTTGGAGGCTGATAATTTGGTCTTTCCTCTAGGCTTACTTCAAGGTATTCTTCAATGGCTTGTGAATTTCCCTTGTCTTCCACAACCTGCTCAACCTTCAAAACCCCCACCAAACTCTCAAAATTATCAATAGCATACATAGCCCTATTCAACTCACAATTGATATTTAGCATGGGATCATATGTAGGTTTCTTTTCTTTCTTCTTCCTCACCATATTAGTAAAATCTATATATTTTTCTTTTCTCTCTTCATAAATTTGCAAATAAAAAATGTTCTAAATAATATCTTCAGGAAAATAAAATTTGTGGACAAAAATTCCAGTTTGATGCTTTGCCTTCATTTGAGAAATGAAACCCTCAAGATCATGATTCCTAGGGAATATGTTATTTAACCTATAAGGTATTAGAAATGTATACACATCCTTCCATCCTCCTTTTTCTAAGACAAAGTCAGCAAATATCATATATTCAGGAAATAAAGATCCCCTCTTTTGTTCTACTAGCAAATGTGCATACTGAGCACACCCCAACTGCCTCTTGATTTCTAAAAACCCAATTATTAGAGGAACATCCCTAGGAAAAACATAAGGGTTGACATTAGTTCCATGTACCCTAAAAATAGTTGTATTATAATAAGGGATACTATCTCCCCAATTATGTGTAAAATTCAACTCAAGTCTCCTTTCCATTGGCCTCAAGAAATCATGAATCTCCTTAGGAATTTTGGGTAGATTATAAACCAAGGATCTTCTCAATTTGGATCCAAAAACATTATGGAATGCCACATAATCAAACTTATGATCATTCCTATCATGGAATCTTGTCCAATATTGGACATGCATGTCAATATCATCTTCTTTCTTCCTCAATTCCATATTCTTCCCAAAAATTGATTGGCCTTTATACAGAAACATGTGCATCAATAGGGAATTCCATATGAAACCAACCTGGGTTCCTCCTTCCTTAAGAACCACTAGACGCTCATGCATTTTGTCTACCAAATAAGTGGAAAAATCATATACCACATTAAAACCTAGATGTTGAAGATTTATGGCCATGTACATGAGGTCAGCAGGTAGGGTATTTTTCAAACTAATTATGAGAACCTGACACAAGGAACACATTGTCTTCCTGAAATAGTTACAAAATTAGTTTACAGGAAAGGGCTCTGGCTCATTCCTACCAATAACTATCTTCTTCTTATTCTTTCTAGTCCTAGTGGTTGCCAAATGATGTATCATCAAAGATTTCCTAAACAAACCCTTGGTATTTTTGTATTCTTCTCTGAAAGCCTAAAGGTCAACGGTAACCATATCTTGACTCCATTCATGCAAACCAAAAATCTCTACAATATCCTCCTTGGTTATTTTCACCATTTCTATACCAGAATATGTCTTGACAACTCTGGTTATAGGGTCATACCTTACAACAAAATCCTTTAACAAATATACATCCACATAAACATTTGGGACCACCAGCTTACCAAAATCCAGCCTTCAAGGGTTACACAGAGGATCACACAAATTTCTATTCCCAAACTAGTTTGAGAACAGTTGCCATCTTGTATATGGTACCTAAACATCCTGAATGGGCTCCTTTTTGATAGCCTCATGGATATTGTACCTATTATCGGTATACATACACTAATCCAGATTTTGTACCATGACATATTTTTTGATATAAATATGATATGCATAAGTATGATTCCTTTTATGATGTGTTGATTTTATTTCATGTGTGGATGAATATGATATGGATGCCTATACATAATAATGTATGGATGCATTTATTTTTATGCCTATGTGATATGTGATGATATGATATGTATGGATGCAATGTTTAATTATTTTTCATTATCTTTTCATGATATGATATGGATGGATGTTTATGATATGTAGATGTTGTGGATGCAAATGATATGGATGCATTTTTTTTGTATATGCATGTAATGATGATGAATGCATATAGATGGATGAATGAATATATATGGATGAATGTAAATTCTTATGATATGAAATTATTTAAGATGCTTAGAATAGAAAATCTATATTATTCATCACAACTTAAATGATAATGCAGAATATGTGATGTGATATGTAAATGATTATGTTGATGGATGTTTCATGCTTATGATATGATTATGAGATGTATGTATGTTGATGGTTTGTGGATGTAGGGTGGATGCATTGATTATGTTTTTGAGTGTCATGATATTAGGTTAGTGCAGAGAGAATATATAAGAATAAAGAATTAATAACAGTTGTCGATGATGATTGATTCAAAAGATCCAACAAGTCCATGATCCATTGAGACTTTTTTAGAGATGGTGATGAGACAATGCAATATAATACAGGATGAAATGTAGGATGGGTGCTCACAATTCAGGATTGGGATTTTTTTGTCATTCCTTATTGTTTCATATAACACATAGAAATGATGCATCAAGGTATTGATAACCAAGATGATGTTGTATCTATTGTAATGGACTTTGACTCGACAAGTAGATAGGATAGTTCTTGTTCACACCTTGACATATCGAAATGTTGTTGGAATTTAAGTTAGAAGTTTAGAAAATATTGGACCAAAGCTTACACAATATTCAACAACATACCCCAAATGACCTTCCTACACAAAACCAAGCAAGTATGTACCAAGATTATTTACAAGAGTATCCAAAAACATAGAAAATGAGAGATAATGATCGATTCCCCATTCCATTCTCTCTAAATCATTTTAGATAGACATCATCGAGAGGTCCTTGCAATGGGTCATTAAGATAAATCATAAGAAAATATCAATGACAAACAGTTAGTGTTATCTATAGCTCCTGCCTAGTTTAAGTTTAGCTTAGGTGATCTATGATGCTAATGCCCATTATAGGAAGGATACATCCTAGGAGATGTTTATTAGAGGGTTGTTTGATGTTAGGATGATGATGCTAAAATGAGTCGTTACCATAAAATTCACTAACAAATTTGTCTTTGACTTTTGATTTCACACTTTACCACTTACCATGTTTTTTTCCTACTTGTTTCGCGAAAGGGTGAAGGTGACAATCGTTTATTATGGGTGAAAGTTGATTATAGGTAAAAGCGAGATGGGATGGATGGAATTTTTCATTTTTTGGAATATTTGAATGTTTTCAGTATTTCGAAATGTTTTGAGGCTATTTTTGATCTTTTCAAAAGTTTATATGAATGTTTAGGTTTTTCAGTTATCAAAGGTTGTTTAGGGTTTTTTGAATATTTGAAGCTTTTTAGGTCTTTTGAACGTTTTCTATTTTTTTTTTTTTTTTCTATTTTCTGAATATTTTTGTGTTTTCTAAATATCTAGATGTTTTGGGGTTTTCCAAGATATTTGAATGTTTCGGAGTTTTTGACATATTTGGATGTTTTGGGGTTTTCTGAATTATTTGAATATTTTTGAGTTTTCTAAATTATTTGGATGTTTTCGAGCTTTCTGAACTATTTGGATGTTTTTGAGTTTTCTAAATTATTTGAATGTTTTGGGGTTTTCTGAATTATTTGGATGTTTTGGGGTTTTATGAGATTTTTGAGTTTCGAACAAGAACCTAACCTAAAGACCTATCCTAGGGGCCTCAAGGTCTAATCAAATATTAGCCTTTCTTATGTTATACACGAAGATACCATGTAGTTTGATTGACTCGACCCAATTTGTAGGACAAAGATATGAAAAGACAAGAGATGGTAGCTAATTACAAAAAATTGCTAAACGATTGACCTAAGGTGTCTCAGGAGTACATCAATGATGGCCTTGCCTATATTCAAGCTTAGAGACAACATAGTCTAACACAAGGCATTAATTTTCAGATTTTTTGATGTTTTTTAGATGTTTTTGATTTTGCCTTTTTCAAATTTTTGAATGTTTTTGGATTATCGTTGTATAGTATTTTGCAAATGTTTTTGGTTTTTTTGATGAGATGTTGAGGAAAATGATACCTAGATCACAATGTCAATGTCACATTATGGGGTATAAGACATGGATAAAGAGTTATCTGAAAATAAGAGTGTAATAACCTACCCCCAGTGTTTAGGAATTCTTCATAATGCAATGATAACCAAGAGGTAATGTATATGCGAAGAGTTTGACAAAGTTTTATCATGCTAGATATGGGCTATGGGACTTCACAAGATAAAGTGGTATAGAGCCTGCCAAAATCTTGTCATGAGTAGAGTTGAAGTATACACCGAATATTTGTCAAGATCAAGATAAAGTAGAATATCTGGATAAAACTAGATTGGATGGATGGATGGAACATTGGATTTATCATGACAAGGATGAGATTTTTTTTTTGAGAAGAATCATATAGATACTTGATTCTACTCATGATGCTTGTTTGCCAGTTTTTCATCATAGTACTTACCCAAAGCACCAACATAGTTTTTTTCACTGGAGGATGATTTTTATCTACTATTTTCAATCCTTTTTCTTATTTTTTTGGATTTTTATCATTTTTGATTTTTTCATTTTTTTTTTATTGTTTTGAATTTTTTGTCTCATATTCAACCACCTGGTGGTACTGATGTGGAGGCCACTATCATAACGTGTCAGTGATACCCTACTTGAAGAAGTTTCTTTGCTATGATATGAGCACTTGAATGCAACCTCGAAGAACTCTGATATGCCTTTTTGTTACCAGAATTAACCTTGTCTATGTGCACACATCATGAAAGAGTGCCTTGAAAATCCTTATAATGAAGAGTAGTTACCAGTACATGGTCAATGAGATAATTGGAAATCATAAATGGAGTGGATGGTAATATGTATGGAGAAATATGAGATGGATTGGTCGATAACTTTGGAACCTTTGACTCTCCAAACTTGGGATGATGAGCATTGATGGATGGGGATGGAGGTTTTCATGGAATTAGGACCAACCATTGGATATAGTTTGTTCCTTGCTTGAGAAGCCTACTTTTTTATTTGAGGATATTTTTGATGGATACATTTCCATTTTTTATTTTTCCCATAGTTTCTTTGACTAATGGAGTCTTGGAGGGATTATTTTCTTTATTTTTCTTTGGTAACCATTTGTGCTTGATGTTTCCTTTTTGCTTTACTACTTGATTTCATTTGATTATCTTCACCTTGCTTTGATAGGAATTATTCATTTTACATTAGTCCCAATTTTTGTATGAGATGATGGGTGAATGCCAGCTCATGATGCAGCTAGTTGTAGCATTGGAAAAATTTTCATCATAAGGATCCTTCATGTCCCATATATTTATGTTTGTTATAGACAAGATTTCCCCTGACATTGTGAAGGTATTATCTATACCTAATCCTTTTCCCTGATAATGTATCCTCTGATCCATAGCTATTTAATATGACTTGTCGTGAACACATGATATTGCTATTGGTTCCTACTATTTAGAAATATGAACTATTTTCTCTGATTCTATGACATTGTTATTTGTTGATATTGTTTCAAGAGATTTTGGTGTTGATTTAAAAGATGTCAATGATGCATAATCATTGTAAGAATCAAGAATTTCAATTGATTCTTTCCCATGAACTATTATTTGATTTTATGACACTATTCTTTATTGATATTGCTTCAAAATATGTTGATGTTCACTCAAAAGATGTCGATGATGCACAATCATTCTAGGAATCAAGAATCTCAACTATTGCTTTCTCTTTTGTAGGAATATCAAGAGTGGGAGACTCATGTTTTTGGTGAAGAATGTCTATGTGTCCATGAGAAATAAACATCTCAAGAGTGATATCGGGGACATATTTGGAGTTTAAAATTATTTGGAAGATGTCCCTTAGCTCTTGATGTTACTCTGGGGATAGGGGTTCTTGATCTTGACTTTTTTTAGAATAACTTCCATTATCCTCAAGAGCCTCCTCTTGACATGATCCTTGGGTGGATGATAGATCATCGGTAAAATACTTTTCACAACATTTGGTAGGTATGGGTGCAACAAAGGATATTTTTGTCTCGTTTGGAACTTCTTCAACATATTCAATCATTGAGTCAAATATGTGATAAATATCACAATCTGATATCCACTTGATGTCATTATGATATAAGATAGTGCTAAACATTGTTGATGGTTTTGGACTTTGTTTTAAAATAGTATCTTGATGAATGTCTGATTCCTCATAAACAACATAAACATGTCCCAACATGGTATCTTGGATATTTTTCGAAGTTGATTCCTTTGTTGAATCTTTTATTTTTCCATGATCAGGCATAGGGTTCATGTAAGTTTTCATATTTTCATTCCCAAATTTTTGATCAACCTCAATGTCTCTTTGTTCAATAAGATATTTTATCAGATGTTTGATCCTAAAAAATTTTTGTGTGATATGACCTTTGTACTGGTGAAATTCAATAAAGTGATCTTCTCTATAGCTATGAGGTTTGATTTGTGGCTCTTGATAGTTTAAGAGATTTGGGAGTGTGATAAGGTTAGACTATATCAATCTCTTCAACATTTCTTCCATAGGATCCCCTAAGGAAGTGAATTGTCATTTAGGAGCACTGTTTGTTCTTTGTTGTCCACATTGAGTATTTGTAGCATTAATCATTGGTTGATTGTTTGGTGGATGCACATCTAGTTGTTGTGTGTTCATGGGTTGGGTGTTTCCTTGTCTAGAATAAATTAAGACCACCTTTGCATCAACAAAACCATCACTAGTAACATTTTGTTTTTGGGCCCAATAGTGGGGTTTGTAGTTAAAACTAGTGGATGGCTAGTTGTCTCTATATACTTGTGTGTTTCCCTAAGAGATTAGGGATTTATCGATGTCAAGTGGAAAGATAGATCTAGATCTAGATTTTATATGATAATTCCCACTTTTTTCTCATCGGGAATAGGCCACTTGCTCTTGCTAGCTTTTTTCCTCCATCATTGCAAGAAATTGGCAAAAGGTTCTCCTTTGTTTTGTTTTAGAGTGTACAACACTTATAGACTAACATCCATGTCAATATTAAAGGAGAATTTATCTATGAATTTGTCAAAAATTTATTGGAAATCTTGGATTCTTGGAGGTGACTATGAAAACCAATAAATGGGAGGACATATTAAACTTCACATGAAGAGGCGCATCAAATAAGACTCATTATAGGAAACCTCCATAGACATGGCATTGAATTCTTTGATGTGGTCTATAGGATTTCTCCTACCTTTGTATTTATTGAATTTAAGGTTTTCAAAGCCGGGAGGGAATGGTACCATTGTGATGTTTCAATCAAATGGATAGGGACATAAGTTCTGTGCATGGTTCTTCTTTGTCTTTCCCATTTAAAGGTCCTGCATTTCTTATGACAACACCTTAAGTTGTGATGCTAGATCATCTTGTGGGTTTGGTGGGGGAACATATGTTGTGATAAAATATGGGTTGTATGAGGTATTCTAAAATTATGAGGCGTTGTATGGTGTATATAGCAGTGTAGGATAAGGTGATTATGGTGTGGGTGTATATGTTCCTAACATGTTTGTCTTGATTATTTTTTGTTGAGGGTTATAGTAGGAACCTTGGTGTTGTCCTATCAATTATTGTTGTTGGGCATACTATTGGGATTTTTTTGCCACTAGAGCTACTTGTTGTTGTGCTAATAAGGTGTCTTTTTGTTTGTTCGACTATTGTTGTGATGCTAAGGCGACTTGTTGGACTTCTTCTTGTTGTTGTGCTGCTAAGGCATCTTGTTGTTGTTGATGTTGTTGTTGTGTTATTGAGGTGGATTGATGTCATTGTTGTGCTATCAAGGCATCTTGATGTTGTTGTTGTGCTACTAAGGCTTTTTTATGTTGTTGATGTGCTACTGAGGTGGCTTGATGTTGTTGCTACTTGTAGACATGGAAAATATACAGTTTGATCTGACACACTAGATCCTGATTTACTAACACCATTTAATCTTGAATCATCTCTTTTGCTATTCATTTAATCGAATAATTTGTATTTGATTAAATTCATCACTCTTCATCTCTTAATTAAATAAATCAAATTTATCTAATTAAGTCACCATCTCCTGTTAATTAAATAAATCAATTTTATTTAATTAATTCTATAATCCCCTTTTTAATTAAATAAATCATTTTATTTAATTAATCCCTAAAGTCATACCATTTAAATTAAATAAATATTTATTTGGTTTAAATCCACCATCATCCCTCTTTAATTAAATAAATCAAATGTTTATTTAATTAAGTCCTTAATCATTTTCCTCTCATTTTGATTTAAATCAATCCTAAAATCTAAGTCGAAATGGTCAAATCACCTAATCTCTCATTAAATTGATCAAATCTCTATTAATTTAATCTCAATCACTGAAATACTCTAGAGAATGCAACTTTCACAATAAATAAATTACTTTGATTTATTTAATTGCTTATTTTCTCTCAACATGGCACAAAAGGGGAATATTCCCTCAAATTTGAATTCAAATTCAAATGGGCTTGGTCCTTCCAACAAGGCATTTAATGTCTCTTATATGTCCTTAGCCTTGAGCCAAGTGACATTAACTCAATTCTTCTCTCCATCCAACTTTCAAATTCAAATTTCAAATCTCCCCCTCTTGGGCACATTGATCAAAATGTCTTCAACTTTCAACCATTCACATCTTGACAAGTGGCACTTGGCCATTGGATGTTGAATGATCCCACATTGCTCAAACTTTCTCATTCTCCCAATTTGAAATCTATAAATGAGAGACTCTTCCTCTCATTTAATCATCCACATTTTGAGTAAACTTATTATAATCAAATCCATCTTCAATCATAGCTTTTTCATCTATTTTTATCAAGTTCTTAGCTAGGTTATGCGGGAATTCAACCATCAAGTGGATCAAATCATCAAAGCTTACAAAGGATTTGGGAAAGGGTTGATTTCGACATACCAATCAGCACCAGCTCCCCCATGGGATCAAGATTTTGCATGTTAGAATAGAATTTCATTGTGTTCTTGGTTCATTTCTTCATTTTCTTTCCTATTTGAGCTTTGGAAATGGATTTCATGGGGAATCCTTTTCTTAACTTGAATATGGATCTAATTATGTTTTTGCTTTTTATGTTTATGTAGGTATAAATGATTGGGGCTCACACTACTTTTGGACTACTTGTTGGTAAGCTTATTTTTCTTGATGTAAACCTAAGGAATGCGCTTGCAATGTAGGATAAATCAACGGTTGGGACATCTATGATAGGTTTGGGGTGTTGATGTTTTGTCTGGGTTGTGGATTGTTGATGAGAGGTTGAGGGTTCCCTTTGTTTTTAATTCCTTGCAAGATAGTGGATTGAGATGGAGGAATGTAATTTTGAGGTCCTAATTGATTTTGCATGGTAAAGGGGATCATGGGAAATGATGAGGATGATTCCATTAGATTTTTCAATGGTAATGACATGATAGGACCCTCAGTCCATTGATTAAAAAGGTTCCCTTTTTGTACCTGAGTTGCAACCAATGTATTACTTTGGTTGATGGGATTCGTAACCAAGGTGTTGTTTTAATTTGGGTTGATGATAGATGGCTTTTATTTGGATGGTAAATTGACTTGAGTATCTTGGGTAACCACTTGTTTTGATTTGTCAATGGGGTTGCTGGAACCACTTGTCAAGGGTTGAATTTGTGTGAGAGTGTTAACTTGCCCTTGTTTCCCTACTTGAGGTACTTGGTTCACATTACCTTGTGTAATGTTAGGCACTCTTGGGGTATTCATCGTGATGGATGAAGATGGTGGTGCTCAAAATGTTGAAGTTGTTGTGGCGTCATGGAATGTAAGTGGTTTTCCAAAGTTTGGTATCCAACTTGTGTTATTGGTTAATGGAATGGCCATGTTGTGAATACCCACAGTTGTGTTATTTTCCTAAACATGAAGTGAGACCAAAGATGTTTCCTAGCCAAGTTGTAAGACTAGATGTTAAGGGTTGACTAGGCACAAGGGATGGACTTGGTTGAATCATAGATGAAGTCAAGGCTTATGTAAATTTTTGTGCAAAACAATATGGGGAAATTGGTGCATGTTTTCTAAGGCTTGATATTCCATGATTTCTTCCCTACTAAGTCCAAATGGGTTGTGTGTGATTTCTTGTATCTCATATGGTCCCAAGGGATCTCAAGGTTGCTGTGAGGGGGTAGAATAACTCCTTGTATCAAAATCTTATGAGTTTGTATCACTTGTTGTGGATGGGAATTTGGTTTCTTCCATGATTCTCTTGTGGTGTGATCTTGTTGTAATCATAGATTGTGGGTCAACAATGGGAGAGGTGTGTTGAGATTTGTGATGTTTGAACTCTCTAGTTGACTCAAATCTAGGTAGAAGGGACACTCTAAATATTTTTGGAGAAATGATAGTAATGGGGGATGAAAACATGGATGATGTGGGAAGTGATCTTTGCAAACGCTTTGGGACAACTCTTTTGACTTAAGTTTGCTTTTTTGATGTTGGGATAAAGGATGTTTATGAACTTAAAAATCTTTAGGGTAGACTTGTGACCTTCAAGATGAGATAGTTCAAAAATGATAACTAACTTAGCTAAGTGCATGTAAAGGGATACATTTCACATAAAAAGAAGCTAGGTTAGTAGGTGGTGTGGTTTTATTTGATGTTCAAGTCAAAAAGTATTTGGTTTACACAAAATTTTGCAAATGTAGATGAGATAGGAGGTGAAATTTGAAAGAGGGGTGAGTGGAATGTTTGACCCAATGTTAACCTAGAGTGAATCTTTTTTTTTCAAGACCAAGTCATTGAGAAACATGCTATACCTCTAAAGTGATGAATGTTAGAGTAAAGGTCTTAACTTAATTATGTTGATTAAGTTACCTTTATTCCCTTCTTAAGATTTCACGTTAGTTTGCATAAAGTGACATTTAATAATTATATTAATTATTAAATGTTATCCTATTAGGGCTTCTATTAGGGTTTTTCCTATTAGGGTTTTATTAGGGTTTGCATGATCTCCTTTTTATAAGGATTGATCCCATTGTATTTCATATCAATTCATTCTCTCATTCTCTCTGATATATACATTTTCAGTTTTTAGAGAACCCTTGCTTGTTTGTCTCCATCTCTTCTTTTGTGATAGGTTATTTGCATGCAGGTGATCTTTAGGGTTTGTGGTGTTGTATTTTCTCAACTCCTACATGGTATCAGAGCTCCATACCTGCTGCTTCCTGTTCTTGTTGTGAAGATTCTTGGAGCTTCAAGGGTTTGGGGTTTATTTTCTTGATCTAGGGCACACCTGCAATTTTGAAGCATTTTCAGCTCAAACGGACATTGCCATTGCATCCGCAGTGGTCCAAAACCCCTAAATCGACTGTTCATTCATCCATTTTGGACAAAGTCAAAATTTGAGGCAAATTTTTTTTGCAATACGGCCGTACGGCAGTCGCCTGCCTGGTAAATTTTATTTTTCAGAAAAAAAATTTCCGCCTGTTTTTCGGAAATATTTTCTTCAATTTTTTTTTTTGCAAAAAAAATCATTATCAAAATGCAGTTTTTGTTTTGATTTTTTTTTATTTAAAAAATCAAGAAAAAAGAAAAAGGGAAATTTTTCGCAGTTTAAGGGCTTGCCGGACCGGTACGAGGGTACCCGCAGGTACCTGCATTTGTAGGCAATGGGCCCTGCGGTACACCGGTTGGCATACTGCCAACCATCGGTGGCCTTCTACCGACCGGCGGTCTGACAGTCCACCGACGGCGGTACCTGCCAGGCCGCGACCCGGTACATGCCGCGTACCAAAAAAATTTTTTAAATTTTTTTAGTAAATTTTTTTTGTTGTTTTTTATTTTTTAGAAGACAATTTTTTCCAAAATAAGCCCAATCGCACTTTTACGGTCACGGCCGTTTGGCCGTCAAATTTAACACAGTGTTTTTGGTGCGACGTCCGTATGACCGTCAAATTTAACCTAGCACTGGTTTTTCCCTCTTTGGAGCTGATTTATTCCGGAGGCCGTAACTTGGGCATACGATATCGTTTTTTGGCAAACAAGATATCGTCGGAAAGCTGGTTTTCTCATCTTTCCAGTGGTGTGGGTCTCATCACTTTTTTTTTCTTTGGTACATTCTACAGCCAGTTGAAGACAAAGGGGTTATTTTCATTCTCAAGCTCATAACTTTTGATCAGTTTCTCCATTTTTCGTAATCTCAGCGGTGTTGGAACCATATTTCAGAGCTCTTTAGTTTCATCCATGCTATTTTTCCAGATTTCACTCTAGGTATCTTTTATTCAGTTATTTGTGTTTTCACACTCTGGTGGATTACCTGGACATATTTGCTCTTGGAAACATTTTGTCTGCATGGGATGCTTTGTTCTTGGCTGTTATTCATGTATTTCCAGAGTTTTTTCTTTTGAGGACATTTTGAGCATCATTTGTAAGCTATCTTTTATGTAAACGCACTTAGATAAAGTGCCACACTATTGTACATGCATCTTTTGGGGATTTTGCACATAAGGTTGTGCCATATTTTATACTCGCACTGATATTATAAAGTGCCATGAGGGGTTGTGTAGTTTTCCTTTGTTTTCCATCACATCTTTGTCCGATGAGTATCCCTCCACGACGACATTGAATCCATACCATAGGGGGGTTGTGTAGTTTTCCTTTGTTTGCCATCACACCTTTGTCCGGTGAGTGTCCCTCCACGACGACCATGGATCCATATGATTCTAGCCTCATGCATGTGTGCTTTGTTTTGCACACCACTTTTTCAGTTGCAGGTACTTTTTTGTGCACTTTCAGATGTTGTATCTTTTTCTTCATGCACTATAGGGTGTTGCACACCATTTCAGTTGATCTGTTAGGCTCCCAGTTCACCATTATGGGGGGGTATTATATTGTTTGTGCTAATGCTTCCTTGGTTTATCCTTGGAAGGAATCTTCCATTCTCAGTTGATTAGTATTTCAGACTATTGGTTCTTGTACGATTTGTATCTTCGTTCCAGGTGTTTTCCTTTGTTTGTCATCTGATTCGAGTAGTGTCATTTGGGGCACTCATGCAGATTGTTGTCTTCTTGACAGCCTATTGGTACTCATTCCATTTGTATCTTCATTCCAGGTGTTTAGCTTTGTTTGCCATCTGATTCGAGTAGTGTCGTTTGGGGCACTCATGCAGATTCTGTATCTTCGTTCCAGGTGTTTGCCTTTGTTTTCCATCTGATTTGAGTAGTGTCATATGGGGCACTCATACAAATTGTTGTCTTCTTGTTCCTGATCATCCTATCTTCAACGGAGGTTCTTCGGCACCATAGCAGTCATCTTTCGACAGTTGTTTGCAGCTTCTTCTGCTTCAGTGATGTCTCTTCTTGGCCTTCTTCTTCTCTTTTTGGATTAGAGATTTTTCCCATGAGGTTTTCTCTATCTCTCCATTTTTACAAAGATTTGGTTGTATTTGGGTACCTGATCTGGCCTAGTTGCCGGGACCCATGTTTTCCTTCTTGCATTGTAGTTACCTTTGCTTTTCTGCATTTGTTTGTAGCTGCACTATTGCTCATCTTAAGGGGGGGTGTTAGAGTAAAGGTCTTAACTTAATTATGTTGATTAAGTTACCTTTATTCCCTTCTTAAGATTTCACGTTAGTTTGCATAAAGTGACATTTAATAATTATATTAATTATTAAATGTTATCCTATTAGGGCTTCTATTAGGGTTTTTCCTATTAGGGTTTTATTAGGGTTTGCATGATCTCCTTTTTATAAGGATTGATCCCATTGTATTTCATATCAATTCATTCTCTCATTCTCTCTGATATATACATTTTCAGTTTTCAGAGAACCCTTGCTTGTTTGTCTCCATCTCTTCTTTTGTGACAGGTTATTTGCATGCAGGTGATCTTCGGGGTTTGTGGTGTTGTATTTTCTCAACTCCTACAATGAAACCTTAAGAAATAAATGGTTTTGGTAAAATAGGACTCAAATTATTTTGGAAATAGGACCCAATGATTTTGCAATATTTTTCTTGTCTCAATTTTCATGTTTTCGGGGATTCAAAGTCTGAACATACATCAATGTGGGGTGTTAATTTGATTTAATCTTGGATTAATGAAGTTATTTTTACAACAATCACTTGTCTTGGTTATGTTTCCAAACTAGATGTTTATCTCCAAAACATCATAACTTTCAAAATGTCCATTTCATGAAAATCATGAGGTTGAAGCCATAATTGCCTATGTTGTCTTTGGGAAAACATGGGTTTGATATTATTGTCTAGATATTTAGAAATTGCTAAGGATAAATACTTAGGACAAGAAATAATATCAAGGCTAACTCAAGCAGTCCATATTTAGGCCAAAGTGTGTGATAATTTGAGGATGATACTGAATGTATGTTTTTGAATCATTTTAAAATCAAGAAAAGTGTTAAACTGACTCACAAGCATTACAACCCTAGGATAGAAATGGCTATATTTGTTGAATTTCCACTTGGATTTCTCCAATTTTTCTTATTCAAAGCTAATTATTACAAGCTTTACCACACAAGATCCCCCTTACAATGCACTCACTTAGTGGGTCAGCCATGCTTCAAGTTCTCATGAATCTCCCATGACAAATTTTTTATCTCTACTAAGAACTGCAAGTATGTGGGATGGCTTTAGAGGTTTGACCTCTTGACATCAACAAATATTAAGGTATTTTTGGCTACTACACAAGGGTTCATAATAAGCACATCCAATTCAAAGGATACAATGATAAAATCCCTCAAGAGGTATTCCAACCCTTAGAACAAGGAATTTATGCATCATAAAGATACTGAGGGAGAGCTATCATGCATCACCCTGTTGATTGCAAACTTTCCTTGCAATCACAAATTTATATAGCGGTTTAGAAAAGCTCAACTTATGCTCGTTACTACTCGGTTCGTTCCCTTGGGGTGAGTTATTTTTCCCACCAAGGTAGGCCCTCTAAAGGTAAACAATAGCGAGGAAGTACATTTGTAGTTCGATCATCTTCATTTGCATGAATAAAGTGAGAACACACACTATGCCTTTTTCTCACACTCACATGGTTTGTTCAATTTTAAACCCAATTAAAAGGTGGAGGTGACTTTGCAAAGTATTGGAGAATTTTTTTGTTTCTCAAGGTCACCAAATGGCATGAGAGAATTTAATACGCATCCACTAATAATGTTGTAAACCACAAAAACATAGCAAACAGTTGTAAGTTTTAACCCTTCAGAGAAATGATGAGTTAATTTTAAGCACTAAATGAAATATGAGTTTTCCTTGTTCAATTTTAAGTCCAAAGTAAAATTATGATGTGAGGGTTTAGTTTTAACCAACTCTGAAAATGAATTTTAAGCCCAATTCAAATTTAGTTAGTCCTAAGATTGTAAGTTTTAAAACCCAATGGAAATTTAGTGGTCCTAAAATATAAAGTGAGGCAACATATGGTGGGATGTAATTGCCCCACAAGTTTCAAAACATTGTTACAATAACTACAACTAAGAAAAAGCAAAATTTAAATTTTCAATTTTTTTCAATTTTTTCTATTCTATAGTAAATCACATTTTCGGAGGCCTTTGGAGCAAAATTTGGGGTTGAAAATTGCATGGATCCTTAAAAATTGATTTCCAAAGGCATTCATTTTTTATAAATTGAATTAGTCCTCTTCGAGAGATTTCTGACGATGCAAACGGATTTGAATTTTGACCAATGAGTAGAATGTTATGACCCCAACAAGTTGGGGTAAATTTTTTCCTAGTTTTTCTCCAAATTTGAAAAACTAGTTAGTCTAAAAAGAAAAAATGAGAAGTTAGTGACATGTTAACATTAAGATAAATTCAAAAAATTAAATTACATGCTGAAAAAAATAGTCATTAAAATTCTTACCAGAGTTGAGCATCGTTGCACATGATAGCATCACAATTTGAACTGTGGGTGTCACTCTGGTGAAAATGGACGTCACTCTGCAGTTAGACTAGTGAGCATGATAGTATCTCTATTTGGATGGGAATCACTATTTTTAATTTGAAAGAATTGGTTTGGTGATTTTGAGCATCATCATTTTCATTTCACGATATGTTAAAATTAAATATGCATCGCTAAATTTAAATCAACGTCGCCAAATTAAATACGCGTCGTTGTTTTAAACTGCCTAAGCGTCACTATATGGTGACGCTATTGAAATAGAATCATTGTTTCTACTTTGAGTATTGTTGTGACCTGCAAAACAACATGAACATGGATTTCAAGCTAAAAAATAATTAAATGATCAGTTTTCTCTCCTTCTAGCACCAAAATTTTGATGTGAGGTATACCAATATTGGTCTAACCATGCTTGATTCATGAAGAATTGAAGCATAACGGAGCCACAGGTACTCAAATCTCAACAAGATCAATCAATCAAAATTGAAAGTAACATTTTATTAGGAACCTAACATGCTAAATTTATGAAAGATTTAAAGAAAAAATGTACTCTTATCTATTGAAATTTATCCTGTTGTCGAATTGGTGCCGCATTGATGTGGACCAGTGACCCTTTCCCAATCCTGTGATAGTGAGCTTGTTTTAGTCGATTCTATAGAAGTGAATCAATGAAACCATGGTGTTTGATGTGTAAAAACCTAAATTATTCTACAAATAAACATGATGCAAGCTAAGTTACCATGCTTTTACTCTACAAATGATCCAATTATTTAATTTCTATGCTAATGCTAAGATAATTTAAGCTAAAATGATGGTAAAAGATAAAACCCTAATTTATTTTTAAACTAAGATGAATGCATGGAATCCATTAATGGATGCTCTAAGCTATTATACAACCAAAATAAACTAAAAATAATCTAAATGTGTGCAAATTGAGAGTATGGATGTGAGTAAATTTAATAGCATACGTTTTCTCTAAGTGATGGATCCATTTGTCTCCAAATAGTGGCCTTTATAGGAGAGCAAATGAAAGATGAAGGGCTGCGATCAAAAAGCTTAATCAATGGTTGAGGATGAAAGGAAGAGGAGGCATGGATCAAGGATTCTCATCAATGGATGAGGATGCAAGATCGCATGGATCAAGGAAATGATCAAGTGTTCACATTTTCCTCAAACAAACATGCTTTTGACCTACTCACACAAGTCAAAGGTAACTTCCTTAGGAGGTTGAAGGGTTAACTTGCTTTTGAAGCAAAGTGAGTTGATTTAAGGAGACGAAATATTCCTTTTGTATGAGGAAAAAGGTTAATTTACAAATTAAAATAAAGTTTTAAATGTGTAAAAGGATAAATAATATTCCATGGAAATATTCCCTTTGATTAGAGGAACATTAGTTTAATTGCTAATTAAACAAGGTTTAATTTATGCATTTAGGGATTAGAGGAATTAGAGATATTTATTAAATTAGATGATTTAATAAATAGGGGAGGGGAGAAATGATATTTAATTAAGTAACTTAGGGTTATTTAATTAAATAAGATGGCTTAGGAGATTAAAATAAATATTTTGATTTATTTAATTTAATGAGATGAAGTGTTGGTGCGAAAAGAGGTGAATTAACCCAATTTAATTAATTAGGCCAATGGACAAGAAATGATGTAATTAATTAATTAGCTAGACTAATTGAATTAATTAAGTGAAAAGAGGATGGATAAAGAGGAAATGATGTTAATAAACCTATTTCTGGTGTATGATATTGATTAGGACATTTTTCAGTGTCTATAGAAACAAAACATTTCTTATTTATTTAATTCGAATAGAAGTAATTAATAAATGAAATTGTTAAAGGTTTTTAAAATCCCTTTTGTATATACTATTTTGTGCATATTCTAGAATCGATGCATTCCATAGGACCATGTCTCCTTCCTAGCTTAATGCATTTGTTTGAAAGTTCCTTAAGCCTTTTCAACAACCTAATTGTGGAACCCTACAATCATTGGACCCTTTGTGAGGACATCTACTTGAGGTATTCAATTTATTGGATGCAACATTTTTTCACTGTGTTTCCTTTTTTTACATTGAAGGGTTCGATTTTATTTCAAAGGTTCCATTTTATGAAATCTGATGCATAGTATCTGTATTTAAATTTAAGTGCATGTAAAATACTTAGAAATTCAATTGATGTATTTTTCTTGGTATTCCATTATATTTAATTCAATATATATGTTAGGTTTGGTGGTCACTACTTGTGCATGATGTGTTTGGCACACCATTTCTAGAATACTATGTTTGGTGTCTTCATCCTTTTGCTGCAATTTTATATGATTGGCATTCCATGTTTGGTGTCACTTGTTCCATCTGATGTTGTGTACACAATATTTCACGTATGTCTCATATTCATTACTGGAGGTTTCATTTTCTTACTTCAATGGCTACTTGCCTAATGTGAATTCATTTCTAGTGCCCTCATTTGAAACTATAAGCCAAGCTTTACTTTATGGTTTTGATTTTAAAATTGATAGTTATATGTTTTTGGCTTTCAATGCCTCGTCTGGTGACTATGTTGGAATTTGATGAACTTTAATGTTACATAAATACCTTATGAAGAGTATTTGATGTTGCATATGCGAGTCTATGTGTGTGCATTTTTCTTAATTGATGAATGTATTTTATGTGTAATATTCATTGTTAAGTAGATTGCATATATCCTACGCTTTGGGATCAATTAATATATGTTGTATTTTAAATTCGTTGGAAGTTTATGTTGTTTGGGATTTGATTTCTATGCATTGTATTGGTAATTCAATGAATATATATAATGCTTGAATTCACTGAATATATGTTATGTTTGATATTTAATATGAATGGAATTCGATATATATATATGTTTATATGCATATATAAAACCCTATAATCTGATATTATGTATCGTAATGTAAACAACATTCTATCAATTTTATAAACATATATATATTATGATTATGGTAAAAGTATATTCTAGTTATGAGAATTAATTTATTATGTTAGTTAAGTGCATTGGGAATACAATAAATGGAATTGATTATTATAATTTGATAATTGAAGGATTGGAATAAATAAGTGAATTAGATGACCCTTTTTGCTATATATTAAATATTGAGCTCTTTTACAAATATTTAATAGTTGAATTATAAAATTACCATGTAATTGGTTAATGAGTACAATAGTTATTGTGGTTGTAGTGTATAAAATTGTGTACCTTGCTCGATATGGGAATAATTAATGATAAATAGGACTTAATGTCACCTTGATCTAGTGTAGTGAGGTGTTTTACACGTCCACATTATATCTTGGGCCCTTTTTAAGCTAAATTAACTTAGCTCTGCCCTAATTTAATGTTGTAAAATGTATTTATTTACATCTTAACATTAAATTTTGGGGGGCTTGTAAATCAAGTGGACCTAATCTAGTGTTATAAAGTTTCTTTCACATTTACATGGGATTAATGGCCCTTATAAACTAAATACACCCAATTTTGCCTTAATTTAGTGTTGTAAAGTGTATTTATCTACACTTTTACATTGAATTTTGGGCCCTCTTTCATTTATAACCTTTATATATCATTAATAGGACCCTATGACCCTATATTCTACATCCCAAGTAATATTTTTATCAAATACCCCACAAAATCAACAAATAAACCCGATTTATTCACTCTCCAACATCCTAGCTTGCAAAATAGCCCTTATGGGATCCATTCACCACCTTAGGTCAATGAGTCCCATCCAAGTGGGACTCATTCACCCAAGATGTCAAATGAGTCCCATTTGAGCTATTTTCAAGGTTTGAGTCGGAAAAATTGGGTTTTAAGTTTAAATATCTTTAGTGTCGACCTTGGGGATCAAACTAACGATCATGTGAGTACATTACCTTTATAAAAAAAATCTTCCAAATAATTATTTCACCTAAGAAAGATAAGAAATCCAAGCAACATATGCCTACATGTTATCAAGTCAAGCATTCAAGATTTAAGCATTCCAAGGTCATCAAGATAGCTTTCAAGATCATTCAAGGGAAAGATTCTCCATCAATTCAAGATCCATCATCAGGTCAAGCATATCAACCATCAAGCATGTTAGTGAGCTAGTGTTGTGATGTGTAATTGAAGATCCAAGACCAAGGATTTTTCTATTTTTATTGTCAAAGATCAAAATATACATCCTTCATAGCCATTTCATGTTGAGTTACAAATTTCCAAGACATCATTCAAGGTATTATTCTCCATGATTCATATTATTTGTTTCATGATTCATACATTTATTTCATTGTTTCAAAATTTGGTTTAATTACCTAAACCAAATTTGACCAAGGAAAACCCCCATTCCTTAACAATCAACAAGTTTTTTCCTCTTTGCATGTGTGATTGCAGATCTAGGTACTTGGAAGGATTGGAGATCATTAAAGAATAGGTTTTAAACTTCTTGGATTCATCTCTCTACTTGCAAGGTCAAAATATTCACAAAAAGATCACCTACAACCCCAAAATTAGGGTTTTAGATCAGGACACCTAGAGGAATAGAAAGAGAAGACCGAGAAGTGCAAATCAGAACTTTGAATTTCTAGAAAATCCAAACTAGAATCAGTCACCACAAGTGGTGAATGAGTCCCATTTTTGGTCAATTTTGAGATTTTTTTAGTTTCACATACCCTTTTTCGAGAAACCTGTTCCTATGCAAAAACCCTGATCTAGGACTGATTCACCCACATTAGAAAATGAGTCCTAATGGGCCAAAATTTTATAATCAACAGCCTTCCTAGTCTCCATTCAATCTCCATCAAATTCTTAGGTGCACACTTTCTGTTTCATAGCTTTTTATTTTGTTTTGTTTGCACTTCTAAGTCATTTTGCATATCACACTATGTTTTCCAACATCTTCTTTTCCAAGTCCAAACTTGGTGGTGAAACCCTCCTCTAATCTAAAATAATACCCTAGGATACCCTATTGTTAGATCGCTTGCCACTATTCTTGGGGTGAGATCTCTAGGGTTATTCTTCAATGTAAAGCACAAGAGATTGTTGCCCTGGGTCCTAAAATGCTAGTAGAGCACCATAATTCTACCTTATAGTGGTAAATGGTTTATCAAGTGATTTTTTAGTGAACTTAATGACTATCATCAAATGTGGATAAAATATCTTCCATGGACGTAATTTTGTTTGATTATTTGTATTTAATATCATGTTAGAGTTTGGTATTGGGGTGATTTTAGTAATTATTTAAGTGGGAGTCTATTGTGCAAGTTGTTATGTTGGCTTCTAGAGGCTAGGAGAGAGTATCATGTATGTATGGATTTTTTGGATTGCTTCACCCTATAATTGGTTTGGTAATTTTTAAATTTAAGTGCAAGATAGTCAATACCTTGCTCCGTGTTTTTTTTCATATGATTATGTTTAGTGTGAAGAATGGGTATATGCCTTTTTTGGTGTATAATGTTTAAAAGTTGCAAATAGGGGGAGTGGCTCTCAATGGGCGTCTAAACACAAAGTGGTGTCTAGGACAACCCATTGGAGATTTTCTTAATGTAGTGATAATATAATAATGAACTATAGGGATGGGTAGAATTCACATTAAACAATATAATGAATGCCTCAACTATGCCTATAATGCTTGTTTAGGCTAAGGATGGACTGAGAAGGCCTGGTCGACAAGATCAAATTCCTTTTCCTCACAAAAGGAATGATGGTTTCACATTTGTCACCCTATAGGGTTGGGACCTAGTGAGAGGTTTACCAAGACAACCATAGTTGGGGGTCGAGGTATATTGAGAGACCACAAAGACAACGCATGCTAGGACCATACAATGACACTCTTCCATATTGCAGTTTATCATTCCCTAGTTGTGTTTTCTGTTTCTGCTATGTGATTACCTCTAGAATCAATGTAATTGTTTTATGTAATGTTAGTATTGTTAGAATTGTGGTGTTGAAGAAATGTATAGCCTTGTCTATGTCAGACTATTATCTTCTTGATTGACTTTTTGTGGTGGGACTTAATGTTATTTCGTAGCACAAGGGGTGGACCTTAGGGTTCCACATGGTCAAGAGGTTTTTGCTTTTTCCTCTATTGGGTACCCTTACTACATGTTCATGAACATGGAGATTGTGCATGTTGTTGTGGACTACAAAGCCTATTCCAATTCAAGTAGATTATCTTTTATGTAATTGTATTTGGTTCTATTTCAAAGTATCTCTTATTGTACTTCAAATGTAATATTTCCATTTGTATTTAGGGGAGCATTTTTGTAAACTTGTAATATTGTAACAAATATTAATGAACTATCTTGTAATGGAAATGATCTTAAATGTTATTTATCTAATGACATGTCATGGTAGTGATTAATGTAGGATCTTCTAATGTGGTGAATTGAAATTAACTTTACTTGTTAGTCTTATCATATAATCTTTATAATTAATTAAGTGATTCTTGTTAGCTTGGTTGATAGATATGTTAGTAGTGTATTCATGGAACCTTAGAGGAATTAGGTTTAGATTTAATGTTATGTTATGTGATGAAAACTATTGTTCTTTCATTTATAAAAAAATTGTTCCATTATTTAGTCATGTTATGTGTTGTCCTATGGGGTTTTGTGGCAGGGAATTACACATGGTATCAAAGCCTAGGTTCTAATACTAGGTACTCTGGTTCTATAGGATCTCATTATGTTTTCTTAGTTGCTTAGACTCTGGAGTTTATGTTTCTCTTTCTTATCATCCTTGCCTAACAACCTAAGACTTTTTCTTTGGTGGTGCTTGTGTAGGAAGATTCCTAAATGTTGAGGTCATGGTCAGGGATGTGGTAGAGGTCATGGTGGTGGTCGTGGGGCCAACCTCCAAAGAACACCTTCTTAGAGGTCCCATGAGAGTGATCATGAGGAACAATAGAGTTTTCAAAATGATTAGGAAAGTGGGGGTCAAAATCTGGGTCAGTCAGAGCTAGAGGGAGCTCAATTGCATCATCTGCTTGAGGAGGTCCTTGCTCACCTAGGTCCTAGACAAGAGGGTAATCAACAGGTGGATAGGGAAAGAGAAAGGTTTGATAAGAGTAGAGATGCTATAGCAGAGCAGGAGACTATTTTACCAAGAAATATGAGGGATCTCTTGAGGTCACAAATTCCTAAATTTGATGGTTCTAGTGGTGGCTTGGAGGCAGAGACATGGTTGATAGATCTAAACAAGTATTTTTCCATGCATGCATATTGTAGTAACACTAAGGTGAGATGCACCATCATGCATATTAGGGGTTTTTATTCTACATGGTGGTGGTTGGAGGAGCACAAATTACATTTGAATATTGGTTTAGTTTCTTGGGAGATGTTTTTGGAGAGGTTCAGAGCTTGGTTTTTGTTAGATTACTAGAGGCAACATCGTGCTGATGAGTTTCACGAATTGAGGTAGATGGATATATCTATGGAGTATTATGAGTGTAGGTTCTATGAGCTTAAGCAATATGAAAGTATTGGTGATAATGAGGCCATGTTAGTTTGGAATTTAATTAGGGGTTTGAATGCCCATATCAGTGGGGGAGTCAATGTCTTTGAGTTCAAGACCATGGAGGTCATAGTAGAGAAGGCCTGATTTGTAGAGAATAATTTGTCCATAGTGCTAGGAGGTCATATAGGTGTTCATATTAGTAGTGTACCTCCAGTAGGCTTCAGGTCTTGAGGTGGTCAGTCCCAGGTAGTGGGTTCCTCTAGGAGCCATCATGAACCCGCTAATGGTGGATAGTAGTAATAGCAGCAACGTTTCCATTCAAAACTAAAGATTGTTTTAGAATTAGCAAGGTAGTGGTTTTCAGTCTAGGGGACTGGAGTTGGCAGTGAGCCAAATGTTATCATCCTGGTCATTTGGCTAAGAGCACATAGTCTACAGTCAATAAAGGTAGTTTCCAATAGTCTAGTATGCCCTTAGATAGCAGGGGGTATGGCAGAGGTACATGATGTTTTGCTTCTTCCTAGTAGGGCCATATAGCCAAGTAGTGTCCTTAGAAGAGCACATCAAGATTTAGTTAGAGGCCAATAGCTTCAAAGTTGATAATGGGTGATACAAGTATGTCTCACAGAGTATTTGTAGGGGTTGATAACCACTAGGCAGAGCATCGGGGCACAATTGTGGAGGCCACAGGTGTGTTGTAGGGTATTGGTATCTCTATCATTTTTGAATCTTATGCTTCTGATTCATTCATTTCCCCTTCTTTAGTGGTGCAATGTAGACTGGTGGCAGCAAAGAAACATGACAAGTGGTAGGTTGAATTATCCTTTGGAGCTAGAGTAGCGGTAGAGTCCCTCATGTATGGATGGAGTTCCTATGCAAGTATTTTTTTGAGGTGAAATATATCCAGTTTCAGGATAATTTTGTGGGTATGTGCAGGATCATCATGGAAAAAATAGGCCCTTAAGTGGCGATGAAAATTCCAAAAATCATAATTAGGAAACTTGACATAAAATTTGAATAAGTTATCTATATTATTTCAAAAATATGTAAGAATATAATCTATAGCAAATTGAATGTAGTTTCTAAGCTAATGGGTTTATTTAAAAACCAGAAAATCTATTTGCTGAAAATTTGAAATTTCAATGCAGTAGTACTTAAATTTCAGGGAAAAAATAAGTAAGTATCTGTTTGACCACCCTAACCACAATAAGATTGGTACTCACACCCTTAGGTTCTTATGATATAGTGTTTGGTAGGGATTGGTTGGATGCTCATTGAGCGGTGATACATTTCTAATGTAAGTTTGTGTAGCCTGTGGATGATTCATGTAAAGAGGTAGAGGTAGTTGGCATTCAGAGACCCATTTCCTTGTGTATGATTTATGCTATGTTGTTAAGGATATGTATGTGTCAGGGTTGCCAATTGTTTTCTACGAAGGTTAACTATTTGGAGTTAAGGGAGAGTCAAGAGGTGTCCTTTGGCAATCATCCTATCCTTAAGGAGTATGTAGATGTTTTTCCCAATGCAATTCCAGGGATGCCACCTAAGTGTGACATTGATTTTAGGATATATCTTGTACTCAAAGTGGAACCTATTTCTTGAGCTTCATAGTTGATGACCACTCAAGAGCTTAAGGAGATTCAATTGTAACTTGAGGAGTTATTGGCTAAGGCATTTATTTTTACTAGTGTCTCTCCTTGGGGAGCACCATTCATTTTTGTGAAGAAGGATGGGTCCCTTCGAATGTGTATCGACTATTAGTAGCTCAATAAGGTGACTGTGAAGAATAGATATCCCTTGCCAAGGATTGATGACCTCTTTGATTAGATTAAGGGAGCCAAGGTGTATTCAAAGATTGATCTTAAGTCAAGGTATCATTAGTTGTGTATCTTTGAGGTAGACATTCATAAGACTGCATTTCACACTTTCTATGGGCACTATGAGTTCACCATTATGTCATTTGGGTTGACGAATGCACCGCCTATACTTATGAGCTTGATGAATGGATTTTTTTTACCTATCTTGATAGATTTATACTTGTGTTCCTAGATCACATTTTTATTTACTTCAGGACTATGGAGGAGCATTTGCGGTAGGTATTGCAGTGTCTGAGAGAGAATCAACTATATGAAAATTTGAAAAAATGTGAGTTCTTTCAGATAGAGGTGAGATATTTGGGGAATTTTATTTTAGGAGAAGTTATTATTGTAGATCCTTTGAAGATCCAACCCATCATGGATTGGAATGCACCCCCTAATGTTGTCTAGTGCACCTATTTTGGCAGTTCTTGATCCTATAAGAGATTTTTTGGTGTGTACTATGCATCTTTGGAGGGTCTAGGAGTAGTATTGATGTAGGATGGTCGCGTGATAGCCTATGATTCTCGCAAACTCAAGAATAAAAAATTGGACTATCCTACACATGACTTGAAGTTAGCTACCATTTTTCATGCTTTGGTGAGATGGAGAAATTTTCTATTGGGCCATCGGTTTGAGTCGCATAGTGATCACCACAATTTACAATATATTTTCATGCAGCCAAACCTGAATTCTAGGAAGAGGTGGTGGATGGAGTTCCTATGCAAGTATTATTTTGAGGTGAAATATATCCAGGGAAAGGATAATTTTGTGGGTATGTGCAGGATCATCATGGAAAAAATAGGCCCTTAAGTGGCGATGAAAATTCCAAAAATCATAATTAGGAAACTTGACATAAAATTTGAAGAAGTTATCTATATTATTTCAAAAATATGTAAGAATATAATCTGTAGCAAATTGAATGTAGTTTCTAAGCTAATAGGTTTATTTAAAAACCAAAAAATCTATTTGCTGAAAATTTGAAATTTCAATGCAGTAGTACTTAAATTTCAGGGAAAAAATAAGTAGGTACCTGTTTGACCACCCTAACCACAATAAAATGATAATATTTTTTATAAGATTTTATATATAAGTAGAGGACTCATTTCCCTATGTGATGCAATTTTTTTGTAATTTTTTTCCAAGTAAATAATTAATTATGATATTTTTATTACAAATTTTAAAAAATATAAAAACTCGTATGTTTGACCACCTTAACTTGGTCAAAACTTCAAGAAATTCAATTTTGTTTTTTTTAATCCTATAGTATGTGAAACATAGAATGTGACACATGTTTCAGATTCAAAAAATGTGATACCATTTGAAAGCTATAGAAGTTTTTTAATCAGCCTACCAATTAGGACTTTAGTCATAATTCAAATAGAAAATGAATAATAATTATTTATTAAATTCAAAGTAAAGCATAATTTATATTGGTGGAAATATGATAATCTCCTTTAAAAACCCTTTTCATTTCATCAATTTTGGGTAAAAAAAAGTTATCAGCCACATGGGCCATCATATCGCCACTTTTTGGCCCATCATGATCCCGCACACACCCTTGTGGTAGATGCTTTTAGTCGGTGGAGACATGAGCTTTCAGCAGTGACTCTTGGAGTAGATTTGAGGAGTCAGATCCTTGTAGGGCTTCATGTAGACAGTTGGTATTAGGAGGTGAGGCCTGAGAGTGAGTTAGGCAGAGCCTTGGAGGGTACATTTTTGGGTTATTCTCTTGAGTCAGATGGTCTCTTGCGGAATTTAGGTCACATCTATGTTCCTCCTTCATAGGGTCTCCATACCCTAATTATGCTAGAGGCACATCAGGCACCCTACTCAACTCATCTAGGTGTCAAGAAGATGCACGTAGAACTTCATCAATTGTATTTTGGGGTCAGAATGAAGAGGGATATTATAGGTTTTTCTCAAGGTGTTTGGAGTGTTAGAGGGTTAAGGTAGAGCACTAAAACTCCGCAAGACTTCTTTAGCTGCATCTTGTCCTAGAATGGAAATGGGATATCGTTTCAGGGGATTTTGTAGTCAGCTTGGTAGTATCTTCTCACCATGATGATGCCATCATGGTCACCATGGATAGGTTGACTAAGGTAGTGAACTTCTCTCCTGTCTAGTCCTCATATAATGCATCTTCCATGGCTAGGATTTTTATGGAAGATATAGCCAGGTTGCACGAGATTCCTCGAAGGATTATCTCTGATAGAGATCTAGTGCTCACTTCGGTTCTCTGGAGATCCTTGTAGCATGTGTTTGGGATTTAGTTGAACTTCAATTCAACTTACCACTAAAAGATTTATGGGTAGATTGAGAGGGTTAATTAGGTCCTTGAGGATATGCTTAGGATGTATGTCATGGATTAGTAGTATTATCTTGTTGGGAGGACTACTTTTACTTAGTGGAGTTTGTGTACAATGATGGGTAACATAGTTCTATTGGTATGCCTCATTTTCAAACATTATATGGTCGTCCTTGTCAAACCCCATTGAGTTGAGATCATCTTGAGGATAGAGTCCTTCTAGGACCATAAATGCTTCAGGAGATGGAGCAGTAGGTTGTTCGTATTGGAGAGTATTTAGTGGTAGCGCAGGATAGGCAAAAGAAATATGTAGATTCTCATAGGGTGGATCGTTGGTTTTTAGTTTGAGACCGATTATTATTGTAGGTACATCCGTCAAAGATTATGATCCGCTATAGAAAAAGATCTAAGCTGACACTACATTTTATTGGCCCGTTCGAGGTTTTTGAGAGGATCGGTCTTATTGTGTATTGTCTTGATTTTCCACCCAGTCTATCATGCATCCATGATGTATTACATGTTTCAATTGTTATGACATATTATCTAAATATTTCTCATGTTCTTGACTATAATGTTTTACAAGTAGAGGACATGTAACTGGCTCTGGAGCCCATGGGCATTTTGTAGCATAGGAAACTCACCCTCAGAGGTTGAGATGTTGAGAAGGTGAGAGTCCAATGGGATCTTAATGATTAGTCTTCAGCTACTTGGGAGGATGCACCTCATATGCGAGAGTTATACCATTAGTTGTTTGCAAGCTTCTAGGAGTAAGCCTAATTCTAGGGGGGATGTAGTGCCCCTCATACTTTTCTCTGATAGATTGATAGTTGTTTTTTTTGAGATCATGCATTATGACACTTTGTTTGATGGTGGACTCACTACTACGATGATAGTTTGATGATACTTATATTACTAGATTTTTATGCTTATGTTAAGACTAGTATATGGACTTAATTGATTATGTGGAATAATATTATTATGAGCATTATCTGATTATCTAATAATTTTTCTTATATTGTGTTAAGAAAATGATTGTTATGTGTTGATTTTCTTACTTATTTGATGTGTTATGGTTAAAGGGACAATTTCACATCACTCACTTGTGAGTGCCTTGCAACGTTGTGATTTCCATTTCACGGTTTGCCTAATTATAGGTATATGTGTATATGCATGACCATTTTGTGTGTTGCGGGTTACAGGTACTAGGCATCAAATCCACCTAAATTGATAGGTCTAAGTGTTCCTTAAACCTAATGTAATTGTTGAACGAAGGTAGCACTTGGTCCCCTGTTTTATCCATCATCCTTGAAGAGGATGAGTACCTGATTTTCACACCCTGTCAATGTTGTCTATAGGGTTGGTTTGATCCATCAGTGTTGTTATGGTCTTGCTTTTTGACTTCTCTTTTTGGTCAGGTATTGATTGGTACATAGTCCATTTGATTAAATTTGTTTGATAATTTTTTTTTATTAATTGCCACATTAAAATAGAATTATTAAGTTAAAAAGGTATTTTTTTTAAGTAAAAATAAATATTTATATATAATTATAGTGATGATCAAATAGATTATAATGTAAATTGGGAGATAATAAATAAAATATTAAAAGGTGATTATTAAGTTTAAATAAATTAGAATATGTCTAGTTGAATAAAATATAAAGATAAATACATAAATAGTTGTAGTGAACAATAAATATAAAATAAAATGATAAATTAAAAAGAGGTTTGCATGCAGCAACATGCACTCTTGAATAGTTATTAAATTGATTATTAACAAAATAAAAGGGGAATTTGAAAAGAAATATGGAAAATAATCATGTTTTGGCTTCCCATGAATATTTTCTTGTCTAGAGATTTTAATTTTGTTTTTTGTAGGAAGTAAATTTCCTATGGAAATTGCAAATACTATTGATTTTTGTGGAGAATATTGGAGCTGCAAGCTAGGAATTTTGAAGGTTAGCATCAAATCTCCAACCCTGTCAAGCGAATTGGATATAGGTTCCATTGCTTTCTGAATTTTCTTTCTTTGAAATAAATCCTTGAATGATTACGTTGTTGGAAACAAAAAATTTCTTGTTTATTTAGCTTGAGTTGAAGTGATTAATAAATTCAATTGCTAAGGTTTTTAAAATCCCTTTTCTATACATTATTTTGTGCATATTCTAGAATTGTTGCATATCATAGGACCACATCTCCTTCCCAGCTCAATGCATTTGTTTGAAATTTCCTTAAGCCTTTTCAAAAACCTAATTGTATAACCCTGGAATCAATGCTTAGATTAGAAAGCTTGCAGAACATTTTGCCTAATGAAATGATTGAGTGTAGCAAAGAAACAATGAATTATGAAGCTCAAGAAAAGGAAGCTAGTAAAGTTATCTCTCACTTGAAGGATCAATTTAGACTATCCCTTTCCAAACTAAAGAAGAAAGTGAATAAGTTCAGGAAATGCACAAAATCAACCACTAGAATCTACAAATATTAGATCTGTTGGCCCCATGCAGTCAACAATTACCAAGAGAAATTGGATCAGATTAAAACCTAGTTGAATGGCATTGGAAAAACTTGACATATCTTAGGATTCAGATGGCATCATCAGGAATAGAATCCGGGAGCTACAGTTAGTGTACAAAAAAATTCAAATCTCCAAGAACACTCTTGTGGATAATTTTTGGAAGGTAAAAGATCTAACCGAATGCAGGCTCGAGCAGATGGTGGAAATATTGAGGAATGGTGAGAAACTGGAAGGATCAATTACAATTCCTAAATCTTTAACTGAAATTGTTAACAAGACTTCCAAGAATAATAGTTTGATCATTATCATTGGAATCACAATTCTTGGAAGAAGTTCCATCCGAAAGTTAAGAAAAACCATAAGATAATATTGTAAAGATAGGAGTTAGTTGTTTTCAAGTTTTTGAAATTTTGATCAAAGGAGGAGAATTATCAGCATATATGTGTTGAAGTTTTGAAGCCTTGAGAATTTTTAACACGTGTTTTGTCACTATTTTGTCACTATTTTGCCACTATTGACTTTTTTATTTTTGGCATATGGTTTCCATGATTTTTCATTGATGTCAAAGGGGGAGATAATGCAATGAAAAATGCCTTATAGAGGGAGAGAATGCAATATAAATCTCAAGGGGAGAAAGTGCAGTAAAATTTTGACAGTATACCTATAATGGTTCTGACACTTAATCATTTTTCACTAAATTTTTCCGTCAATGCAGAAGGGGGAGATTGTTGTCATATGGATTTTAAGTGTTTTCATTGATGGCAACCTATAACCTAGGCAACCTTTATGGCATTCAGTCTGCAATATAGTTTTGGTTTCTACTGGAAGAACAGAGTAAAGTATAGGGAATCCAATTATAGGTATAAAAGTCGATTTGAACATCTCACCGGATAAATATTTTGGGTTGTGGATCTTTGAGGAAGGTTTTTTGATATTTTTAATACCTTGGTGAATGGTTTTTTTTATGTGCACTCACTGGTATGTGGTCTAGAAGATCTGGTGCACTAATTTGTTGGTTATCTATGCTAGAAGGCCAACCTAGTGAATATAGTAATTACAGATGGATAAGGAGTAATTATTTAAATATCTTCATGCTCAATTAAGTTTTTTTTGGGTCCTCTCTTTGTCTTAACTAACTTTGGAGGATGCGCATAAAGAATTAACGGTGGATCTAGCCGACAAGATGAAAGTAACTTAATACTTTATGAAGTCGACTAATGAATGAGTAAATCCTTGTTAGCGGATATATATATGAGATCGATTCAATAATTTTGAAGGTATCAAGAGGTGTTATTAGAAGCGAAGAAGTATGGAAACACGCAAATATTTGTGTAGTGTGAGATTCAATAGAATAATAGTGTGAACTACTCTAGGTGTTGAGAAAAGAGCAGAAAAGAGCAGAGCAAAATCAGTCTGTAGATCTAGAATTCAATCTATGTGCTTCACCAGAACTGTAACCTTGCATAAATAGATGCTATCATCTTAGTTCATCCTTTACATGGTTTTAATCTAAAGTTTTGTATGGCAGTGAGCCTTTTATTTTGTGCAGTGAGCTCTAGGAAGTGTCCATGAATGCAAGTGCATTCCCTTTTATAAACAATTATATTTGAGTACTCAAATTGTGGATTAACCTCCGTTGTGGTTTTTCCTTTAACAGGTTTACCACGCAATTTTTTTTGTTATGGTGTCATGAATAATTACTTTGCATGCATACATATATTCTTAAATGCAATGTTGAAATGGTTTCAGGTTTCAGATTGATGAAGTTTAAAATTTGCTTAACACTAATTCACCTCCCCTCTCAGTGTTCCCTTGAGTCCAACAATTGGTATCAGAGCACAGTTCCTCTGAGAAATTTTAGTAGCTTGAGTTGGATCTCAAAATTTAATAGAATCTGATGGTCTTCAACAATAGCTTATGGTGGCACTTGATGACCTTGTAATTGCAAATGAATACAAAGAAAAGTTTAAGATTAGTTTAGTAAAGCTTGATGAGCTAACTCAAGGACAAAAGAGTGGAAATGATAAGAGAGGTCTTGGATATGAGAAAGGAGAAATTTCTATATTAGGATAAAAGAATTTCAAATAGAACAAAAATGGAAGGTATCTTATAAGACAACCTAATGCACACAAGTTTAATGGATATTGTTTTTCTTGTAATAAGTTTGGTCATATGGTTGCTCATTGTAGAAGCAATATGAAGTCAAAATTATCATCATTCTTTGGTTAGTGTTTCAATTGCAAAAAGTTTAGTAATAAATCAATTGAATGCAAAAATGTGTCAGGTTACTCTATCAATAGAAGAAATGTTGAATGCTATACATGTGGTAAATTTGGGCATGTTGCTAATCAATGCAGATCAAGAAGAAACTAGTGGAATAGACAAAAAAAATTGTGTTATAATTACAATAAGTATGGTCATATTACAAAATTATACAGAAACAAAAATATAGACATAAGTGGTTTGGTATACAAAGGAAGAAATACAAAGAAAACTGATAAAGGGAAAGAAAAAGTGAGAGTGGTTGAAACCAAAGACCAGATGAAGACATGAGTAAGAAAGAATGATTTTGATGCTGGAAAGGGTTCCATACTAGAACCTGCTTCCGGTAATTTTTCCAGTAATTGATTTCAAGCCATTGGCCTAGGGGGAGTATTTCATGAAATATTTCCTCCCCTATCTGAAGATGATGCTAGAATGTAGATAACAGTCGAGAAGGTGTATTTATGGTATAAAAAAGTTTTGGAGAACTTTAGAAAAATGAATTCAAGAAATTCATAAGCTTGTAGAAGATTTTTCAATCGTTGTTTGAGAAAATAGAGTATCCAAAAATTTAGGGAAAACACATTTATTGCAACTATGTGAGCTATAAAATTCAAGTTAAGGCCATCATTTGTCACTTTTCATCGAAGAGGAAAAGGAGTGCACTCGGTAGTCTAATTTTGAAGTAGTGAAATCGATTCATTGGTAATTCTTAGAATCTATCAGGTATTTCAAATTGATCTTGAATTCTTCATACAAATTTGATGTGTAGTTGAAAACCCTAAATACAAAAAATTAAAATGGAAAAAATCAAAGGTTCGATCACTCTAGATGAGTATAACAATGAAAATATTAGGTTTATGAGGAATTTGTTAATGCCTGATGAATTGAAGCAATTGAGTGAAGCTAAACACATAAATTTTGATGTTTAGAATGGGTTTTCATACTTCAAGAATGTGGAATTCATGAAATTCATATTGAGAAGATTGCATGGTGATATTTTAACTTTGGAAAAACCCTACATCATCTCAAAGGAAGCAATTGAGAATTTGACTGGATTTTGCAAAGTCAGAGATATACCAAGGAAAAAATCTATCTGGAACAAAGAGGTTGAAACCCCAATTGGAATAATCAAAGATCAGAGAGCATTGATAATTGTGACAATCAAGAATCTTGTTATAAAGTACATTGCACATAGAATAACATACAAAATATTCTATAGAAATCAAGAAGGAGCTACATCGGCTGGTACAGTCTACATTTCTCACAAGATGATAATTAAAGGTCAGGACTTTGATCTATGCGGGTTCTTAAAGGATCGGATCATGGAAAATGTTCAAATAACAAAGGAAATAAGCTATCCTTTCAGGTTTGACCCTTTGATTACATGTTTAGTAATCTATTTCCTAAATTTCTTGCCGAAAATTGACAAAGTGGTATGGAAGTCAAACAAACCGGTATGTAAACAAATATATTCATATTCCAAGAGCTTAGTCAATTGGGATTTAGAATTTAAAAATTTATTGAAGGATGTACTTGAAAAGTGTGGTTCAGTCAATGTTTCCCTTCCGATAAGATCAATCGAAGTTGTTTCCTCTTCCGATGGCATTGATAAAGGACAAAAAAGAGGAAAGGAAATTGTTGAATTCAGCCCTCCGAAAAGAAAAGTTCCCAAAATTGAGGGAAAAGGAAAAGAAAGAAATTGTGGATATTCTAGATGAAGAATCAGAGGATCCACTGAGAAATGAATCTAAAATAAAAAAGGGTAGTGAGGAAGAAGAAGATCTAACAAAAGAAAAACTACAACTTATTCAAGGAGAAGGTGGAATACAAAAAATAGCTAGGTTATGGTCTGTTAGACCATCATATGATCAAGACATGATTCTAAGTGTGTTAAATGCTCATGTTGAGCAATGTAAGATTATATTAGAAATCTTGCAAAACATTCTTCTTGATGAAATGATTAAGTGCAGCAAAGAAACAATTAATTCTAATGCTCAAGAAAAGGAAGTTGGTGAAGTTATCTCACTTGAAGGAGCAATTTAGACTATCCCTTTCCAAAATGAAGAAGAAAATAAATGAGTTAAGGAAATGCATAGACTCGGCCACTAGCATGTACAATTTTTGCATCCGTTGGCCCCATGCAGTCAACAATTACCAAGAGAAGTTGGATCTAATTGAAACAAAGTTGAACGACATTAGAAATTTTTTTGACATATCTAAGGATCTGGATGACATCATCAAGACTAGAATCTAGGAGCTACAGTCAGCGCAAACAAAAAAACAACTCTCCGAGAACACTCTTTTGGATACTTTTTTCGAAGGTAAAGGATCTAACTGAATGCAGGCTGGAGTAGATGGTGGAAATATTTAGGAATGGTGAGAAACTGGAAGGAGCAATTACAATTCCTAAATCTTTAATTGAAATTGTTAACAAGACTTCTAAGAATAATAGTTTGATCATTATCATTGGAATCAAAATAGATGCTTGGAAGAAATTCCTTCTGAAAATGAAGAAATACCATAAGATAATCTTTAAAGATAGGATTTAGTTGTTTTCAAGTTTTTGAAATTTTGATTAGAGGAGAATTGTCGGTATACATGTGTTTAAGTTTTGAAGCCTTGAGAATTTTGAACATGTGTTTTCTCACTATTTTATCACTATTTTTCCACTGTTCAATTTTTTTTTCTTTTTGGAATATGGTTTCCATGCTTTTTCATTGATTTCAAAGGGGGAGAGTGCAATGAAAAATGCCTTATAGAGGGAGAGAATGCAATATAAATCTCAAGGGGATAAAGTGCAGTAAAAGTTTGGCAGTATGCCTATAATGGTTCTGATAGTTAGTCATTTTTCACTAAGTGTTTCCATAAATTCCAAAGGGGGAGATTGTTGTCATATGGCTTGTAAGTGTTGTCATTGATGGCAACCTGCAACCTAGGGAACCTTAATGGTATCCAGTCTACAGTATAGTTTTAGTTTCTATCAGCAGAACAAATTAAAGTATAGGGCATCTAGTTACAGGCATAAAAGTTGATATGAACATCTCACCGAAAAGATATTTTGGTTTGTGGATCTCTAAGTAAGGTTTGTTGATATTTTTTATACCTTGGTGAAGGATTTTATTGATGTGCACTCACTGGTACATGATCTAGAAGATCTAGTGCACTAATTTGTTGGTTATCTGTGCTAGAAGGCCAACCTGATGAATATAGTAATTATGGATGTATAATAAGTAATAAATTAAATATCTTCATGGTCGATTAAGTTTTGTTTGGGTCCTCTCTTTTTCTTAACTAACTTTGGAGGATGCACATAAAGAATTAATGGTGGATCTAGCCGACAAGATGAAAGTAACTTAATACTTTATGAAGCCGACTAATGAATGAGTAAATCCTTGTTAGCAGATATATATGTGAGATTGGTTCTATCATTTTGAAGGGAGAAAGAGGTGTGATTAGAATCAAAGAAGTATGCAAACATGTGAATATGTGTGTAGTGTGAGATTCAATAGAATAATAGTGTGAACTAGTCTAGGTGTTAAGCGAAGAGTAGAAAAGAGCAGAGGAGAGCAGAGTGAAGAGCATAATTAGTCTGTAGATCTAGAATTCAATATTTGTGCTTCATCAAAACTATAACCTGGCATTAATAGATGCTATCATCTTAGTTCATCCTTCAGATGGTTTTTATATTAATTTTTGTATGGCAGTGAGCCTTTTCTTTTAAGAAGTGAGCTCTAGGCAAAGTGCCTGAATGCAAGTTCATTCCCTTTTAAAAAATTATATTTGAGTACTCAAATTGTGGATTAACCCCCACCATGGATTTTCCCTTAACATGGTTTCCACACAAAAATCTATGTGTTATGGTGTCATGAATAATTTCTTTGAATGCATACATCTTTTCTTTAATGCAATGTTGAAATGATTTCAGGTTTCAGATTGATGAAGTTTAAAAAAATTTGAACATTGATTCACCCCCCCCTCTCAGTATTCCCTTGATTCCAACACTTTTTTTATGTGATTACATCTGGAAGCAATGTAAGTGTTTTATGTGATGTTATTATTGTTAGCAGTGTGGTTTTGGAGTCATGTATAGCCTTGACTATGTTATCACGTTGTCTTCTTGGTTGACTATTTGTGGTTGGACCTTGTGTTGTCTCCTAGCATGAGGGGTGGACCTTAGGGTTCCACATGGTCAGAAGGTTTGTGATTTTTGCTCCATTGGGTACCCTTGCTGCGTGTTCGTCTGTGTTGAGATTTCTCATGTTGTTGTGGACTACAATACTTGTTCTAGTTTGAGTGGATTATCTTTTATGTAATTGTATTGGGTTGTATTTCAATGTATCTCTTATTGTACTTTAGATGTAATCTTCCCATTTGTATTCAGGGAAGAATTGTTGTAAACTTATAATGTTGTAATAGATAGTAATGAACTCTCTTGTAATGGAAATTTTCAAGTGATTTATTTCACATATGTTAGTTAATTGAATTGATCTTAAATGTTATTTATCTAATGACATGTCATAGGAATTATTAATGTGGGATTTTCTAGTGTGATGACTTTAAATGAACTTTGCTTGTTAGTCTTAGCATGTTATCTTTATAATTAATGAAATGATTCTTGTTAGCTTGGTTGATAGATATGTTATTAGTGTAGTCATGGAACCTTAGAGGAGTTAGGTTTAGATTTCATGTTAAATTTTATGCGATGCAAAATATTGTTATTCCTTTTATAATTTTTTTTTTTGTTATTTAGTTATGTTAAGTGTTGTCCTCTAGGGTTCTGTAGCAAGGTGCTACATTTATAATGTCTTTATGTGGTTTTAATTGTTTAAAAGGTGCCCTAGGTGGTACCTCTATATAGTATGGGTCTTATTATTCTTTAAAATCACTTAAATGAACTTTAAAACCCACTCAAATTTCCTACTTATAAAAAGTGGCGAAAATGGGAGTTGTTTGGGTGGTTGGGAAGTTTTAGGGAGTTAGTTGTCCTCTTCCCTTCTATATATTCCTTCTTTTTGAAAGGAGAAGGGGATCCTTTTTTTTGGATTGGCTTCTCTTTTGTCCTAGCTTCTTTTCCTTGTTATTGCTTCTCTCATCTCTTAGTTGCTTTCTTATTTTGAGAACTCTTGGAATGGATGGGAGATAAAAGAATGGAAGAATGAGGGATTGGAGAAGGAGAGGCTATCACCTTTTGGATTTTCACTTTCTTTGGTAAGGTCTACCTTTTAAAAACTTTGTAAAAATATATAAAGGATTTTTTTTATTATTTTGACTTATGTGCAATCCAATTATAGATCCTTTTAGGAGTTTTTATTGAGATTCGGTGTTTGGTATTGTCTTGTTGGAGTTCCACCTAGTTAAATATCTCTTTATGTGAATAGCTATTAAGGGATAAGGTAACAAATAATAGTATGTATGTTGTATTGTTCTTAGGATGTGTTGAAATTTGTTAAGGGAACCTTTCTGAATAGTGGCGGTGTGTGTGTAAGGGAAAGCTTTGTGACCCTTACAACTCATGGGTGGATTGATTATCAATCATATGGTTGAGAGGAGATCTTGTGGACATATTGGGTTTTTTTACTTATTCCTTCCAAGTTTATATGAAAGAGTTATAACCAATTGAGGAGAATCATCAATCATAGATTCCAAAGAAAATCTGGTTATAATTGAGCCACCTTAGGTGAATTTTATGTTAAATATGTGTGTGTATTAAATATGTGAATACAGTGAATAATCAAAACACACAAGCAATGAAACATATTACATTAGAAATCAAATTATAGAATTAAATAAATTCAAAGCACAATCAAATTCCTAAAAATGTTCCATCATTTCCTATCTCCAAGGATTCATTGTATCAAAATGGCTCTCAAATTTTTTCTCACACTATGATATTGCATACTGACAACCTAGAGAATGGAGGCTATAAAATACCATGATTGTAAACTAAAGTGATTAAATGCCATGATTCTATGATGAATATATTGTTGTGATAAAAATGGGGTTGCTATGTTGCAAATGTTGTGATGTAATTGTTGTAAGGAAACTAATATGATAATGGAGATGTGATTTCTACACTAAGGAATGATTCTAAACTGACATGACAACCACAATTCTAAATGCTAAAATTCTCTAAACTCTAAATGCTATCAAAATGCTCTAATTCTCTCAAGTGATTTCTATAGAGTAAGTTTGCTTCTAGATCTCCTTCAAAAGTTGTAGAATTACCTTCTATTTATAGATTTTTCCAAGCTTGGGATGAGGTAGCAAAGATGGACAGTTGAGATCGTGATCCTGAACATCGACAGTGGAGCACAAAGAGGTTGGAGAGAATCACGGAGGTGGTTCCCTTTAAGAGAACACTTTGCTAAGTGTTCAATGGAATCAGAGGAAAGGAGAAGCCATGTGTCCAAGGTGGTTTCAAATTTGTTACAGGTTATTGATATAAATTCTCATTTTGCAAATTAGAAATACTTAAACTCATGTGACACATGGTGAGGTGGCAGGTGAGGTGGAAGGAAGTTAGAGAAATATGGAGACATGTGCCAAATTTCAATTAAAATTTCAAATTTAAATGAAGGAGGGAAATTAACTAAATGACAAATTATTTAGTTTGTGCATTTAATTAATTTAAGAGGAGAACAATTTTTGAAATAGAAAAATTAAGGGATGAACCATATAAATAAATTTATCAATTTATTTATATAAGTAGAGGAATTAAAATTTATTAATTAAATAAATATTATTTAATTAATGTGTGCTCAAGACCATTTTTATGTGTATACATTTTTCCCCTCTTTCAAGTGATTTACGCAGACGCATTGCTTCAAAGAAAACTTTGTCTAACCATGATGCTAATTTTTTTGACATGCCTCAGATGCTGATTTTTTAGTGATGATTGATGTATGCCCCCTCAGAAGATAAATTGGTGAATTTTTGAATTTTATTATTTTTTTGAATTTTTAGAAAATTTTGATGATGTTGATGAGTTTGAAGATTTCAACATTTTTCAGCAATTTATCTCCCAAAAATTGTTGCGGAATCTGCCCCAGTTGATGAATTTGTGAATTTAGGCCCTTTGAAAAATAAAATAAATCCATGCCACTTAATTACCCATCTTAATAACCTTTTTAATAGGTAAAAAGTGAAAAATAAGCTCATTTGTGTATTTTCCATTTGAAATTTTTTGATATTGAGCAAGTTTGAGCATTCAGGGCAAAATGGTGATCCTGATCTAGACTCATCGATTCAAGTGTATGAGGCAGCACAACCGCCCGACAGTATACAAACCTCTGATATGAACTTCGAAAAACCTCTATTTGTGAATTTTGAAATGATTTTTCCCACTTTTTTTTTGAAATTTTAAAATTTACGCCAGAATTTTTAGCACATCCATAGGATAGAATAGCATATAGGTCACCTATTTTAGCACATAGGTGTAGATATTTAGTGCATCCATGATTAGGTTTTAGACTAGATAAAGTTGTACATCCATGTGATGAAGTAGCACATCCATAGAATTGGCACATCGATGGCCTATTATGGCACATCGGTGACAAAATTTGGCGCATTCATAGAATTGGTGCATCGATGGCGTAGTATGGCATATCGGTCAAATTATCTAGCGCATCTATCTTTTAGTGCATAGAAGTGTTGTTATGGTGCATCCATGCTAGAATTAAGAATTTTTTGATGTTTCTCCTTGTTGTTGATAGCTTTCGATCGCATCAATTTTTCAATTGAGTTTGATTGATGATGTTCATAGATTAGATGATGATTGATCTCATGATAGGTGAGATAAAATGACTAAGTTATGATGATTGACCTCATGATAGGATGATAGATTGACCTCATGATAGGTTAGATATAGTTGATAGATTGATTGATTAAT
Source organism: Sequoiadendron giganteum (assembly GCA_007115665.2). Lineage (NCBI taxonomy): Eukaryota > Viridiplantae > Streptophyta > Pinopsida > Cupressales > Cupressaceae > Sequoiadendron > Sequoiadendron giganteum. Next base: position 240,064,115 of record CM021108.1, on the reverse strand, counting down.
TTCTTGATTTGATCTCATGCTGATTTTGTGATTTTTGTTGATTGATAGGAGACTAATTTAGGAGTACTAATGTCTCTGGAGTGATTCCCGAAGACATGGGATATGATCCCACAACTAGTATAGGTTAGAATGGATCTCATTGAGAGATGTGGATTGTATTATCTTATTCACATGCCCTAGGTTAGGATTAATCGTGCATTATTGACAACACTAGCAGAGAGGTGGCATAGCGACCACAACACTTTCCCCTTGGTGACTGGAAAGATGAATGTCAGGCCAAAGGATGTATACCGGATTCTTCAAATTATTGTGGTTGGAGAGGTTTTTGTGTATGATTCCACCGAGCAGGGGGGGCATAGATTCCTTACACCATATTTTTCATGATGACCAAATTACTGGGTATGAGTTGCCATGGTAGGAGTTATTTCAGAGCTATGTCCCATTACCATTTATACTTTCTAGATTCCTGGGTAGTTTCTAATGTCCCAACAGTAGGTAGAAATTAATTTATGTGGGTTGGGGTTGGACACTAGAGCAGATAATATTATAGGGGACCCAATATGCTTGGGGTTCATGCATGCTTTCCCATCTCTATCATTATTTACATCAGGTAGTCTACCTTGGAGCTGCCAACCTATTAGTCCGATGTAGGAATGGGAGCACATAATAGTTACCCGACCAGTTGTTGATAGATATTAGCTGCTTGGGAGGCCTCATGTTTATGGATACAACAAGCCACTTGTCCATCATAAGTTGGGAAAACTGGAGTATTGGAGATGGGTATTGGATGACCTTGATACAGTTACATGGCACCCATACCTAGATTATGAGTAGTTAGTGGAGGATCCTCTAGAGATTCCTTATGTGTGCACTACCAAATATTTTATTGAGCAGAGATAATTCATCATCGAGAGATTTCTAATAGGAAGGGTGCACAAATAGTATGACAAGATACAGGGATTGCCATAGGGAGTGGCTCACTATGCCCGTAGACATTAGGATATACCAGATTGGGGGCCCATGTTATCATATGATGCTGCCTAACATGAGTACTATGATTTATAGTCACTGGAATGGGACTACCATCTTGAGATCATAGATGCCATTATGTCAAATGATTATGTGCAGTATTTCCTTACACACCCATTTCCATAACTTTCCAAACCATATGAGCCAGTACCTACCTAAAATGATGATGGGGAGAGGGCACCCAAATGGATAAGAGGTGGGGGTGATGGAGAGGAGGAGGGGAGAGTTGAGGTTGGGGATGAAAGAGGAGATGCCAACAAGGATAGGGATGGAGGAGGTGGCAGAGATGGTGGTGGAGGAGGTAAAGGACAAAATTTAGCCTTTGTTGTTTAGGATTTCATGATACCTCGAAGGAGGAGATCCTTGGTCGTTGCACCATAGTAGAATGTACAGATTGAGGTGCCCTCTCAATAGAACTAGACACATATCACTACATTATAGGCACAGCTAGTTCAGGACCAGGGATAGATTTCCACTTTATAAGGGCAGGTATATACTTTACAGGGTTAGCTAGCTCAAGCCTAGTCATAGCTACAAACATAGGGATAGGTACAGGCCCAGATTGCCAAATTGATAGTAGAGAGATACAAATCGATGATAGGGAGAGCAAGTAGTGGTTGTAGCTGATAGGATATAGAGAGTGACTAAGGGAGCTAGCATAGGGGATTTGGTCAAGGAGCTTGTGAGTCTGCCAAGGAGGAAGAGTATTATAGGGGTAGATATGATGAGGTAGTTCCTACAAAGCAACGAATTAGCTATGCTTGGTCATGATCTGGTCAGACTTAATCGAGGACCACTAGCAGGGGTGTCACACAACCACTTTTGGGGGGCCTACTATGGAGTGCTCCAAGAGTAGGTCCATTAGGGGTAGGAGGTGTAGGGGGATTAGAGAGGCCTGCGACATCTAGGGGTAGTACCTTAGGACCCCACAATCACTCTTGAGATTATCATTAAGACATTGTATACTGATCCAGAGACCTCATGTTGCCACATTTTTTATGTTGTATCATTTCTCATTTCTTGACATCATTATACACTTTGACATTATTATTTTGAGGCTATACATGAGATGCAGTGGTGATTAGTTATCTATAATGTGTTTATGCTTTTTATTATGGATGTTTATGATAGATGCTTGTTATTTTATGTATTATGTGTTATGCTATAATTTATGTATGAATTCATTAATGAGTTGATGATGTATCATTTTATGTGTTTATGGATGATGCATTTATTTTTGATGGATGAGATGGATGTAGTTATGCAAATGATATGGTATGCACTAAATCTTTGTATTTTTCACATGTATATATCGATGATATGGATGAATTAATGTGAAATTGTTTATTATATAAATGCATGGATATGTTAAATGCATGGGTATGTATCATTGATGATTTCTAAATGTATGTTAAATGAATGTATTGATGTTGGATATGATAAGTTTAAATGTATGGAATATATGAATGAATGCAAATTTACATATAAATTTATGTTATGCTCTAATGTGATATGGATTATGCTTTTATATGCGATAAATGTTATTATGTCAATGGAATACAATGCACTTTTCTACATTTTTGGTATTTTTCTAATGCACATATATGAATGCAAATGAATTATGATGAATCCATGGATTATGATGTTATCATGAATGGTTTATTTATTATGAATTTGATGTATGAATATGAATTAATGAATGATGATGTTACTATGGATGATGCTTTATTGTTGGAATTCTCATGATGCAAATATTGTGATAAATGAATGCATGAATGCTTTGTGATAGTGGATCTTGTGAATGCAAGTATGATCAATGCATAATATGACAATGATATATGTATGGATGGATGTACAACAAGGTGTTTCTATTGATATGATATGGAAATCCTAATGCAAATGAATGATATTTTTCTTATGTCAAGTGTACTCAATCTAGTACTGAGAGAGAACATCATGTTGAGAGTTGCCAATTTTGGAAAAATCTATAATAAAAATTTAGAAATAGCATGAATGCAATCCTATCTTTGCAATTTTGTCATCTGGTTTATTGTGCTTAGTATCATCATTGAGTGTTTTATTATGTTGAAAATTAGTAAATACATCAATGGTATAATTAGACCATGATGACCTAAGTACAACTTCCATACAACTTTCGTTGAGATTTGATAGTTCAAGATAACACAAGCATCTAGGTATAATGGGACCAAGATGAACTGAGCATCACTTGTGTAAATAGACAAGAGTTAATCATTTTCGCATACAAATTCGAAATGTCATCAATGATACGTTGTAGAGCATGTCCCGTGACAATTTTCAGAGTAGTAATGATTGACTCATAGACATCAAACAAGGAAAAATATCATTCTCGATCATAGCCCCTCTAGTTTAGAACATCATCGAGGTACTCTAGAAAAATGATAACAACAATCAAGGTACAACTATTCGACATTCAGGCTAAAGTGATCCAACCATGATTCAGAAGATGATTATCTACTGAGAAGTGATTTGATTTTCTTGATGTTTGATTTGATTTGGATGGTTGATTGATTGATGTTCAATTTGATGGTTAGAGTGATGGGTGTTTTTGCCAAGTTTTCCTTGTTGTTTGTTTGCTTGTTGTCTTAAACTCAACGATTATTTTCCCCCAATGAGTTCAATATCTTTCCCCCAGTGAGAAACAAACCAAATTATTATGTATATGTACAATGATATCCAAGCCAAGGTGGGACACGACTGCAGTAGCTGGATATGGGCATGAAGCTTGTTGTATGATAGGCGTGAATGTGCAATGAGAGTGAAAAGAAAATGGTCGACACATATTCAAATAGATGGAGAAGATGACTTATCACAAATGGCATTTGTTTGCCAAGTTTTCACCATTTGTTCTTATTGCACTTTTTCAAATTTTATAATTATTTTGTTGTTACCAAGATGCTTGTTTGCCAGGTTTTCATCAAGGCAACAATTTTTTTGATTTTTCACCTTTTTTTTTTTTTGGTTTTGATCTTTTGAATTTTTGTTGTCACCAAGGCTTGCCGTTTTCATTAGGGTGGCCATTTTTTAGGACATTTTTTTTATGGATTTTTTCAAGACTTTTCTAATTTTTATGGATTTTTTTCAACTTTTTCTTATTTTTATGGAGTTTTTCAAGACTTTTTTGGATTTTTATGGATTTTTTCAAGCCTTTTTCTAATTTTTATGATTTTTTTAGAACTTTTTTCTGATTTTTATGATTTTTTTTAGGACTATTAAGCATGCGTTGGATGTATTATGTGTAGAATTTCTTCAAATGAAGGTTATTCATTGGTTCTTCAAATAGACCCCATTTTGGTGTAGACAACTGATATGCCCCCAATCTAGACTGACACAATAACAAAAGGGCCTAACCAATTTGGCTCACATTTTACTTTATTTTCTTGATCATGTTGATTACGGGGATTTTCCTTCAATACTAAATCACCTACTTGAAACGTCCTTGGTTTGACCTTGTGATTGTAACTCCTGAACATTCTCTATTGGTATGCTTTTAGGTGATCCACTACAACCTGATGAAATTCATCAAATAGTTCTAGCTCTTGTAGTCTAGACACTCAATAATCTTCATTTGAAATGAGACCTTTCAAGGACACACAGAATGATGGTATCTCAACTTCAATAAGCAAGATTGCTTCAGATCCATTTACAAGAGAATATGGTGTAGCTCTTGTGGGTGTTCGGATGCTTGTACAATAAGCCCACAAAGTAGGGTTAAGTTAGATATGCCAATCTCATTCAACATCATTGACGATGTTCTTTAAAATATTTAGGATATTTTTTTTTTAGGCCTTTGCTTGGCCATTTCCCTGAGGGTAATAGGGCATAGAAAACTGATGTTGGACATGGAACCTTTCATAGAGTTCTTGTACGTCTTGATTCTTGAAATTTCTGCCATTATCACTGAGAATAGATTGAGGGATACCATATCTACAAATGATTTAGTTTAGGATGAATGATGAGATCTTCTTTCCTGTGATGGTGGTTAGAGGCACAACTTCAACCCACTTTGTAAAGTAATATGTTGCTATAATGATGAACTTGTGTCCATTGGATGATGATGGATGAATTATACCTACCATAACTAATCCCTATTGAGATAATGGTCATGTTGATACAAAGGGTTGAAATTCTTGTGCTAGTGCATGGATTAGATTACCATGGATTTGGAATTTCTGACATCTTTTGATAAATTAGAAGGAATCTCTCTCCATATTCAGCTAGTAATACCCCAAACAAAGGAGTTTCTTAGTGAGGGTTAGACCACTTGAATGAGTGTCATAGACACCTTCATGGACCTCTTGTAAATCCATTTCAAAATCATCACGTTCTAGACATTGTAAGAGAGTTCCATCAAGACCTCATCAGTAAAGTACATCCACTATAAGGGTATGTCAGGTGGCTTGGTTGATGAAGTTTCATTTTTGGTTTCAGGAGATATTAGGAGGAAGGTTATTATACTTTAGGTAGGTTTAGATCTTCCCATAGATCAAGGTATTTCCATCAACTAGGTGGCATATGAGTCAATATTCGGGGTCATCATAGGCAAGGGTAAATAGTTGTTCCACCATGAGCTCATAATGGCTTCATTTTTCTAGAATTTGTAGTAAAGAAGCAATGGTAGCCATAGCATCAACAAATTTATTATCAATCCTTTGTATTTGAGAAAATTCAATATCAAAAAAATATCTCTTAAAGTCATCAATCATCCTTTTATAGGGCATCAATTTTTCATCCTTTGTTTGGTAATCATCATTGACCTGATTAATGACTAGTTGAGAATCCCCGTAGAATTGTAGTTCTGTAACTTTTCATTTTGTAGCTATCTTGATGCTAATGGTAAGTGCTTCATATTTTTCTATGTTGTTGGTGTAGGGGAACATCAGTTAATATGATTTTAGAATAGTATGCCCTTGGGGAGTGATGAATAGAATTCCCACTCCTAGTCCATGTTGATTATATGAGCCATTAACATACAATACCCATTGCTTTTTTTTTATAGTGAAGACATCAGCATCTAGAAATTTCACATGTAGGCGATGATCATCATGAATAGGTGCTTCAACTAGTTGTTCAGTGATAACTTTTCCTTTAATTTCTTTTTTGTCAACATATTGGATGTCAAACTCATTGAGTATCATTACCCACTTGGTCAATCTTCTTGTCAGATTTGCTTTGCTAATGAGATATTTCAACAGATCTATCTTGGCTATGAGCTTGATTGTATGAGTCAGCATATAGTGTCATAATTGTTGTGTAGCAAAAACTACTGCTAGACAAGCTTTCTCAATGGATATATAGTTGATTTCATAACCATTTAGAGTTCTACTAATATAATAGATTTCTCTCTCCTTTCTTGTTGAATCTTCTTATGCCAACAAAGCTCTTAGTTGTGGCTATGTACAATAGGAGAGGTTTTCCTTCTATTGGTAGTGCTAGGACAGGTGGAATCAATAGGTATTTATTTAGTTGATTGAAGTCTACCTCACATTTCTCATCCCATCAAAAGGAAACATTCTTGTGCAGAAGATGGATAAAAGAATGTCTTATTGGCCAGTTGTGATATGAATCTTCTGGTTGACTGAAATCTACCTTGAAGGGACCTTAACTAACTTATATTCTTCAGAGGCAACATTTCCATGATAGATTTTACTTTTGCAAGATCCACTTCAATACCTTTTTCTGACACTATGTATCCCAATAGCTTTTTCGATGTTACCCCAAACACACATTTCTTTGGATTCAGGTGGATGTTGGACTTCTCTAGTCGAGTGAATAGTTTGTCTAGTATCTCCAAATATCCTCTAGTGAAATATTTGGCTAGTAAGTTGTCCACATAATCTTCCATGAAGGTATACATCATATCGTGAAAGATGGTTGCTATGGATCTTTGATATGTGGCTCATGTGTTCTTCAATTTGAAGGGCATGACATTCCAGTAGAAGGTACCCCAAGGGATTATATCTAGAAAATATATCCATGAGTGAGAACATGACATGCCCTAGTGTTAAGTCTACAATGATATAAATGTTTATCAAGGGAAAATCATATTTTGGATAGGCCTTGTTTAGGTCCCTGAAGTCTATACAAATCTCTATGCTTCCATCAGGCTTTGAAATAGGTACAAAGTTGGATATCCACTCTACATAATCAATGGTTCTAATGAATCATACATCCAATAATTTATTTAGTTCCGCCTTCACCAATATAGTGATGTGGGGATACATTTTTCTCAACCTTTATTTGACTAGTTTTGACTCCTAGAGGGAGGGATATGTGGTGCATGATGAGATCCAGGTCTATCCCAAGCATGTTTGCATATTACTAGGAAAATTTTATTTTCCTCTCCTCAAAGAACTTGACAAAGTTAGGCTTCTCTTGTTTAGTCAAGGATTTTTCTAGATGGAGAGTTTTCACTAATTCTTCATTACCGATATTGATGGACTGTGTTGGATCGATCAAAACTTTATATCTTTCTTGGAAGTGCTCTAGGAGAGTTTCAATTTTCCCATCCTTTGGTGCCTTGAAGAGTTTTTCACCGCCGGATGTGCTCTTTATTTTTATTCTTTCTTGATCTGATACTGCCATGGAATGGTTTTCACCATCAAATCTTTTTTTTGCCTTACTCATTTTGTAGCTGGGAAATTTGGCACTCCCTATTTGGAAGCCTCATTATGATGTCCAATGGTGGAACCTATTTCAAGATTAACTATGTAGAGGAAGTTGACAATGGCCTCATTGTTTAAAAAGGTAGGGATATCGATAGACTCAGTTTGGTCCCAATCTATGAGTTTAGGATGCACCAATGGTAGGGAATTGTCTGGTGGGTTCAATTCAGAGGTTGTGAGGGTCCTAATGGTGAAATCATCATTGAGAAATACTATGGAAAGGTTGAGTTCTATGATGTTACTTTCTTTCGAGTGATATATCTCTCTAGAAGTCTAATCGGCTTCACTTGAACCATCGATATTTTGTGATTATAATTCAAGTGGTCTTAACCCTAAGATTTATCCATCCTTGAGTGTGGGAGTATACTTGTGTACCACATCAATTTAATTATCATTATAGGACTCTTCTGATAGAAAATATCACTCATATTTATTTTTATTAGTTTCATAGTGATCGTTTGCTTGGAGTTGTAGGATTTGTTCAACAAACTTCTGCTTTGGGTCTTCGTTTGTTTCTTCGTCCTTTTGGTGCTCTCTATATCACAACCTTGTTTTGTCTTTTGGATTAGTTATAATGGGTTGGATGGGTTCTACAATACCTTATTTCCTTTTTCCAATAGGTCCCTATCCCTCATATCCCATTTTTTCCAAGATTGAGAATCCTTTGCCATATTGTGTGGTTTGGACATTAGCCATTACTGGCTGAGAATCAGTTTCATCCTTGTAGATATAGTTCAAAATATCTTTGTCATCAGATTCCTCTTCCTAGGTGCTTTCTTTTCCAAATTGACCATCAAAAAGTGTTACCAATTGTGAGGATAGTTCTGATGAGGTTGATGGTTGAACATGGAATTTTGGTGAAATTAACTATGAGAGGAAAAGGGATTGTTCGATGGAGTATTCACCCACAGTTTTTTCTTTCAATTTGAATTTGTTCTCAAATTGTTTGGCCAAAGTGTTTAGCTGGACTTCAGGGTTGATGGATGTAGAAGGAGTGGCTTCTTCCATTTTCACTATTTGTTTGGATGAGGAACTTGGTTTGGTTCCTTCATTGGAGGATGCGACTAGCAATTTTGACAATGGATTGGCTTGAATTGAATTACTAGGAATGTCAAATGTAGAATTGGGAGCTTCTCAGTTATGAGGCAAAAATACATCTTGGACTTGTTGGTTGCTTTATTTTCCCACTAAGCTTTGATACTCCCTAAGAGGTGTCCAACCTCTATGTTCAAGAATTACAAATTTTAGTGGCCAACTAATAGGAAAAGCTTCTTAGGGCTTTACCCCTACTTTTTAGGCTCTGTGAAACCAAGGAGGGTGTTCCTATTTTTGTTCATATGATATTTCCTTCCTCAAGAACACTTCAATACATGGATACATTCCTATTACTTTGCAGACATATGGGATTGATCAAAGGTGTGGTTGCCCTTTACACAAACGACCATATATTTGCTTAGCAATATAGGTGCCAAGTAAGATTTGCATCTTTAAACAAATAGCATCTAAATTAATTAAATTTTTGACCTTGAATGCACATGCAAGTGCTTCCTAATTTTTACTACATGAAATAATTTGAAAAGAAGTAGCTAGTGCCTCATCAAATTGGGCAAGATTCATACATAACACATTCGGTCATACATAAATTCAACCCTGACATCAGTGGATAATTTTTATAATGCATTACATCATGAAACTTCATAGTAATTAAAAAATCACTCCTTATTAGATCCTTAGCATTATCACAAACTTACAATACTTTCTCAAGAATTTGGTTAACTCATTAAGTTAAGGCAAGAAAGAGAATCATACATTCAACTGAATATTAAAGACAAATGAAACAACCTTTGATAATTTCATTCATAATCTACCATAACACACATAGGAGAGCAATTGCCTTCAATTTTTTTAGATTTGTTTCAATATTAGTATTTACATATAACATACTAAGTTTGTCCCATATACAATTCTTGCCCTAGACAACTAACTAGCTAGCTTATCCCAAAGCCTGCATTATGCACATTCAGTATATCCCACCTATGTCTTTAGGAATCAAAAAATTTGACCTTTGAAATAAGCCTTGAAATCTCCTTTATAGAAAAAGAGAGCAACAAGCTTCGGGCTCATTCCAATTACATTTTATCAAAATTTCGTTTCAAAAATGAAATTTCATTTCATTTCACAATTCCCATACTGATGGATATGATCACTCAGTGAACAGGGAATCAAAAATAGTTATGACCCTTGTAACTAGTTAGTTGTAGCAAATAACCACCAAGGCTTTGTCATATTCATCCACGTCAGACCAAAAAGAGACAACACCATCACCAAAACAAAATTGTAGGACCCAGAAGACTACACTACTAATGAAAACCTAGAGAAACATCATGGTCATGATATAGGTGACCACTTTGTTTCCTCGCCTCAGTGAGAGGTGGGATAACTACCTTACCCTTATCAGCACCAACACTAGAACCAAAAACAACACATGGTTCCATTGCAGCAACAGGAGACACCATGAGGACCTCTTCATCCACATTGAGCAATTCAGTTAAGGTCATGAGGTAACTACAATAATTTGAGTTAGTTTCAGAACTTTTCTATGAGAGCCACCAGTTATCTCAATGGGTGACTCATATTGCCACAACTTTGGCTCAAACATTGATTCTTCACCACACTTGATAGACCCCTTTTCTTCTCGACAACCCATTACCTTCGCCTGCGTAACTTTACCTTTGAGCTGAGGACTAATCCTAACAAGATTCAAGAGGGACCTTGTACCCTATTCATTGGCTCCAAGAGCACCAAGAATGGTGCTCTGTTCAGTTGGCTTCACCTCCTGTGAGATTTTCTCGCACTCATCCTTGCACTCCTACACAATGGTGAACTAGTAGCAGCCGACTTACTCATCTTGCACTTGCACCTGAAAACCCCATGCAACAACACAGAGGAAATTAAACTCTAATTTTCTCATGATGAAAATGGAAAACCCAGCCAACATTTATCGAGAAAACTGATGAAAATATCATCAATGCTCAAACTATCACATAGAATATGCGAATAATTTTTTGTTGACGTTGATTTCACCATTGTTAGTTTCCAAGTACATGGAAATCAGCGTACCATCCATCATGATTGCTATGAGATAACCACTTGCACACATGGAAATGAGGTTGATATCCATCAAAAATCATGTGCCATTAATGAAATATAATTTGCAAAGCTCAAGCAACCATCACATGGTTGGTTCAATGTTTTTAATTCAGGTCATTGATGCAACATGGATTTGGAATATTGAATGACTCAGATTGAGTCAAACATCATTGAAAATCCCATTTCACCACATGGTAAGCATTTACACCAATAAAACACTCCCTAGTCAGTAGACACACCCATCACTTGTGGGCCTGAACCAACCAGCCTATACCACCAGGTGAAACCACATGTCACTAGTCTGCACACCTCGTAACAGTTTTAAAATGATTTTATTAATCATGCGCGGTTGGTGAGGAATAGCCACAATTAATCCTCATCAACCCTCATTATCATATGAAATTCATAGATTTGAAAGCCATTACACATACCGCTGGAAAATTCAGACTGGGCCCCATCACTATACATGATAGGTGGCATCATATTGCACACCTTGCAACACTCTAGTGATTTCATCAGAAAGCCCTGCGAGGTCAATGAGGAATGGTCAAGATTAAGACCATCAATCTGATGGTCCACAAACCTACAAATGTAACAATATTATTTATAACAAAGAGACTGACTAAGCATACGGGGAGCATCCCTTAACATATAAATTTTTGGACCTAAGTCTAAACATTGGAAATGTCCCAACCTGATAATAGGGAAAAATTATATTAAGTCTTAACACCAAAAAATACCGATGGGAAAGGTAAAGGGGTTGGTAAATTAATGACATAAAATGCTTTGTTGATGACTTAAGCGACTGACAACCCAAAGAAACAGGTCAATGTAAAAATATAACACAAGGGTTTATTTGGTGAGAACATTTTAAACAAGGGTAATAAAAACCTAAACCCTAACATTTGCCCCTAAGCATAAGGGAAAAAACTAGATAGGCCATAGAACCAACCAAAATTTGTGACAAATTTGAAGGTTCTATTAGTGGCTCCAGCTCGGGGACACATACCCCTGGCAAGAATGGTGAGAATATAGATCTCTGGAAAGTAGACTAAACACTGAGTCAAATGAGTGCCTTGAAAATTTCTCCATTATGCTACATTAGACTCATCTTCAAATTCTAATTGGTGGCTCCAAGCCCCAAACAAAGAAACACCAATGTCTACCCCTATCAAAAAAAAAAAAATTGTGACTTGTAGTAAACCAAGTCTATAAATACTTCCCTTAAGTTCCCACAAACCAATTAGGTTACGAGTATGCCCCACAATATCACTATGCTTTCCAATGTCACCACTCATTCTACCAAACTACAATCTGCAGTTAAACACTAACTGAAATTCATAATCATTGTGACATTTTTCCTTGGAAAGTTGCTCACTAACTTGAGTTGAGAGATAAAACTTTCACAATCCATTTGATCTTTGGCATCACAGATTTTATCGTTCAAACCAGTTTGCACATTAAACTGAAAGTTGTACTTATACAACTTGTTGTGTGTCATGCAAACCACCCTCAAAAAATGTCAAAAACAAAAAATGCATATTCTAGAGCATCTTCATATTGATTGTTGCAACACAGGCATAGCTGTTGACATTTTTGTTCAAGTATACCCAAACACATCTTGATATCATATATATGGGAATCGTATGCCACATCAAAATCCAAGAAATGAGTAGATGTACTTATCTCAGGGTCACTATAATATTCTAACTCATTTCTCATATCATTATCCAACTCCATGGGAAATACCTCAAAGGTAGGTTGGCACAAGTTAGCATTAACAAGAATAGTAGAGAAACACTCCAATGCATTGGTAACCTTATGTGCAATATCAACTGATATATGTGTTAACCCAAAAGTGAAAAACTTAGTGCAAGCTGAAAAAATTTCACCAGCAATAAAACTAAAATTTTCCTTCTCGGCGTGAAATTTGTCATTGTTTTCATTCCTTGGCTAGTCTACACATGAATCAAAAATTTCTGCAATATCAATAAAATCTGCAATTTTTTTATTATGTGAATCAACAATCTCTTCAATATCATCAATGGATAACAATGTTGACTCAAAGTCCATACATTTTCCACGATGCCCTGACTGATCACACCAAAACAAACCCCCTCTTGCATCATGATACACAACATCATCCTTTTCATGCATCAAAAATGCTTCCATCTTTGCTTCGTATACACAATCATGAAGAGCAAAGGAATGAATGCACTCATCAACATCTTCACTATATTCAACATTATGTTCTAAATCAACATACCGATCATACACATATTTTTCTTCAAACACCACCTCATTCACACAATGAGGATGCTCCACTAATAGAAAACCTTGAGTACATTCCAAGTACTTACCACATGTAACTTGTTCCTTTACTTGTGGACAAGTGACATCATGAGATTTTATATCGTTGCATTCTTCAAGTGAGGAATATGTCTCCATATCATCGTTAGAAAGGCAATCACAATTTGCAAAGGAGCAATAAAAAATATCAACCTCATCATGATTTTCATCACAAGAAAACTTCTCACTACATAAATCATGTTTAAAATCTTCAGAATGAATACTTGAGGCTGCACTTCCAAAATCATAATCACTAGTGTGCAATGAAACATCAGAAACACTTGCATTGTAATCATTGACCACATCATGAAATGGAATAAAAATTTCTATCTCATTCAATTCTCCATCATTTGAGACACCACTAGATAAGCATTATTTCATATTTCCTTTTCATCATCCCATGTGTCTTCATCCTCCTCATTACTATAAGAATTTTCACATGTGTCGATTGTGAGTTGATTACAATTAATATCCTCATTCATACAACATATATCTTCATTTTCTAATACACTTTTTTAAATTAGTTGTATTTTTGTCTTATTTTCATCAAGAGGATAGTTGTTGTCTTTATTGTGAGAGTATAGACTTTGTGTATAACCACAATAGGCTGATTCAACACTATTTATCCAATCAAAAAACTTGGTCAAAGCTATGGGGCTTTGATTCCTCTGGAAAATTACTCAGCCCAAGTTCATAAATCTCACATCATTGAATATCTCAAATTGTTCTCAATGTCCATGGCAGTTTGATACACCTGATGTAATGTTGCAAGCTCATTATCTCTTAACAATAAACTCATCTTTTTGTCAAATGCACCAAGATACACAACCAAACACTCAACCTCATTTGCTCTCATGTCTCTTGGAATTTCCCTGATTTCCTTTACAAATTGAAGGTTAAAAATAGGGACCAACTCATCTTATCCTATGTTGATTTCCATAAAAAAATTCCTCACTAGACATGGATTTACCCTTTCACCAAATTTCTCAACAAATACTATCACAAACTGATTCCATGAAGCAATAGAACATGCTGGTAAATATGAGAACCAATCCCTGGCATCATCCTTCAAGGATTGAACAAAGAGCTTCATGACAATGTCCTCATGATTTACTTCATAATCCCCCATCACATCTATGAAGGTTTTCAGATGTTTAGAGGTTGATTATGAACTTTTCCCTGTGAATTTGGGAAAATATTTTCTAACATTATTAGGAATCAAATTAGGGAAACCCTTAATACCACTAAACACCAATGGCATATACCTTTCAATAACAAAATCCCTTTGAGGGTTTGGCAAAACCTTTTTTCCCTACATAATTTTACTTGGTATCTTACATGAAAACCCTTTTACATCCATATTCAACCATATCAACTTCACATATGGTTGTCAGTTGCATTTACCAATTCAGCATAGATTGAATATTTATGTCTTAAAATTTTCTCAGAGGCATAATTCAAAATGAACATACTTCTCAAATCATTACAAAAGTTATCTAATGGAAGTATGAAAAGAATTACTATTTTCCCTATCTTAATGAAATTTCATCTAATAGGGGACCATTTATTATCTCTTATCTTGAAAATTTCTTATAAAAAAAATAATGCTCTCTTTAGCTTTATGAGAATACGTAGAAACTTAGCAGGATTTATTAACCTTTTCCTCTTGACTGCAAATCTTGTAGATCTGGAAATCTTCCATGTAATTCAATTGGTTCTTTAGACATAGTTGTCACCTCCTTAACAAAGGACTGAATTTCAAAGGAGTATGAAATTATTTCAAGAGTGGATCTCATTTTGTGTCTTCTTCCATAGTAGAGTCACATTAAAATGTTTTGAGATCATGTTGCTACCAACCCTTTCCAGGTCCAAAACCTTCCAACACCTAAACTTAAAGTTTAGATTCTCTAAATACTTGACTTTGTGATACTACCATCTGCGCCTGGAAATCCTTTTATTTAAATTTCTCACAAGTTCTCCCCAGCGAGGTTGCCATTCTATTGGTAACTCGAATGGGAAAAAAATATAATAGAATTTTCAATCAATTGTTACAAATTGGAATTACTCTTTTGATAAGACCATTTGCAACCAAAAGTTTTGAGTTCATCCCTATTAGAGTCACCATTTTGTTGGTTGTTTTATTTTCCCACTAAGCTTTCATAATCCCTAAGAGGTAGCCAACCTTTATGTTCAAGATTTACCAAAGTTAGTGGCCAACTAATAGGCAAAGCTTCTCAGGGCTTTACCCCTACTCTTTAGGCTCTATGAAACCAAGGAGGGTGTTCCTATTTGTGTTCATATGATATTTTCTTCCTCAAGAACACTTCAATAAACAAATACATTCCTATTAATTTGTAGACATACAATATTTATCAATGGTTTGGCTGCCCTTTACACAAATGACCATATATTTTCTTGGGAATACAGGTGTTAAGTGAGATTTGCATCTCAAAATAGATAGTATTTGAATTATTTAATGTTCTGACCTTGAATCCACTTGCAGGTGCTTCCTAATTTTAACTACATGAAATAATTTGAAAATAACTAGCCAGTGCCTCAAGAAATTGGGTAGGAGTCATACATAAAACATTCGGTCATACATAAATTCAACCTTGAAATCAATGGATAATTCTCACAATGCATTACATAATGAAACTTCATAGTATTTAAAACATCACTCCTTACTAGATCCTTAACACATTATCATAGACCTACAATCCTTTCTCAAGCATTTGGTTAACTCATTAAGTTAAGGCAAGAAAGAGAATCATACATTCAACTGAATATTGAAGACAAATGAAACAACCCTTGATAATTTCATTCATAATATACCATAACACACAAAAGAGAGCAATTTCTTTATTTTTTTTAGATTTGTTTCAATATCAATAATTACATATAACATATTAAGTATGTCCCATATACAATTCTTACCCAAGGCAATTAATTAGCTAGATTATCCTAAAACTTGCATTATGCACATTCAGTATATCCCACCTATGTCTTTAGGACTCAAAAAATTTGACCTCTAAAATGAGCCTTCAAATCTCATTTATAGAAAAAGAGAGCAACAAGCTTCGGGCTCATTCCAATTACATTTTAGCAGAATTTCATTTCATTTCACAGTTCCCATACTGATGGATATGATCATTTGGTGAAAAAGGAATCAAAAATAGTTATGAACCTTGTAACTAGTTGGTTGTAGAAAAACACCACCAAGGCTTTGTCGTATTCGTCCATGTCAGACCAAAAAGAGATAGCACCAACACCAAAACAAAATTGTAGGACCCAAAAGACCACACTACTAACCAGAACCTAGAGCAACATCACAACCATGATATAGGTGATCGCTCTATGTCCTCACCTCAGTGAGAGGTGATTGCACTAACCTACCCTTATCAGTACCAGCACCAGAACAAGAAATAGCACATGGTGCCACCATGGCAATAAGAGACACCGTGAGGACCTCTTCATCCACATCAACCAATTCAGTTAAGTTTGTGAGGTAACTATGATAATCTGAGTCAGTGTTAGAACTTTCACTATGAGAGCCACCAGTGATATCAATGGGCGAGTCGTATTGCCCAAAATTTGACTCATCCATTAATTCTTCACCACGCTAGACATACTCCTTTTCTTCTCCATATCTTATTACCTATGCCCATGTAACTTGACCTTTGAGTTGAGGACTGATCCTAACAAGACTTAGGAGGGACCTTGTACCTTCTTCATTAGCTCCAAGAGCACCAGGAATGGTGCTCTATTCTCTTGGCTTCACCTCTTGCTGAGAGTTTCTCAGACTCCTATGCAATGGTGAACTAGCAACAACTGATTTACTCATCTTGCACTCACACCTCAAAACCTGATGTAACAACACAGAGGAAATCAAACTCTAACTTGCTCATGATGCAAATGAAAAACCCAACCAACATTTATTGAGAAAATTGATGAAGTGATCATCAATGCTCCAATTGTAACACAAAATAAGTGAATAATTATTTGTTGACATAGATTTCACCATTGTTAATTTCAAAGTACATGGAAATTGGCATACCATCCATCATGATTTCCAGGAGATCCCACTCACACGCATGGAAATCAGGCTGATATCCATAGAAAATCCTATGCCATTAATGAAATGTAATTTGCAGAGCTCAAGCAGCCATCACATGGCCGGTTCAATGTTTTGAATTTGGGTCATTGATGCAAACAGGGAGTTAGCATATTAAATGACTTAGATTAGGTCAAACATCATTGAAAATCCCATGTCACCACATGGCAGGCCCCTTAGCCAATAACACACTCCCCAGTTAGCAAACACGCTCGTCACTTGCAGGCCTGAACTAGCTAACCTGTACTACCAGGAGAAACCACGTGTCACCAGTCTTCAACCCTCGTAGTAGTTTTAAAATGATTATTTTAATCATGCATAGTTGGCAAGGAATGGACACAATTAATCCTCATCAACCCTTATTATCATATGGCAGTCGTCGATTTGAAAGCCATTACACATACCGCTATAAAATTCAAATTGGGCCCCCTCACCATACATGACAAGTGGCAAATATCACACACCTCATAACACTTTCGTGACATCATCAGAAAACCCTATGAGGTCAGTGGGTAATGGTCGAGATTAAGACCATTGATCTGACGGTCCACAAACTTGCAGATGCAAAAATATTATTTATAACAAAGGGATTGACTAGGCATACGAGGGGCAACCCTTAAGGTATAAATTTTTAGACCTAAGTCTAAAAATTGAAAATGTCCCAACTGACAATAGGCATAAATTATATTAAGTCTTAACACTGAAAAAGGTTGGTGGGCAAGGTAAAGGGGCTGGTAAATGGATGACATAAAAGGCTTCGTTGATGACTTAAGTAATAGGTAACCCAGAGCAACAGGTCAATGCAAAAATATAACGCAAGGGTTTATTTGGTGAGAACATTTTAACCAAGGGCATTAAAACCCTAAACCCTAACATTTGACCCCAAAGAATAAGGGAAAAAACCAGACAGGCCATAGAACCAACCAAAATTTGTGACAAATTTAAAGTTTCTATAAAGACTAACTTAAGGATATTGCAATATTGGGGACTATTAGAATCAGCAGGGATGGTATTCTCTTTCCCAGTGTAAGGAAATTTCAGACACTAATGGTATGTTGAAGGGATATCCTACATTTCATGGATCCAAGGATGACCCAAGAGCATCTTATATGTTAAGTCTTTATCAAGAACTTGGAAAATCATATATTTTTGAATTGGCCCTACTTGAATTGGTAGTTGATAGGGAGGTTGGATGAATCACTCACTGATTCATGCTCTAAGTCTTTCTTGGAAGACCTCTAGGGTGTCTTTCTCCACCACTTGCAACCTATAGGATCTCTCCTTGCTTACGATTCCCTGGTTCTCCTTGCCAACCCAACTATCAACAAAGTTCCTTCTTCCAAGTCAAAACTTGGTGCAATCTTGTAGCACTAGCCTTTAGCCCTTAAACTACCTTAAAGATTACTAACCTCCAAATTCTTGAAATTTTTTTACAGAGGTGTGGAGGTGCTTCCAAAATATTCAATTTATCCTACTAGGGGTATTAGGGATCCACCTAGCTCCATCTACAGGTCATTATCACCAAACTCCTTCATTAGGCCTTGAAGGCTACTAGCCCTATTAGGTCTCCTTCAAGAAATTAGGGTTTTTCCCAAAGTCCTTCCAAAGTAACCCCAAATATTTTCTTGGGATTCATGGTTCATTTACCCACCTCTCAAGGATTTTTGGGGTCTTGGGCCACAACTAGCCGTATAAATCCCTAACCTAAAAATGAGCAAAACTAAGGATTTTTAAGCCCTTTCCTGGCTTCTCTGCAACTTTCTAAGTTCTCCCCTCATAAATGGATTGGTAGAGACTCTTCCTCTTTACCATATCTTGGTAAGACTCATATATTCCTTCTCCAAAGGAAATTTATCTCTAGGTTAACACCTCTACAATTTAAGTGCTCTACACTATGGTCTTTCCTAGCCGGGCTCTTCTCTGGCTCGCCTAGGAAAAGATTCCAAAAAAATCTCCTGAGCTTTCAAAGGCTCTTACTCCTATTATATGTACACCCATGGAGTTTAGTCACTATTCCCAAAGGGTCGTACAATTTGTATGATGGGAAAGTGAACTAACACTCCATTCTTTACAAGTTGTCTGGTTCAGACTAGCAACATTGTAGAAAACAAACTATTAACAAGTGCTTTAAATTAAATAAACAAACTATCTAATGCCATAAAAAATTCAAAGAACAACTACCCTACATCATGCACGAGTTATAGTGCCAAAACTACTCCATTAAGGCATCATTGTAATATAAAAACCATAGATTTCACACAGAATTCACAAATGCTTTCCTTGAGTTCAAAAACTTAAATAGTATGAAAAGCTTCCAACCTCACTCCAATGCCAAGGCATCCCATAAATAGGGTCACCAAAAAATTATCCTCTCCCTTTGGGTTCTTCTTGGTTGTTTGTAGCTCGAACTGATAATGTTATTGAGCAACATTTCAAATGTTGCACAGTTGCAATACAACTTCCTAGCCCTATTGCACCTTGCAAAATTCCTAAGCCTCCTATTGATCTAAAACCCTATTACACCTACTCTATGGTCAACATGACCTTCATCTAAACACAACAAAAATGCCACTAAGACTCGCTAGATTAAATAGATTGCTTAGTTTCATTTGATCTACAACTCTATGGGTGCTCCTGCACCATTCTCCCCCTCTGCACAAACACTAAGGAATGTTGGGAGAGATCAAAGATAGATCAATTCCATACTTCTTGAAATGAGATTCTTCCACCCATGTAGCCCCAGACTCTGGTTTGTCTTTCCACTGTATGAGGTGTTCCATGCACACCTTGTGCCGAGTAGACTTCTTCACTCTGGATTCCAAGATCCTATCTGCTTGCAGCTTTTCCTTAGGAGGTAAAACTACAGTACTCACATCCTCCAAGACATCCATAATGTTCAGATTCATATCAGTCACTAGTCCTTTATTCTTGATCAATTCAGCTACATTAAACACTAGTGAAATACTTAATTCTATAGGAAGCTCCACCTTGTAACAATTATTTCCATACTTAGTGAATACTTTACATGGTCCAACTCTCTTCATCTGCAACTTGGTTGGTACTCCTTTCTGCAATCTGGATTTGTTGAGATGGACCATGACATAGTCACCTACTATAAAGTGGATATCTTTCCTAGACATATCTACCTTAGTTTTCAACTTGTGAGTAGCCTCTGTGATTTTTTTCTTCACTTACTCCTGAATATCCTTCATGGTCTGAGAGAAATCCTCTACATGGCCACTCTTATGTTCCATAGCTCCTATATCTCTGAGCTCACACACACCTCTTGGGTGCATACCATATACTATCTCAAAAGGACTCCTACCTGTGGTCTTGTTCACACTATCATTGTAGGCATATTCAGCTTGTGATATGACCAAGTCCCATGTCTGACCATACTCCTTGGTTAGGCATCTTAGAAGGCTACCTAACACTCTATTTATCACCTCAGTTTGTCCATCTATCTGAGGATGGTAAGCTGAACCAAAAGATAAGTTAGTACCCAGTCTGCTCCATAGAGTTCTCCAAAAATGACTCATAAACTTCACATCTCTATCTGATACTATGCTTAATGGTAATCCATGGATCCTCATAATCTACTTGAAGAAGAGATGAGAAATATAACTAGCATCATGGGTGGTCTTGCAAGGAACAAAATGACTCATTTTGTTGAACCTATCTACCACCACATAAACACTATCAAACCCTGTCTTAGTTTTAGGGAGTCCTACAACAAAATCCATACTAATGCATTCCCATGGTCTGTTGGGAATAGGTAGAGGTTGATACAAACCTCCATTGCTAGAACCCCCCTTGGCTTTCATACAAAATACACACTGCTCCACATACCTTCTGACATCCCTTGGCAACTTGGGCAAATAATAGAACCTTTGTACCAACTCCATTGTCTTGTTGATACTGAAATAGCCACTGAGACTACCATTGTGCTTCTCCTAAATGAGATTCTCTCTCATTGAACCTTAGGGAACACACAATTGATTCCCCTTGAACAAAATTCCACTCTGCAGTGTATACTCTGAGAATTGACTGTGAAAATGATTATCAAAATCAGAACATACCTTATATGCTTCAGAGAAGTCTTCATCTTCTCCATAGAGATCCTTGAAACTCTCTATTCCAATTATTTTGAATTGAATCTCTTGCACTGTCAATAGCCTCCTACTTAGGGCATTTGCCACCTTGTTCAACTATCCTTTCTCGTGTTTGATAGTAAAGGTGAAGGCTTGGAGATACTCCATCCATTTCAAGTGCCTATTACTTAGCTTTTCTTGTGTGTTGATGTATCTAAGTGCCTGGTTATCCATGAACACTACAAACTCCTTAGGTAGGAGATAATGTCTCCACTTTCTAAGAGTCTACACTAGAGCATATAACTCTAAGTCATAAGTAGAGTACTTATTTTTAGCCTCATTGAGCTTTTCACTCAATAAAGCTATAGGCCTTCATTCTTGGCTTAGTACTCCTCATACTGCAATTCCACTAGCATCACATTCCACTGTGAACAACTTATCAAAGCTAGGTAACAAAAGGATGGGTTGAGTTTCCACTTCTTGCTTCAACTTCTCAAAACCCTTCTTTGCTTCAAGAGTGCATTTAAATTTAGTCTTTAGACCACCCTTGATAGTATCAAGCACTGGTGCACAAATGCCACTAAAATTTCTTATAAACTTTCTGTAAAACTGAGCTAACCCATGAAAAATTCTTACCTCTATCCCATTGGTTGGTATAGGCCAATTTAGAATAGCTTCCACCTTGCTTGGGTCCATCTTCAATGACCCCTGGGATACTACAAACCCCAAATAAACAAGCTCTTTCTTGAAGAACTCACACTTTTCTAGATTGATGGATAACCTCTCCTCCTGCAACCTGTTAAGTACCATCTCCACATGCTTCAAATGTTCCTCTATTTTCTTACTAAAGATGAGTATATCATCTAGATACACTACCATAAATATCCTTGTGAAATCCTTAAGAACTTCATTCATGAGCCTCGTGAATGTGCTAGGGGCATTTGAGAGGCCAAATGGCATAACTCTCCACTCATACAACCCATCAGTTGTCTTAAAATTTGTCTTCCATTCATCCCCATCTTTGATTCTAATCTGGTGGTACCCACTTTTGAGATCCAATTTAGTGAAGTACTTTGCCCCTCCAAGACAGTCCATCAAATCCTCTATCCTACGAATAGGAAACCTATATCTGATTGTAATCCTATTGATAGCCCTAGAGTCAGTGCAAAGTCTCCACTTACCACCTTTCTTGGTTGCTAAGACCACATGGACTGATTCTCTTCCTGATTAGTCCTTGGTCTAATAACTCCTACACTTTCCTAGCCACTTCTAGGTTCTGATTTGGAGTGAGTTTATAGGCTGCTTTGTTCAAAAATGAAGCCCCTGGTATGAAATCAATCTGATGACTGATAGCTCTCTTTGGAGGTAATTTTTCTGGTGTACCATCACTGACTATGTCCTTGAACTTCTCAAGTAACTTCTGGACTTCTTTTAGCATAGGTGTCTGCTTAGTCTTTTCTTCTTCCTTGGGTTGCACCATAATAACTTATCCTTCACCTCCTTGCTGAAGAGTGTTGATAAACTCCTTGCCACTACTTAACAAGACACTAGGGGTCTTTAACTGTACTTCTTCTTCATCTAACACTGACTGTAACTTAAATGTTTTACCATCCTTCTTAAATGAGATGGTGTCCTCCTTTCCATTATAGATGGCTCCTCGGTCATATTTACATGGCCTACCCAATAGAAGATGGCATGCATCCATAGGCAACACATCACAAACCAATTTTTCTTTGTATCCTCCAATGGAGAATTCCATTGATGTTTGCTCATTCACAAGGACACTCTGCCCTTTATTCAGCCATGTCACCTTGTAAGGATTAGTATGGGGCATCTTTTCCAATTTTAGCTTCTTTACTGCTTCCTCTGAGATGATGTTATCAGTGGACCCTAAATCCACTATAACTTTGCACACCTTCCCAAGTATTTTGCATCTCACTCTAAATAAGGCTCTCCTTTGCTTTGGCTCCTCTTTGACTGGTTTCTTGATTAGAACCCTTCTAAACATCAAGTTCTCACCCATTTCTGACTCAATATGGCTAACCTCTGGTGATTTGACACTCATAGTGTCTTCTTGAGCATATGCTATTCTCTTCTCTGTGTTAGAATAAGATGCTTTCTTCAAGCACCTATAAGCAAGATGTCCCACTTGGCCACAGTTATAACATTTCATGCTAGCAAAGTAAGAGTTACTTCTGCCTGCACCTCTTCCTTTATTAGAACCTCCTTGAGATCATCTACCTCTTCCATAACCTCCTCTAGAAGGTGTTTCACTTCCATGCTCTATGATTTTAGACTCTTCTTGACTTCTTTGTTCAGTCCCTCTACCTTGGTATCCAACTCTATGTCCTCTTTGATCTCTGCCTTTTCCTCTGCTCTTGGAAGTTTGATCTTGTTTCCTTTTACTTTTCTCTTCAATCTTTATATCCAATTGATAAAATTGGTGCATTTTTTTGGTAGTTAGAAGAGTCATCTCCTCTCGTATATTCCACTTCAAACCATTAAGGTATCTAGCCACCTTAAGGATTTCATCCTCAAATACATTAGACCTCATGCAAAGTTTTTGAAATTCCTCTGTATAGGAATTTACATCTTCGTCTCATTGTCTCAAGCTCTATCTTTTCTTATACAATTGAATTTCATAGTCATCTGGCATGTATGCCTCTCTCACTTTGACAACCATTCCCTTCCAAGTGGAAATAGGTTTCTTTCCTTCCTTTTCTCTCTCTGTCTGGATGAACTTCCACCATGTAAAAGAAGAACCTCTTAATCTTGATTTTTCCACTTTTACCTTCTGTGCTTCAATGACTCCATCACACTCAAAATGGTTTTCCATTCCCTCTATCCATTCCATGACTAGATCTTCTTCCAATTTTCCACTAAACAGTGGTATTCCTTCAAGTTCTTTTCCACTCATAGCCTTCAATACCTTCAAGAAAGGCTCTTCTTGCAAAATAGGGTCAGGTTCAGGGGTTTTGTCTTCCTCTATAACCTCTTCACCCTTGGGTACTCTTCCCTCCAATTTATCACTGACCTCATCAGTCTTGGTCTATATGTTACTCATTGCTTGCTCAAGTTGGGCTATTCTTTCCCTCAATAGCCTATTGTCTTCCTCCTAATCTTTGGCATTCTTTTCCAATTCTATATTTGTCACCATGATTGTAGAACCACTAGACTCAATCTCTGACATACAATAATCAATCCCAAATATTTTGTTGCTCTGATACCAATCGGATAGGGAGGTTGGATGAATCACTCACTGATTCGTGCTCTAAGTCTCTCTTGGAAAACCTCTAGGGTGTCTTTCTCCACCACTTGAAACCTATAGGATCTCTTCTTTCTTAGGATCCCTTGGTTCTCCTTGCCAACCCAACTATCAACAAAGTTCCTCCTTCCAAGTCAAAACTTGGTGCAATCTTGTAGCACTAGTCTTTAGCCCTTAAACTACCTTAAAGACTACTAACCTCCAAATTCTTGAAATGGTTTTATAGAGGTACAGAGGTACTTCCAAAAGCTTTAATCCATCCTACTAGGGGTATTAGGGATCCACCTAGCTCCATCTGCAGGTCATTGTCACCAAACTCCTTCATTAGACCTAGAAGGCTACTAGCCCTATTAGGTCTCCTTCTCTGAGAAATCAGGGTTTTTCCCAAAGTCCTTCCAAATTAACCTCCAATATTTTCTTGGGATTCCTGGTTCATATGCCGACCTCTCAAGGATTTTTGGGATCTTGGGCCACAACTGGCCGTACAAATCCCTAACTTGAAAATGAGCAAAACTAAGGCTTTTTAAGCCCTTTCCTGGCTTCTCTGCAACTTGCTAAGTTCTCCCCTCACAAATGGATTGGTAGAGACTCTTCCTCTTTACCATATCTTGGTAAGATTCATATCTTCCTTCTCCAAAAGGAAATTTATCTCTAGGTTAAAACCTCTGCAATTTAAGTGCTCTGCACTATGGTCTTTCCTAGTCGAAATCTTCTCTGGCTCGCCTAGGACAAGATTCCAACAAAAGCTCTTGAGCTTTCAAAGGCTCTAACTCCTACTATATGTACACCCATGGAGTCTAGTCACTAATCCCAAAGGGCCGTACAATTTGTACGGTGGGAAAGTGAACTAACACTCCATTCTTTACAATTTATTTCGTTTAGACTAGCAATAATGTATAAAACAAACTATTTACAAGAAGTGCTTTAAATTAAAAAAAAAAAACTATCTAATGCAACACAAAATTCAAAGAACAACTACCCTACATCATGCATGAGTTACACTGCCAAAAATACTCCATTAAAGCATCACTGTAATACAAAAACAAGAAATTTCACACATAGTTCACATATGCTTTCCTTGAATTCAAAAACTTAAACAATATGAAAGGCTTCCAACCTCACTTCAATGTTGAGGTATCCCATAAATAGGGTCACCAAATAGTTATCCTCTCCCTTTGGGCTCTTCTTGGTCATTTGTAGCTCCAATTGATAATGTTATTGAGCAACATTTCAAATGTTGCACAGTTTCAATACAACTTCCTAGCCTTATTTGCACCTTGCAAAAGTCCTAAGCCTCCTATTGATCTAAAACCCTATTACACCTACTCTATGGTTAGCATGACCTTCATCTAAACACAACAAAAATTCCACTAAGACTCACTAACTAACATAGATTGCTTCATTTCATTTGATCTACAACTCTATGGGTGCTCCTGCACCAGTAGTACAATTAATCCCTTTGAATCCCTTTCCTCATCATCATATGCTTTGATGGTGATCTTTTTCTTTGCATCTATTGCATTTTTCAAAAAATCTTAGTGCATGGATAAGATTTAAAGTACATATATTAAGACCAACTCCCCCATCTATTATGATGCACTTGACATGACTTCTATGTATTAGGACCTTGATGTGGAGTGTTGTGTTATGAGGGTAAGTGAGAGATACATCATTATTTTCTAAAAAGGATAAGTGATAAGGTGCAACTAAATGTCCCACCATGGATTGGAAAGTGCAAACTTCCAAATTATTTGGTACTGTTGTATAACCTAGGGATTTTTCCAAGATCTTGTCGGTGGGTGAGATTTGAAGGAGTTCCAATATTGATATTTGCATGGGAATCTTTTGGAGCTGATTAACAATGTTATATTGATGAGATGAAGCAGCAGGTGTTTTGGAAGTGCTACCTTTTAAAACATATTTGTCTTGTGCCCTTGTGGTCACATTTACAAGAACACTTTCTTCTTTTCCTTTAATCTTGATGACATTAATTTGATTATCTATTGCAACCATGTAATTTTGGATATTATTGACTTGATTAGAGAGGACGTCGATGTCATTGGTTGAATTATTGGTTGCAACAAGGTCTGGTGTGTTAGTAATCTCAATGTCATTTGTATGATCTTCAATGGCTGCAATATGATAGATGGTGGTGTCATGAACATAGTTCAAACTTTTTCCTTTGTCATTTATGGTAGAAGATTCCCCTTTATCATAATTTGGCAAGGGGTTCTTGAATACCCCATGATTAGTGTTTTTTTGGGGTTCTTCTATTTGTATGATCTTATTTTCAATCAAGTGGTGTATCTTGTGTTTTAATTGCATGCAACTATTGGTTAGGTGACCTTTGAATCAGTGAAATTCACAAAAGTGGGCCTCATTCCACCATGATTATTTTACTTTGGGTTCAAAACCTCGGGTGTCGGGTAGAATGATAAGATTTTCTACAAGAAATTAATTCAATGTGGATTCATATGATTGACCCAAAGGTATAAAGTTTCTTTGGTTGTTCAACGTTTGGTATGGTAGCATCCTATATGTTGTGTTACTTTGATTTTTTTGACCATTTCCTTGGTTGGTATTCTGGTTGTTACTTTGGTTGGTATTTTGTGTGGTCTTTTGATTGGTATTCAAGGTTCTTCCTAAAAAATTGAAAATTGGTTTAGCATTATGTATTTTGGCTGAAGTATCATTGCCATTATTCTCGTAGTTTTGCCAAAACTTCAGTTGGTCATTGTTGGAAGAATTGGCTGAATTGTTTTCATTATAAATTTTCAAAATTCCTCATATGACCAAAGCTTATTCAATTTTGATCCCATTTTTGATCAATTTTTTAAAAGTTGGAGGACATTGTAATTCAGGCCTATAGCTCATGTCATCATTTAAGTTTTCAATGAATACCTCTATCTTCTCTTTTTCTAGTATGGGATGAGGATACGTTACAAATAATCTTCTCCACCTTTGCAAAAATACTAGGAATGATTCCCCTTTCTTTTGTTTGACATTGCAAAGGTCCTTCATTGTGATCTCATGTTGGATGTTATATGAATATTGGGTGATAAATTTGTTGACTAATTCCTCAAAATATTTGATCTTCGACAATAATTGCAAGAATCATTGCATGCATTGCCCTCCCAAACTATGTGGGAATAATCTCATCAAATATGTTTCCTCATGGGAAAATTCAAGACTCATTGTTCGAAATTCTCTTATCTGATCTATTGGATCAATTTTTCCATTATACTTATCATATTTAGGGAATTCACAATGTTTGGGGAATGGTATCATGTTGACATTTAGATCAAAAGGGTAGGGACATATATCTTGTATCGAGTATCGCTTGTTGGTTCCAATTTGAATGTTTTGCATTTGTTGTTGAAGGGTTTGTATTTGTTGTTTTAAAGTATCCACGGGGTCATTGGTTCTTGCTTCATTTCTTGTTTCAGTTTGCTTTTTGTTGTTGTCTTCTTAGGAGTTCTCTTTAATTTTGTGATATCAAAATCATCAGGTAGTTGGACCCCTTTGTTTGCTAGCATCAAAAGGTATTTCTCACCCTCTTTTTCAAAGATCCTCTCCATGAATTTATGAAAATTGGGATCTTCTTGGGCTTGTTCTATGGTTTCATCTGTTATTTCTTCCACCTCATCTTGTGGAACTCCAAAAAAGGGGTTATCTTCTCTTTTAGCCATGGTTTTTTGATCTTCAATTTATTTTTGCTCAAGTTTTTTATTTTGCAATATCATTAAAATGAGCATACAAAGTGATGAAAATTTTCTAAGCTTTTTATCAAAATTTGTGAGTGCAAAAAGGACTAGTTTCAATCTGATTAAGCAAGTTTGTTTTGGAATGAAGGATGATGAATCCTAATAAAGCATGATAAATCATGATGGTGAAATGCGGCTGCTAATCAGAAATAGGTGTGATGATGAGGAAATTTTAGATGTTTGATCAAAGTTTAGTTGAGGTATATTCACTTTAAAATTATAGTTTCAAAAAGTTTGAGATTCTGGTATGGCTGAGGAAAGGTCATGGACTGAAATTTTTTCTAAATTGTGAGGTTAAAATTCAGACAGGCAGGGATTTTAGCTCTCTATTTTCTAGATTTTATAAATCTGCTATAACAGTGAAAAAATGTGTTAAAAGGAAGATGCGCCAGAAAATCAGATGGATGCGCTAAAATATTGGAGGTATGCACTAGAACAGGCTATGTATGCACCAAGATAATGAATGGATGCATGGCAGGATTACACAAATTCACTAAAATAGGTAATGAATGCGCAAGAACATTAAATGTATGCAATATAACATGATAGGTATGCGCCAAAACAACATATGGATGCACTAGGGTAATAAATGGATGTGCTAAATTGGCAAATTTTCTCTGTTTTTTGACAGTCTGAAATATTTTTTTGGTTTTCTAGTAGAGAAACTAATTGTTTGATTTGGATACTCTTTTGAATCAATGGTTGAATGTTTTTGTGTGGTGTTTGCTCAAAATTTACTTCGAAACATGCATGTGAAACATATCAAGCAAGTACAATCCCTATGGCTATGAAGGACAGTATTTACTATATTCCCACTTGGATTTATCCAGCTGTGCTTAATTTTGGTGAATCATTAGAGGCTTGACCACATTGGCTCCCCCTTGCATTGCACTCACTTCTTGGGTCAGCCAAGCCTCAGTCCTCATGAATCTCCAATGAAAAACTTCTCATTTATACCAAAATCCACAAGAATGTGGGACGGTTTTAGAGGTTATACCTCTTGGACCAGTAAATAAAAAGAGTATTTTTGGCATACTATAACAAGGGTTTTAGTAAGGGCATTTTGTTTTTGGAGGATCATCCATACGGAAGGAGACCATTATTGCCCTTCTTGTCAAAACAGTCCTCATGATACTTGAACTTTCCTCAAGTACCCACATTTATATCCCACGTGGAAGTCACTTGGCTTTAGCATGTTCCCAACTGAGTCATCCCCTTGGGGTTATCATCTCTTATCCCAACAAGCTATTCCCTCTAAGGATTAAATGAAATAAAAAGAATGGCTCTAGCTTTCTGATCACCCAGTTAAGGGGAGAGCATACACACCTACCACTCCATAAACACAACAAGCATGGTGTTTTTTTATCCTTCTAATTAATCTTTGTTCCTAACTTAATCAAAAGAAAGAACAATAAATTCAACCCTACAACCAATTTTTAGTAGTTTCAATTTTGAATTTTTTAACAACGTTCTTTTTTATTTCAGCAAATTCTCTGACTGCGTGTAAAATTCTTGCAAAATAGAGAAACACATATTAGTTCTCAGACTAATAAATTTTTGGAAAATAAAATGGATGTGCCATGGCAGTAATTAGATGTACTAAAAAATCATACAAATGTGCTAGAAGATTCTACGAATGTACTAAAACAGCCTATGCATGCACTAAAACAAATTATCTATGCTCAAAAATCCCCTATATGTGCCAAATGATGATAATAATGCACTTTACAATTCCAAAAATGCACCAAAGAATGTTTCACATGCTCCGAAATATTTCACAGTCATGCCAAAACTTTATGCGTTTGAACCTATAAAAACACTTTTCCAAAAAAAAGTTAAAAACAAGGGTTGGGGCCCCACGGTGGGCACCAATTTATGTATGATTTTAAAATATGTGAATAAAGTAAATAGTCAAAATACACATTAGACTATTTACTATTTACTATTTCTTGTGTATTTTGACTATTTACTTTATTCACATATTTTAAAATCACACATAAATTGGTGCCCACCATGGGCCCCTAGCCCTTGTTTTTAATTTTTTTTTGGAAAAGTGTTTTTATAGGTTCAAACGCATAAAGTTTTGGCATGATTGTGAAATATTTTGGAGCATGTGAAACATTCTCTAGTGCATTTGTGGAATCGTAAAGTGCATTAGTATCATCATTTGGCACATATAGGGGATTTTCGGGCACAAATAATTTGTTTTAGTGCATGCATAGGCTGTTTTAGTACATTCGTAGAATCTTCGAGCGCATTTGTATGATTTTTTAGTGCATATTTTTACTGCCATGGCACATCCATTTTATTTTCCAGAAAGTTATTAGTCTGAGAACTAATACATGTTTCTCTATTTTGCAGGAATTTTACACGCAGTCAGAGACTTTCCTGAAATAAAAAAGAACGTAGTTAAAGAATTCAACATTGAAACTACTAAAAATTGGTTGCAGGGTTGAATTTATTGTTCTTTCTTTTGATTATGTTAGGAACAAATATTAATTAGAAGGATAAACAAACACCATGCTTGTTGTGTTTATGGAGTGGTAGGTGTGTATGCTCTCCCCTTAACTGGGTGATCAAAAAGCTAGAGCCATTCTTTTTATTTCATTTAATCCTTAGAGGGAATAGCTTGGTGGGATAAGAGGTAATAACCCCAAGGGAATGACTCAATTGGGAACATGCTAAAGCCAAGTGACTTCCACCTAGGATATAAATGTGGGTACTTGAGGAAAGTTCAAGTATCATGAGGATTGTTTTGACAAGAAGGGAAACAATGGTCTCCTTTCATATGGATGATCCTCCATAAATGAAATGCCCCTACTAAAACCCTTGTTATAGTATGCCAAAAATACTCTTTCCATTTATTGGTCCAAGAGGTATAACCTCTGAAACCGTCCCACATTCTTGTGGCTTTTGGTATAAATGAGAAGTTTTTTATGGGAGATTCATGAGGACTGAGGCTTGGCTGACCCAAGAAGTGAGTGCAATGCAAGGGGGAGCCAGTGTGGTCAAGCCTCTAATGATTCACCAAAATTAAGCACAGCTGGATAAATCCAACTGGGAATATAGTAAATACTGTCATTCATAGCCATAGGGATTGTACTTGCTTGATATGTTTCACATGCATGTTTCAAAGTAAATTTTGAGTAAACATCACACAAAAACATTCAACCATTGATTTAGAAGAGTATCCAAATCAAACAATTAGTTTCTCTACTAGAAAACCAAAAAAATATTTCAAACTGTAAAAAACCATAGAAAATTTGCCAATTTAGAGCATCCATTTATTACCCTAGTGCATCCATGCCATATTCTAGCACATCCATCTGTTGTTCTGGCACATACCTATCATGTTATAGTGCATACATTTAATGTTCTAGCGTATTCATTACCTATTTTAGTGAATTTGTGTAATCCTGCCACACATCCATTCACTATACTGGTGAATACATAGCCTGTTCTAGTGCATACGTCCAATATTTTAGCGCATCCATCTGATTTTCTGGCGCATCTTCCTTTTAATGCATTTGTTCACTGTTATAGCACATTTTCAAAAGATGGGATATGTAATTTCTTCATCCTAAACTATTCATCTTTCCAACTAAAATCTTGACAGTTCAATCCTATTTATGTGTGGGCACCAATTTATTGAACTGTCAAGATTTCAGCTGGAAAGATAAATAGTGTAGGATGAAGAAGTTAGATGGAATCATGGAGAGTTTTCCCTTTAATATAACACTTTGCTAGGTGTTGAAGAGAATAAATGAGATGGAGAAGCCAAGTGTCCAAATTTTGTTCCAAATTTATTGAGGATAATTTCATTTAAAAATTAGAGTTATTTAAATTCATGAGACACTTGATGAGGTGGATGATGAGGTGGAAGGAGGTTACAAAGTTATGTAGAAATGTGACAAAATTTAATTTAGAAATTAAAATTTAATGAAAGAGAATTAAATAAATAAAACAAATTAGTTAGATTTGTTTATTTAATTAAATCATGAAGAAAATGATTTTAGAAATAATTTAAGAAAATGAACTATATAAATCATTTTTTTAATTTATTTATAGGTAGACGAATTAAGATGGTTTATTAATTAAATACCTTGTATTTAATTAATCGATTATCTTGACTGATTTTAGGTGTATACATTTTTCTCCTCTTTGAATTGATGTGTTTACATATTGCTTCAAAGAAAAATTTGCTACTAGTACAAACAAAAAAAAATTGATGCCCTAGACATTGATTTCGAGTGATGATGGATATATGCCCCCTTGGGAGATAAATCGATGAATTTTTGAATTTTTAGCATTTTTTGGATTTTTCAAAAAAATTGGTGATTTTGTGATGATTTGGAAATGTTCAGTTTGTTTCAATGATTTATCTCTAAAAAAATGATATAAAACTTGCCAACTTTGATGAATTGATTAATTAAGCCCCATTTGAAAAATAAAATAAATCAATCCCATAAAAATCCCTCTGAATCACCCTTTGAAAGGTAAAAAGAGGTGAAAAGGAACTCATTTATGCATTTTGATTTTGAAAATTTTGGAGAGTAAGTGATTTTGAGCAACTTAGAGCAAGATGGTGATTTTGATCTAGACTCATCGATTCGAGAGTGTGTGATGTCACAACCACCCAGTAGCATATGGACCTCGAGTACGTACCCCAAAAAACCTCCTTGTGATTTGTGCATTTCATTTTTTTCTCATTTTTCATATTTGAATTATGCTTTTAGTGTTTTAGTGCATTAGGTCACCGATGTGGTGCATAAGTGGATTGTACTAGTGCATACAACTTTTCAGTGCATAGGGTTAGTTTTCTAGTACATAGGGTTAATATTATATTGCATCAAGACTTTTAAAGCATTGATTACATGAAATAGCACATCTGCTAACTGTAGTAGCACATATAGTGATGTGGCACTTTTAGGGTAAAATTTAGCCCATTTAGTTAAAAGTATAGCACATAGGATGTTTTGACGCATTGAAGCACTAAAATGGAGCATTGATGAAATTAAATGGCGCATTCATAGATTTGGTGCATTGAAGCCTTGTTGTTGCGCATCGGTAAATTTCTCTAGTGCATTCATGTTTTTAGCACTTTGAGAAATTGTTTTAGTGCATCCATGCCAAATTGATGATTTTTTTATTAAACTCCCTAATTTTGATGATTTTTTATCATGTCAACCTTCAATTTGATGATGTTTGATGATGTTGATAGATTAGATGATGATTGATCTCATGATAAGTGGCATTCAATGATAGGATGATGACAATTGACCTCATGATAGGTGATGATCAATGATAGAGTGATATTGATTGACCTCATGATAGGTGAGGATCAATGATAGATGCTCACGAGATTTGAGCAAAGTCTCATAAGAGCTAATTAGATTGATAGGTTGACTGATGTTTGATTGATTGATAAGATAGTTGATTTTTGATATGCTATGATGATAGGAGCCTTCATCAGTCCTGATGTCACGAGAGTATTTCTCGAGGACCTAGGATTTGATTCATTTAAATCAGGTTGATCTAAATGTGATTGTATGATGTGTGTTAACTTCATTGCTAGATGTGGCTTAGGTTAGGATTAATCAGGGACTCCTGACAGCTTTGGCAGAGAGGTGGCACAATGACCACAACATCTTTAACTTACCCACTTGTGTGATGACCATGACACCAAAGGATGTATACCGTATTTTGAGGGTTTATATTGTTGGTGATTTAGTTGTATATGATGTTATTGAGTAGGGAGGGACCGATGCCTTGAGGAGAGTCTTCAAGGATGATCAGATTTGTGGTTATGAGATCCCATGGTGGGATATGGTTGATTCCTACGCCGCATTATCATGTGTTCTTGTTGGGTTCATCAATGGATTCTTATGTCCGGACCATAGGTCAAAGGGACTCTCAGTTGGATGGGTTCAGACACAAGATCATGATCACATAACATACTTGATATGAATGGGGATCCTACATGCTCACTCATTTATACCATGATATTCACTAGGTTGTCTACCTCAGAGCATCTAATTTATCAGCTGGTGTTATATTTTTATAGATATGGGTGTGGGAGCACATAGCTATCACAAAACCAGTTTTAGAGAGACATCAACTAGCTAGGAGGCCATACATTCATGGATATATAGGTCTAGTTGTCCAACATAAGTTGGGAAAACTATATTACTAGTAGATATTTCTTGATGATTTGTATACTGTGACATGGAGGCCCTATCTTGACTATGAGCAGTGGCTAGAGGATGAAACAAAGATGCCTTATGTGTGCATAGCCAGATATTTAATCGAGAGGACAACATTTATCATTGAGATATTCCTTCTATGGAGAGTACATTGACAATATGGTAGGATATAGGGCATACCCCAGGCAGTGGCTCATTATGCACAATGGTGACAAGATATACTAGAGGGGGGACCTATGTTATCTTATGATGCTACTTGTCAGTGTGATTGAGGATTTATCGACAAGGTCAAATTGTTAGTAAATATACATGCTCATTATATCAAAAAACCACAATACCAATAGAATGCATAGGAATACATAAAAGGAATACATGAAACAAGCTCACCTAGTCCTTCCTCCTCTATGACTAATTTCTATTGAACCTTCTAGCTTGTTGAAAAGATCAATGTGCCCTCAGATTGTGATGAGTAAACTTCTATGCTATGGACTAGCCCTTAGCCAAGTGTTGAAGGATTTTCTAAATACTATGCAAGAATGCAAGATGATGAAGAAGAGGTTGATAAAATTAAGAGATTATTAAGAGATGTTGAAATGAAGACAAAATTGGCATTTTATAAAAAATGCAATTTTGTATGGATAGATGAGATTGAAGATTGAGAAATTCCCTAAAATCAATGGTCAAAATTCAAAATGGCAACTCTCAATTAGGGTTAGGGTAAGATTCTCAAATGAGTGAACAAGATTTAATTTAAGAAATTAAATCAAGGATGTAGAATAGTTGTGACAGTGATATAAGAATTAGCAAGTAGAAAAGGGATGATTTAGAAAATCAAGTTATTTTAGAAATAACTTACTTTGTGGAGAGAAATGCTATTTTGAAAATAATATTTTAAATTAATTCCAAAATGGTGAATTCATCTAACAATAAATAATAATAATTTAAAATTATTTACTTGGAAAGAAGGAAATTGCCAATTTAAATAAAATGCTTTTATTTAAATTTAGAAAGAAAATAAAAAAAGACAATTTAATAATTAAACTTATTCAATTGTGGAGGAAAATTAGAAAGTGGGTAATTTTAAATATGATTTTATTTAAAATTAGAAATAAAGTTGGAGAGGATAATAATTAAATAAATAATAGGAATTTATTTAATTATGAGTAGACATAAATAAATAATGATGTATTAAATAAATAAATAAAGTTTATTTGTTTAAATAATCATGAGGAAGTAATGGACTGATAATAATTAAATAAATTTAGGAATTTATTTAATTATAGAGTGACATAAGCAATTAGCGATGTATTTAAATAATAAATGTAATTTATTTATTTAAATAGTCAGGAGGAATAAAATACGTGAATTAATTAAATAATTAAGAATTATTTAATTAATAGTTGACATTGGACTATAGGACATAATTAAATATTTTAATTATGTTGAGATGAAGCATGATATAGAAAAATGTGGTTTGCGGGTCTAGGTCATTTATAGTGTCTACAATCAAGAGTACTATGAATTATACCCAGTGATTTGGGAGTATCATCTTGAGATCATAGAGGCTACCTGCTTAGAGGACTATGCTCAGTATTTCTTTACCCATCCTTTTTTGTGGATATCGATCCTAGATGAGCTTATGCCATTATTAGATGATGATGAGAGGGAACCACCACATGCACCTAGGTGGAGGAGAGGTGGAGGAGATGATGAGGAGGAGGGAGAGAGTAGTGATGGTGGAGATGGTGATGGAGGCAAAGATGGTGGTGGAAGAGGTAGTGGTAGAGTAGCATTTGATGTGAGAGACTTCATGGTGCCTCAGAGGAGCAGATATCTAGGGGCCACAACATAGTAGCATGTGTAGATTAGGTTTCCCTCACAAAAGCATCATAAATAGATAGCTACTTTATAGGTTCAGGTTTAGACACTGGAGGGTTAGCTAACATAGGTACATGCACTTTTGGCATAGGCATAGGGATAGATAGCCACCTTGACAGTTGAGTGAGATGCAGTGAGACAATGGGGTGAGTAGGCAAAGGCCTTAGCTGACAAGATGTAGAGAGTGGATGAGGGTACCACCATAGGTGATATGCTCAGGGAGGTCACACAAGTCAGTAGAGAGGTCGAGTATTATAAAGGTTGATATCATGTGATTGTGCCTCCAAAGCAGAGGGTTAGCTATGTGTATTCCCAATCATGTAGGAGTCAGTCTCATACTACTAGCATGGGTGTGACACATCCACCATGCAGAGATCCATTAGGCAGGGATCTGGGTATAGGTCTATCAAGTGCAAGTACATTAGATGGTGTAGCAAGAGGCTCGGAGAGGTCGACATCATCTAGGGGGAGCAATTCATAGCTCTGATAATTTAAGATTTCATGTACTTTGAGAAATTTGATGATGTATACACTAATTTGAGACATTATGGCTTCTTCCATCTTATTGATGTTATATCACTAGTACACAA
Source organism: Sequoiadendron giganteum (assembly GCA_007115665.2). Lineage (NCBI taxonomy): Eukaryota > Viridiplantae > Streptophyta > Pinopsida > Cupressales > Cupressaceae > Sequoiadendron > Sequoiadendron giganteum. The sequence continues at coordinate 240,026,981 of CM021108.1, read as the reverse complement.
ACAACAATATATGACTAAATAAAATACTAAAAATTGCATATAAATGACTAACTTTAGTCACATGACTATTAGTAGTTTATTTGTGTTCATTTATAACACCACTAAATTTATGACTAAACAATTTTAGTCATTTATTTAGTCATTGATTTTAGTCATTAATTTGGTCATTAATTTGGTCATTGATTTAGTCATTGATTTAGTCATTTATTTAGTCGTTAATTTAGTCATTTATTTAGTCATATATTTAGTCATTAATTTTAGTCATGTGACTATTTTAGTGGTTTGTTTTTAGTCACTTATAACACAACCAAATTTATGACTAAACTATTTTAGTCATTTATTTAGTCATTGATTTGGTCATTGATTTAGTCATTTATTTAGTCATTTATTTAGTCATGATAGTGATTTGTTTAGTCATATATTTAGTCATTAATTTAGCCATATATTTAGTCATTAATTTAATCATTAATTTAGTCATTAATTTAGTCACTACTTTAGTCATATATTTAGTCATTATTTTAGTCATGGTAGTCATATATTTAATCATTGTAGTCATATATTTGGTCATTTATTCATCTATTTTAGTCATAGTAGTCATGTATTTAGTCATGGTTTTACCATTTTTTTGAGTGAATCAATGATTCAAATTATAAATCAAATCTAACTTAATTAATTCTCACAAATTTATGCATATAATCTTTAATGTTCATACAAATTCACATAAATCTAAAAAACAACTTTTATGATTTGCATGTTTAAACAAGATGAAGCATAGCTGAAATGAATAGGCAATGTAAACCAAGGAATCACATAAAAATGACACAGAGAATTTTCTTGAGTGGAAATCCCTCTTGGGGAATAAAAACCACTCAAATAGCCTCATTGGCTTAATCTGATAAAATTTGTTGTTTATAATGCCTCACTGGAAATACTATCTCACTGATAGATTTTTCAATGCCTTACTGGCTATACTTCACTATTCACAAACACCATTTGAATTTCATACACAGAGTATCATCTTTGTTTCTCTCTATAACATCCTCTGATCTCACATCACTTAAGATTTAGAGGAAAAATTTCAAGTACAACATAATGATGCATATATATCTGCTTGTATATACAACACTATGAGATACTTCTAAAATTGATCAACTTTACAAAGCATTGAGTGTGCTATCAATACAAATCTCATTTACAAAATATGAATCAATAAAATTCCTTGTACAATCTGAGAATAATATTCCATTTCTTCTCAATGAAATGAAGAATGAGTTCAAGGAAGTAAATATAGTGTTTTGCATTTTCAAACTAAAACATAACTTCCATCTCTAACTGTCCCTTAATAAGTAACAGTTACAATTTGATAACCTTTTAACAAATATTTTTCAAAGCCTTAACAATGCAATGCCTTGTTGTTCTATCATAAAAATCCTCATCATGAAGTGTAATATAAATATGATCACATGATGAGGTTTAGAGCACATTGTAAATATGATGAGAACTTAATAATCATCATATGCACTACCAACTGAATAAATGTACATTACCTGAATAGGAATTGAAACCAACTCAATAAAATGATTATCATCATAGAAACAAAAATATTATTGCACATGGACATAAAACAACATTAGATCTGTAAACCACCTTCAAGCAAACATAAATTGTTATAAAACAAAATGTCAATATCACCAATATAAAATCACTTGATTAATATGCAAAAACTTCTTCAAGAACTTGTCATGTAGTGTAATGTAATCACATTAATAGGACAAGTAATACAATTTGCATTTGATCAAACACATTTTTCACCTTACGTAATCTAAATTAGGAACTCTGATTGATATACCCCATACAGTGCCAAGGAGAGTAATGTTGCAAGATCACCTTATTGTCTAGTTATTATCGTATTCTACCGGATTGCTGAGAGAAATAGGAGAGAAATAGAAATAGTAGAAATAGTGTATTTTTAGTTAACTGTGGAACCTTAAGGTAACTCCCCTTGGCTTCATAGAACCACAAGTGAGGAGGTCTTACCCACCTCAACAATCGGTCCAAAGCTGCCATGCCTAATCATTAGGTTGAAGGTTTTTCCAAGTTTTGACACCCTTGGCACTCAAGAATCAGTCTCACCTTTAGGGATTTGGAACTTATTTAAGACCTGCTCCTTGCTATTGAGGTTGTCTTGGATGCATATTGGATTGATCATGATCCCCAAAAAGGTCAAGAGAGAATCTACTAGTAGATTCGCATTTACCAATAGGCTTGGTAACTGCTGATGTTTATATTTTCTTTTACACCTATTTGTGCCACACATGAACATCAAACATGGGAAGTTTACAATGTGATATTGTTGCAAGACAATCTATTGGATTAAATTTTGTCTCTGTTTCCATTCTAGTCTATTTTAACCTTGAAAAAAAATTAGAGAAGGGTCTCTAAAAGAATGCTGAAATAAATGACTTAAAACAAACTCAACAATGTAGTAGAATAGCTTCTACTTTTTCTGCATAGATTGTACGGACATTCAATTGTCTAGTATGACTTAAGAATTTTTAGAGAAAATAAAAGACTAGTCATTTGTGAGAAATAAGATGTAGGATAGAGATAACCATAGCTCCTTTATATTAATCACTTTTGATATAGCATGGTTACAAAATCATGTATAGCTATAATATCTTTGGACACATGAAATACAAAGGCAATGAAACTGAGAAATATCAAGCAAACAAAGTTTTTGAGATCATGATTCTACTTGATACAATCTATCCTTCTAAGAATAAAGCTCTTATTTAGAGGAAATGACATCTAAATCTAATTGGAAATTGCTCGCCCAAAACATATAGAAGTCCCATTTGCAATGAAGATCAACTAATTGAGAACATATGGCAAGAAATCTGGATATAACTATACTTCTGCTTAATGACCTTAACTACATTTTGTTCAGGAGCACATATTTGAGAAACATCATAAAAAAATATCTGTAATATCTTTGGAAAATCCTCTTTTAATCTTTAAACTATGAGAAAATAAGTGGCATAATAGGTGAGAATACTCACATTTCTTTGAACAGGATCAAACAGTTTGCTATTTGATTGGACAACTCTTTAAGAGATCACTTGAAAGTTTATTTTTCGATAGCTTGTCTCCTAGAATTCTTGGATCATTTTCCATTGGACGGTTCTTGAAAGATTTTCATAACACTTTATATTACGTACTGACTTAAGCATCACAAATGTATTGTCAATACTCTCCTCATGAATTATCAAGGTGGAAACAGTAATGGACCCATTATACTGACAAAAGTGTCAAGAACATCCTTCTAATACTTCATATTTACAGCTTGATACTTGAAACATATATGAAACTTATATGAAATCAGGTCATCAATGACTTATATACAAAGAATATAATAATAATTCAATGACTTATCAACGAAAGTTGATAAGTCATTAATTGCTTATTTAGAAACAGGTATATATAAGTCATCAAAAATCTAATGCAAATTAAATTCATAGTTTTTTAAGTAGCATGAATGTCAATAGAGTAGAAAGGATATCACTCATATAAATATAAACAAATATTTTTCCTGCAACAACTTCTTGTACCTATGTAAAAATTTCCTTTGCAATATCAAATTGACTCCTTTTAGCTAGCACACTAGTTTCCCCATTTACAACATAAAAATTTCTTGGTCTTTGTGCCAACACTTTACAATACAATTCTCTATCCTTCTAAAGATGTTTTTCCTCATTCTTTGGATCCGTCCTCTTATTGAGAAAAGCTGCAAAATAATTCCAATTTCTAAGTGAAATGTCAACATAATAATTCTTCGCATCTGATTCACTTTGTGCAACTTTAATTGGTTTTTTTTCTTTAAGCCAACCATTTGTTTTCAATTCCATGTTTCGGAGAATATATAAATAATTCGATGAGTTTTTATCCACCTTAAGTTCATCCCCAATCAATTATAGGCTTATTTGGATCTCATTCCAAGCCTGAGCCATGGCTACAAGACATAGATATGCATCCACATAATAAGGAAACTTGAACAATATTAGCTTGTATAGAAGATTTTTTTTTTAGTATCATGTAGTTGTTCAAACAACCTAGCAAGATTAAATAGTGAACATTGTGACTTTATCCCATGGTAACTCAAGTGAAACACCACCTTCTTCTAGTCGATGGAAGAATTCCATTCAAAAATATTCTCCCTCTATATAAATTTTGTCAAATCTACACACGAAAATTCACGACAATCTTCACCAAGCTCATGCCAAGTTCAAGGTTGTCATGTCCCATTTTTCAATTTGCACCTATTTAAAGAATGGACTAGGGGTGTAGAACTAATTATTAGATAAGTTGGTACTCACTTTCAGTTTTTAGTTAGAAATGTATGTTACATTTTTAGGAATAAGGTGGTTGAGTCTTGTTTCCTTCAGTTGAGTTGTGGCTGAGTATGTGTGTCTTCCATTTAACTAGCAATTGAATCTTTAGTGCCTATCAATTAAAACCACTAATTGAGGTTTTCACCAACCAGTTAATTACCACTAATTTAGGAGTAACTTCCTATGATTGTGGATTGACAGTTTTGAGGGAGTTTTGTTTAGTTAGCTACTTAGATTTGAGTAAATTAATCATCAGTTGGTTGCCACCATTTGTGGACTAACTTCTCATGATTGAGGATCAATGGAAGTTTGGTTTATAAAAAAGAGCACAAGGAAAAAGAGAAGGCACTTTGGGAAAATTGACGAACATTCAACTCTTATTTCAATATTAGTGGCATTGCTACAATAGATGGGCACATTGGAGATGTGACCCTTTAGGTGTGAACCTATCATCTTGGGGACATAAATCCTTGGGAGCAATATATATCAGTTATTTGTACGTATAGTTGGGGTTACTACAAAGGAACTTCATGACTGACTTTGAGTTCCTCATTTCTTTCAACATGGTGATTGTTTTTGGCTTCTCTTGGATAAGAAAATTTCAAAGCAAACAATATAACAAGTTGAATCTTATTCAATAAATACTTTACATCATTCTCCAAGTCCAAGCAATCAAACCTAATGCCTTTCAACAAGATCTTCCAACTCAACTTGGTATCCATGACGTTGTCAATGTAAACAAGCTCAAGTTGTTGATCCATCTCACTTAGCAGAGAAGATTTATATCTCTCATCTTGAGGAAACTGTTCATGATTTTTAACACCTATTGGGTGAAGATACTTTTCTTTATGTGTGGACCCACACCAATCCCAAAGAGAAAAACCACCACATACCTCATCATCCAAAAAGGAACTCCACCAACTCAAGACACGTGGTTCTCTGTGTAAGCTTTCCCAAACTCATATAGAAATTGGGAAAAATTTCATATAAATAGAGAAGAAATGATGATGACATAGCATGTAGTTAGAAAGTTAACCATAGTCCACATACAAGTGCACTAATAAAAATAAAGCAGAAGTTAAGATAGTTGTATAATGGACAAATGGAATAGTTGCAAGAGGAAAAAATAAATAAATAAAACATACGTAGACATCTCTAAACACTAAATGAAATGAATCCATATCCTTAAAGTGCACAAAAACAACTACAGAAATGGCACTAGGGATTTTATTTATAAATTCAGCCTAAATGCCATTTCTTAATGCCTCCATAAAGGTTTGTTGAGCCAACTCTAGTTCATCACACTCACAATGAAGAACTCCAATGTTTTTTAACAATTCAATGGGTACTTCTTCTCTGCTCTTCTTCAAAAGAGACTTTGTTGTCTTAAGAGATATTAATAACTCACCCATCTTGATAAATGCATGGGCATCAGGTGGATCTATGTCAGTTGCCTTTCTTAAAATTTCCAAAGTCTACTCTGCCTGCCCTTGCTGAGCATATGTATGGCCTACAACTTTTAAGTTATCACATTTCCCAAGGTGGACCTCTAGAACCTTTTCAAAGTTTGAGAGAGAACTCTTCAGATCTATGTTTCTTCTATGTTTTGAACTCATATATATATTTTCTTGTTGTTGTCATATATTTGCACATTTGTAGGTGCATTTATTTGAATTTTCTTTATATGTTTCTTCTATGTTTACTTGTTGAAGTCATATATTTGCACATCTATAGGTGCATATAAGGAGAATTTTTGTCAGAGAAAGAATCTACTTGGAAGAAGTGTGGACACCCAATCAGTTCATCCCAGTTCCAAACAAAGTGGTGTTGCACTAGTTTGTACCTACTTGTCCCTAATGCAATCCCTCCACAAATAGAACAAAATGCCTCCTTATTCATTATAAACTGGCATACTCAGCTATAGGATATCGACATGCGGTTCAACCTGTTGGCCACATGGTTTTTTACAGTGTTGTCCTTGGTAGTAATAGTAGTTGAGATAAAGTGGACTATAATGTGATATGTGATGCTCTGACTCTTGCTTTCTCTTCTTTTTGGTTCTATTGTACTTGTTATTCTAATACATGTACCATGTGGTCTCCTTGAATAATCTGATAGTAGTACAAGATGGAAATCCAAATCTCTGAGCTGATAGACCCAACAAGTACCAAGAAGATAGAAAGTGGGCATTACTTTGAGGAGTTGGCTAGTATTTGAATTGTCTTATTATTTGATTTTCTATATTTTGTTGAAAATGATTTATAAAATTTCAAGAAAAAATCCAATTGGTAGGTATAAAGCCAAATTCCACAACCTTTTCCAGCATCTTTCCTACTTGTGCCAAAATGGGGGCTTTGGAACAAGGTATAATCATTTATCAAAGCATAAATAATAGAGGAATTTTGTCAAATTTTGCAGTTGCAACTGCCCTAGTAGACATGTATACAAAATGTGGAAGCATAGACAAGGCATGAGAACTATTTGAAAGAATGCGTGAAAGAGATGCCATCTCATGAAATATGATGATTGTGGGATATGCACAAAATGGATTTGCTAAAAAGGCATTAGAAAATTTCAAGAAAATACAATTAGTAGGTGTGAAACCAAATTCCACAACCTATGCTAGCATCCTCCCTACTTGTGCCAAAATGGGAGCTTTGGAGCAGGGTATGAACATCCATTAGAGCATAATGGATGGGGGATTTTTGTCAAATATTATGGTTGGAAATGCTTTGTTAGACATGTATGCAAAATGTGGAAACGTACACAAGGCGTGTGAACTCTTTGATGGAATTCCTCAAAGAGATGTCATCTCATGGAATGCAATAATTGCAAGATATACACAAATTAGATCTATTGAAAATGATTTAGAAAATTTCAAGAAAATGCAATTTTCAGGTTTAAAGCTAGACTCTGCAACCTTTGCCAGCATCCTCTGTGCCTGTTCCAAAATGGAAGCTTTGGAATAGGGTATGGACATCCATAAAAGCATAATAGAAGGGGGATTTTCATCTGATATTATAGTTGGAAATGCTTTGGTTGACATGTATGAAAAATGTGGAAGCATAGAGAAATCATGTGAAGGTTTTTATAGAATGCCTCAAAGAGATGCCATCTCTTGGACTACAATTATTGATAGATATGCACAAAATGGATTTGTTGAAAATGATTTAGAAACTTTCAAGAAAAAATGCAATTTGCAAGTTTAAAGCCAAATTCCACAACCTTTTCCAACATATTTCCTACCTATGCCAAAATGGGGGCTTTGGAACAGGGTATGAACATCCATCAAAGCATAAATAAAAGAGGAATTTTGTTAGATGTTGTAGTTGCAACTGCCCTAGTAGACATGTATGCAAAATGTGGAAGCATAGACAAGGCATGTGAACTATTTGACAAAATTCTTGAAAGAGATACCATCTCATGGAATACGATGATTGTGGGATATGCACAAAATGGATTTGTTGAGAAGGATTTAAAAACTTTCAAGAAAATGCAATTAGCAGGTGTGAAGCCAAATTCCACAACCTATGCTAGCATCCTCCTTGCCTGTTCCAAAATGGGATCTTTGGAGCAGGGTATGAAAATCCATTAGAGCATAATGGATGGGGGATTTTTGTCAGATATTATGGTTGGAAATTCTCTTTTAGAGATGCATGCAAAATGTGGAAATGTACACAAGGAGCATGAACTCTTTGATGAAATGCCTCAAAGAGATGTCATCTCATGGAATGCAATAATTGCAAGATATAGATAAATTAGATCTATTGAAAAGGATTTAGAAAATTTCAATCAAATACAATTTGCAGGTTTAAAGCCAGACTCTGCAACCTTTTCTAGTATCCTCTCCGCTTGTTCCAAAATGGAAGCTTTGGAATAGGGTATGGACATCCATCAAAGCATAATAGAAGGGGAATTTTCATCTAATATTATAGTTGGAAATGCTTTGGTTGACATGTATGAAAAATGTGGAAGCATAGAGAAAGTATGTGAATTTTTTCATAGAATGCCTTGAAGAGATGTCATCTCTTGGACTACAATTATTGCTAGATATGCACAAAATGGATTTTTTGAAAACGCTTTAGAAACTTTCAAGCAAAAATGCAATTAGCAGGTATAAAGCCAAATTCCAAAACCTTTGCCAACATATTTCTTGCCTGTACCATAATGGGGGCTTATGAATAGGGTATGAACATCCATCAAAGCATAAATAATAGAGGAAGTTTGTCATATGTTGTAGTTGCAACTGCCCTAGTAGACATGTATGCAAAATGTGGAAGCATAGACAAGGCATGTGAACTATTTGACAAAATTCCTAAAAGATATACCATCTCATGGAATATGATGATTGTAGGATATGCACAAAATGGATTTGTTGAGAAGGCTTTAGAAACTTTCAAGAAAATGCAATTAGTAGGTGTGAAGCCAAATTCCACAACCTATGCCTGCATCCTCCCTCCCTATGCCAAAATGGGAGCTTTGGAAAAGGGTATGAACATCCATAATGGAGATTAGCATGGCTTAAGACATGTACAGATGATATTCTCTCTACAGATAGGCATGGGGGAAAGGAACTTGCAAAGAATCAGACATTGATCAGAGAAACATTGGATAGTTTGGATGCATTTAATGGGAGATTGGAGTGGCTAAAAATGGTTTTTGGTTCAAATGTTGAGTTTCCATGGCAATGCATGTGTGAGATTTTTTTGAACCACTCAAAGACTCTATGGGATGAAATTTTTTAAAGCCTATTTGTTAGTAGGATGAAACAAATAATATCCGATGGATTTGCAGATCTACATGAGAGAGTTAAAGTTGGTAAATTCCTTGAAGCCATAGATACATATCTAGCAAGTTACAAAGATGTTGAAACCCATTTGCAAAAATTAACTACTAGTGAGGGTTGGCTTGTCAAGAGAGGGAACCTAAAAAGTGTCAATTTACCGAGGTTGAGTTTTAGATTTATGATGACAAATGATGAAGACCGGTTTCATCGCCTTAACGCTTATTTTGGAATTGAGGTTAGTCAAATAAAAGATACCATAGATGAGGGGTCCAAAAATATTCTGGAAGACCTCCTAAGTTTTCTTCATGCACATAAATCTTCTTCAATGATAAATGATTTAGCACCTTATTTGCAAGAGAAACGCTTCCATTTTATCTCAACATTGATTGTTGAGATTGAAGAACATCTTGCACATCTTTCAAAAGCTCTCTATCAAGAAATGAAAAATGAGGAGATGCCAGAAAAAGTGAACAAGGAGACACTGGAACTCTTTTTTGAAGGGATTAAACAATGCAACATGAAGCAAAACATAACTTTAGTAGTTGGAAAATTTCATAGATAATTACCTCCAATAGAGAAAATTCTTGAATTGTTTATGAGAACATTTAAAGTAACTTGTTGAGCATTCCATGGCAATGCAAACTTCATAATAGAATCAAGGGAAATAATATCCAACTCCATCACTTGTACAAAGGTAGTTAGTCAATAATATCAATAAGTCAAATAAGATGTCAATTTATGTGAAATTTTGATTGCAAAAAAGACAAAATATAGTGAAAGGTAAGAATTGGCAATGGAGCTTAACAAATAGAAGTTCTAAAACACCATTAAATTATAGATAATTGATGGAAAATGTTAGGTAGGATGAGAGAGGTTGGTATCAAAATTCAGTCTCTAAGAAGTTATTACCCTTTTAGAACAACATCTACATAGATTTTTGTGTGTGTGTACCCTGCATTCATTGTCCATGCCCCATTATTGGAAAAAAATTGCATAGTGATTAATAAGTTCCTTCACAATTCCAAGTTTATCAGTGACTTACGTTATCCCAGTTTTGATGGCTGAAAGACATTAAAAAGAAATATTTGTCAAAGAGATATTTGAATAAATCCTTGTTAGGAATGTGACCAACTATAAACTAATGTTGGTGTATTGTAATTTTATCTTATAGTAGATAGAGCTTCCAATATTTTAACCATATGAATAAGCTTTGTCACCCTAACATGCAGAACCTCGTTTATTACAGCTATGCGTGTCAAATATTTTTTTTTTCAATTATAATTGCTTTAATCCCCCTCAATCAAGTACTGGAAATTTGTTGTTAGAGTTATGGATTCCATCATTATATCCAGCCTATAGTTTTTAGGTATCATATTGAGGTTTTTGTTAGATTAATAGGTAAAGGTAGATTTTTAAAAGGGCCCAAACTCTAGTGCATTTAGAAGATATAAATATAAAAATGAACATAACAAGAGAATGGGCTAGATATCATCTAGGAAAGAAACAAAAGAAAGTTGAGAGATAACAAAGAACCTACCGCCAAAAAAGACCTAGAGCATACAAAATGAATCCTTTTAGGAGGAAGACAAGGATTTGAGAGCCACAACTACCTTGTACTCTACTTTGAGAAACTGAAGATGGTCTGCCAGACACTCCTCTTCCAGCTCATCAATCACAATGACATTATTATTCATTTTTATTTGGGTTCTTTTTTCTAGGGCTCGCTTCCATAATGCTCATCTATCCCAATAATGACTGATCATGTATCCCAATCTATTGTTTACACTTGGCACTAAGGGATACTTTTTATAGTCTAATATATGTGTCATGTCCAATATACTTGAATAAAGTTATAAATGTCATGAATGATGAAAGAGATTGAGAGCATAAATGTCTTGTAGAAAATGCAATACAAACAACTATTTCTTAATAATCAATTTTGATATATTAGCAAGAAAAAAGTTTAATCCATTTGAAGGAACTATTGATAGTTTTGGTACCTTGAGAAAGAAGAAGCTTGGTTGAAGTGATATGAATTTTTTAAACCTTTTTTCTAGGCATCAAATCTTACTATTTTAGATAAAAATTAATGAATACCATTTAGTAATAATTCAAATTTTTGTAACCTACGTTGGTGCAAGTTTTCCAAGACTCTTTAGATCAGTATTTGTTGCTTTATCCACAACTCTTCCATTGATTTTAATGTAGTTTGACTTATCTTTTGTGATTGGTAGACCTCTGCCAGCAAGTTGATCCAAGTCCTTCTAATGTATCTCCCTACTGTTTACTAAAATGCAATTTTTTCCACCAGCACAATCATATGGCATGGGATAATTGAATTCATTTATAAATGGTTTCACCCCACACATACAAATTTTGGTCAATATTGTGACATGTAGAACTATAGTCGCAAGATTAATTTCTCCATTAAAATAAATATTTTTCATAGAAAGACACCAAAGGATAGATGAAATCAATATATTGGTAAGATTCCCAGACACGGCTCCCCCATAACACCCCAAAACCAGCTTGGTAGTTGTACCTGAATGCATCATCCAGAAGAGAAGAATGTGAAATTTCTCCAAAATACATCTAAAAGATAAATTCTGCTCAAAACAATCAACTAAACATTCTACCAATTCAAAAGATGGTTAAAAATTCACTAATAGTATAAGTATAAAAATTATCCATCACAAAAGGGGCATTTTTATATCTCCAACTTACTAGTAATGTCTAGGTTGGATGGGTCCAACATGTTTCTCAGCTCTACCCTTGAGACTTGGATAGTAGTGACTAATGCTGTTGAGTAGCAAACAAATTTTATAAAATATGATGTCAATGAAAATGTATGGTTACTAGATATTCTTCAAAAATGTTATCATCGAAGCCTAAGTTGATTGAATTTCCCATGCATTCAACCTTTCAACTTTAAAAGTAAAAATATTTTGGTGCAAAATTAGATACATGCAAGAAAATCAAGTAGTTTAGCACAAAATAAACATACATAAAATGCCTAACTAGTTGCATTTTTTCTTTTAACAAGAACATCACATTTAGGCTATTTATCTAATATACTTTTAGACTCTAATTGGTAATGGTCTGAGGTACCCTTAGTTCAAGATAGAATTTATGAGATATGTTAGGCAACATAAGTTGGAATGCTCCAAGACATTTATTGACACAAATCTCGGAAAAAAAATCTTTTTGTCCTTGAATGTTAATAAGATGATTGACATGTCTTTAAGAAAATACTCTTTGGTTGTGCTATTTTTTGGTGACTTTCCTATACCCCATGTTCTTCACTATGTTTTCTTTTAAAGCTTTTACCTTTTGCCAAAGCTTGCAAGTCAATGTCCATATCCTTTGATGCACACTTTAGTGTCCAAGAGCTTGTCCACTATCCCAAAACCTCTTCAAACATGCCATGAAGAGAAATAATGAATCATTTTAGAGATCATTTTTTATGTAACAGGGTGGGAAGGATTCTTTTCATTTTATTGGCCTTTTGACAAAATATGAGAAGGGCAAAGCAATGTAAAGTTAAATTTTTAATGATATTTCTGAATTTAATTTGAGATTAACAACCACTCCTTTGCAAGACAAGTTATTAAGGAGGAAACTCATAGGGATAAAACCCATGAAAGCCAAATAGCTTCCCAAATTTCTTATATCATCTAAATTTTAGCATCATAGAGGAGGGGTTGCCAACAATTGTGGAGAAAATGAAAGCTTCATGCAAGGTTTTGAAGGCTACAAATACTACAATTTTCACTCTTATTCCCTAGAGAAAAGGTGCTATAGCTTGATAATTTCAAACCTTCACATGTGAAATTATATTCCCAAGAGAAAGATGCTAAGAGGGCCATACCTAGGATCCTCTATTTATGGGAAAGACAAAGAACACACTTTGGGAGAAAGATATGCAAAACATAAATACTAATATTATCATTAGATAGAAATATAGCTATATACATTAGGAAGAATGACACTTCTAAAATCGATTGCATAATCTATTGTAAACTACTAGCTTTTCAATATTAATAATCCCAAAGAGAATTGTCAAACATATATATAAGATAGTTTCATTTAATCAAACACAAAAATATAGTAGCATAAAATTCTAATCAGGCCAGAAAAGAGTTTTATCTCCCATGGAAGTGGGTGGGTAAGAGTTTGCAATTATGAAAAATCCTAGTTCTAAGCACAAATATGATCTACATAAATTGCAAGGATAAAATGTCAATTGGAAACTAGGCTTTGAACATAAGCATTATAATAAACATATGTTACTATTTGAGACCTAGCCCTCATCAAGTCAAAAATAAAAACTAAAAAAACTCAAACTTGTGTTTGAACTTTGGCCACTCTAGTTGGAAGGAATTATTCTTATAATGTTCAAAACTTCTCTGACTCCTGCCTTATTTTCCAAACTAAAAAAAAGGCACAAATAGAGGTGATATTTTTCCACATATCTTAGAAATCATATTATAACTTTATCATGTTCTGGATCTTATTTCTAGACTACACACTCATATGAGCAAATATGAAAGTTGCAACAATTTTCCAAAAGGAGGTGCAATAATTCATTTTTAACATAGGATCTACTCCTCATGAAAAATTGTTGTCAGCAAGTTTTCACACAAGAAGCAATGGGGTGATTGTTACTCATTCCTTGTTAATGAGGTAAATTTGAATGCAATGTCCTCTGTGTGTAGATCCTAAATCTGCAATGTGTGAACAATCATAAAAGGGTTCATTATGGGAGAGTTTAAGTTGGTGTTTTTCTCAACATGTACTAGGAGTATTTTCTTAGCACTTGCTTCATTTCCATGGCTACAATATAAATAAAAAGTAAAATCTATGTAACAAAACAGAGTAGTTGTGCTTAATGACAGAAGCTTTCACCCGATGCAAGAAGGTACAATTTTTTTCAAGATAACATTCAAAAGGAATGTATTGAAGTTCTTTGCCTCTAAGGTTTTTTTCATAGCTATCAGTTTTAGCTAGCTAACATATAGTTTGCTTCAAGATTTTCTCTACCTTATCCACAACTTCAGGGATGTAGTCTTGTCTGATACTATAATCATTAATGGATCTTGATAGGGATGAAATAAATGAAAATTGGGAAAATAATCGAGGACAACTAAAATGCTCCATTTCTTTAAATTGCTCATACCCAACAAGTAAAACACATTTTTTCATTCTCAATGATAAGAAGTGAGAACCTACTCCAGGTGATGGAAAAATAAATTGTGGTGAACTAAATGTTATTTAAAAAAAAAATATTGGGTATTGGTAGTTATCAATTGTTACCTGTATGAATGGAGTAGATTTTGTAGTTTCCTGAAGGACCTTCAATGATTCTTTTCTGGTATGAGATTGAGCTTGCCTATTCTAGGAGAGTGTGGTTATCTATTTTCATCAGACCAACAAACATTTTTTTTTTCCTTGTAAAAAAGGAACTGGATCAGAAATTCCCAAGAGAGCTTGCATTATAAAATTTTCTCTTTAAAATGAAAGGCATGTCAGCAGGTTATTTTAGTTTGTACGATTTTCAAGTATAAATTTTGTTTATGAATTGTACTTCACTTGCAACATTGAGCTAGGAATTTCATGATTTTCTATCATATTATGCAAAACATTGAGGGGTTTGCATTTGTATTTTGTAAGTGGACTTAGTTTCAAGAGTAGAACAAAGAAAGCTTATGCCAGCTCTATCCACCGCTCTATACAAGATCCTCTCCTCCTAAAGCCCAAATCCTCAACCTTTAATCTATTCACCCTGTTGCTTCAATCTATTCACAGTAAATGAAATTTGAAAATATTATGGTTTAAGGACTTACTTAGATGGTTGCATCTCACTAAATTAGAGAAGTGAAAGGTCAATACCAGAGAGGAAGAGTTTGAAGAAGCAAAGCCATTGCCAACATCCTAGCCTGCTTGTGCTAGTCCAAAATGCTATTGTATACTCAACTGTGTAGGGTAAAAGATGTCGTAATGTCAAAACCTAAATGTGCACATTATTAGGAACCTGGCAGTAATTTCCATTTTAATAAATGTACTCTAAAACCATCACTGCAGCTCACCAAATTCGAGAAGTGAAAGGTATTGGATGAGCGGGAACCAATAGTGGCGGGAAAATGATGAACGTTTAATATAATATAATTAATATAATATATATATATATATATTTAATATAATAGTAATAAGATTAAATTATAGGTTTATATTATTATTATATATTGTATTTTATAATAAAAAATATTAAATATAAATATAAAATTATTATAATTAATAATTAATATATTCTTATATAGAATAAATTAAATTAATATATAAAAAAATTGATAGTTTAATTGATCTTTGGAGAGATTAGGAAAAATAAAGAGAGATTGAAGGGGAGACAATTCTATATAGAGATCAGAGGAATATATATTAACACTTGCACCAAAAGGAGGTTCAAGGATTTTCCCAGTAGAAAATTATATGTATGTTAATATGTTAGAGAGTATGTGTTTGTGCATGGATGTGCTACAAATTCTAGTTGCATGTGGCTAGCTTAAAAAAGTAATAATAAGTAATAAATAATGGAATGGAATAAATTTAGACAAATCTAGATTAGGGCTCCCTAGCATACTTCACGCTCTTGGGCTTAGGTATGGTGAAGTTTATAGGGCTCCCTAAAATGCTTCCTCTTTGACCCCATCATGTTAGATATGAGAATAGCACTATTAATTCTTGATTCCTTATTAACACATTCAAGTTGGACAAGAAGTGGTGTTTCCAATGGTGAATGGGTGAGTAATGCATAAGAACCTACCCTTGGGAGGGGAACAAGCTTAGGTAGGGGTCCCATGAGGGGGGCTTAAACTCTAAGGATTATGATCAAATTATAAAGAAAAAAGAATAGAGGAGTAATAATCATTTATCTAGTTATTTTTAGGTGTCTGATATTAGTCATTTTATTTGTCTAATATTAATCAGTTATTTAGTCATTTATTTGTGAGTTTACCCAATTAAAAAATTAGTCACTTATAATGACCAAATTAGTCATTTATTTTCAAAATACTACTAGTGTTAGTCACATGACTAGAAGTTTTTCATGTGACTAAAATTTTTAGTCATGTAGTCATTTATTTCCCAAATTCTACTAGTGTATATTTCTTCACCTATCTGGATATCCTTGTAAACTTCACATGATTATTTTGAGATTTATATGATATGTAGCGATGATGATTTTGATCTATATGATGTCCATGTGCATTTTATTATAATGAATGCCTATGATGGATGCATTTACTTTCTATTTTGTATGCTATGTGATGGTTTAAATGCTTACATGATAATGATGTATGGGTGCAATGATGATTCTATATGTTCCTATGTTATGATGCTTATCTAATACATTTTTATGTATGTATGATATGCAAAAATGATTATCCAACTATATGGAAATTATATGTTTTTGGTAATGTCAAGTATACTCAATCCATTAATGATAAAGATAACATGATTTTTGAAATTGTGCTAGCCTTGGAAAATCACAAATACAAATGCAAAACTAATATGGATGCAAATATAATCTACCATGCAGATCTAAAATGCAATGTTCTCATTTTGTTAGCCAATTTTTTGTGCTGTTTATCATCATTGAGATTTTATTATGTTAAAATTTAGTAAGAAAATAAACATACAAGAGTTAATCATTTTCCCATTCAAATTTAGAATGTCGTGAATGATACTTTGTAGAGCATGTCCCGCAACAATTTGCACATTAGTAATTATTAACTCACAAACAATAGACAAAGAAAATATCATTCTCCTTCCTAGCTCCTCTAGTTCCAGACATCATCGAGTTTCTTTAGAGAAATGATTACAAAAAGAAAAGTTCAACCATTAAACATTCATGCTAATATGATAAAGCCATGATTCAAAAGAACATCATCTATTTACATTTTCTTTGTTTTGATTGATTTTAGTTGTTTGATGTGGATGGTTGATTTGGATGGTTTTTTTTTTGAACGGTTTGATTGATGTTCAATGTTGAGTTGTATTATGATCGTTGTGTTTGTTGTGATATATTCCTATTGTTTTCTTGTTTTTTAATTTAAGCTAAAATTTTATTTCTCCCCAGTGAGTTTGGGATTTCTCCCCCAAGCTAGGGTGAGACATGACCGCAATGCCAAGATATGTACATGAGGTTCTTCACTGACAAGAAAAATGATGGCGAAAGTGATTGGTCGACATGTGCTCAAATATATGGAAAAGATAATCTATCACAAATAGCACCTATTGTCAAGTTTTCACTAGTTTTTATTGCACTTTTTAGATTTTATGATCTTTTACTTTTTTCAATTTTTTGCTTTTTTTTGTATTTTTTGTATTTTTTATCTTGTTTTAATTTTTTTGTTGTCACCAAGATTCCTATTTGCCTAGTCTTCATTAAGGTGACCATTTTTTCAGTACATTTTTTTGATTATTTTGTATTTTTTCAAGACTTTTAGCATGCACTTGGGTGATTTAGGTGTAGAACTTCGTGAGATGCAGATTGTTAATGGGCTCATCAAATAAATACCCTTTAGACATAGATAGCTAATATGCTCTATATCTAAAGACTAATATTATGAAAAAGGGGCCCATCTAGTTTGGTTAAAATTTTCCTTTATTCTCTCTATCCTATTAATTACAAGGATTTTCTTTTAGGACCAAGTCACCAACTTGAAATGTTATGGGTTTTACTTTGTGATTATAACTTCTAGAAATCCTCTGTTGATAGGATTTTAGGTGATCCACAACTTGCTGATTACATTCATCCAATAGTTCCAAATCTTCTAACCTAGACACACAATAATATTCATCTGAAATGATCCCCTTTAATGACACACAGAGTGATGGTAGCTAAAACTCAATAGGTAAAATGACATCTAATCCATAGACGAGAGCATATAGTGTGGCTCCTATCAGGGTTTGGATACTGGTATGGTATGCCCATAGAGAAAGGTTCATTTCAATGTGCCAATCACATCCAACATCGTTGATAGTTTTCTTTAGGATCTTCAAAATGGTTTTTTCTTAAGCCTTTTCTTGGCCATTTCCTTGAGGGTAGTATGGTGTAGAAAATTGATGCTGGATATAAAACCTTTCAAAAATTTCTTGGACATCTTGATTCTTGTAAGGTCTACAATTTTCAATAACAATGGATTGAGGAATTCCATACCTACATATGATGTAATTTAGGATGAAGTATGCAATCTATTTTCCAGTGATTGTAGGTAGGGGAACAAGTTCAATCCACTTTGTAAAATACTTCATATCTATGATGATCAATTTGTATCCATTTGATGAAGGTGGATGAATTTTACCTAAAATATTTAATCCCCACTGAAAGAAAGTCCATGTTGATACAAAAGGTTGTAGTTCCAGGTGCATGTATCAAGTTTCCATGGATTTGACATTTTTGGCACTTCTTGACAAATTGAAAAGACTCCCTCTCCATATTCGGCTAGTAATAGCCCAAATGTAGGAGTTTATTACCATGAGTTAGTCCAATTGAATGAGTTCCATAGATACCGTCATGAACTTCATGTACGTTCATTTAAAATTCATTACATTCTAGACAATGAAGAAGAGTTGTCGATGGTGAAAATTACACAAACAATGTTAAAATAGAATATTTCTACTCTATTTCTCTTGAAAAAGAAAGAAAACATATAGTAGCCTAACTCCCAAGGTTGTGGTAGTTGGTTCTCAACTGTCTAGTTCCACTCAATTGGTTCATGCAACTATAATGTTCAAGGGGCCTTTGCTGGTAACAAAGAATGCAAGCAATAACTAATTCTTACCAAACTGTTTTAGTAAATCAAAGGGGTTTTTAAACAAAAGAAAAATATAGATCAAAGGGGAAACTAGTAAAACATGAACAAAACTCATCTAACATCTGGACATATATCTTCAACAATGAATGTTTTCCAATAAAATCAAGAAAATCAAAGCATTATACAATTCGCAGAATAATCTATACCATTCTATGCATCTAAGGTGCTTATTTTAATTCGCCTATCACAACTACTTCAAAGATTTCAAAAGAACACACATTCATTCATTTCCAAGATCATAGATCAACAGATTTCAACAAATTTAATCCAATGACAATCTAACAAGATAATCCTTAAATCTGATTCCTTCAAATGACTTTCATCACTCAAGAAACTTTTATGCTTTAGCACAGTCACTGGCATCCAGATAGATTATAACTTATCAGCCTTATCAAATAAAATTCAATTCTAACACCATATTACGTAAACCTGTAATTTTATTAACTGTAAAGTATCCAGTAACAATGTATCTTAGTAATCACTACAAAGTTCTATCTCCTAATATCAGGTAAGCCAATTCTATTCTCAATTAGCTGACCTTTACAATATGATACCCACAAGGTATTTATAGATATACAAAATTCGAACTCCACTTCTATTTTAAGTCATCCACCCTTTTAGGAACAAAAATTTCTTGGAAACTCAGATCTATTTGATCTTGATTTCTTACATTAGACATTTAGTTAAACTGGAGAATAGAAAAATAGAAGAGAAACGTGTCATACACTTGAAAACTATCAGTGTTGCATGCAACATGCAAGGAAGAAGAAATTCATGCATGCAAGGGATCTATGCATGTGAAGCTGGGTCTGTAATGAACTCATCATAACTGGTGAAGACTTGTTGTAATATATCTATTTCTGGCCCATCAACCCAGCTGTCCTCAAATTTAATTCACTCTAACTCTTCTGCAGAAAACCCTCTCATACCTTTTATCTTTGTCAACTCTCTTCTAGCATCTTTTATAAATTCTTTGACATCCATTAGTCGATCTATCATCAGATCTTCTCCATCATCTCCTTTCTGCATGAGTCCTCTAAATCTTTCATCCCATTTCTCTTTTATCTGACTCAAAGGCATGACTTCCTTTGTTAGTACATTAACATCTATGAGGATAGCAATAACCGCCTCCAGCTCCTCAAAGTGTTCAATCAGATTATTAATAGCATTTTGGACCTCATCCCTATGTTTACACAAGAAATTTGTTCTAAATCGGAGTATACGAGAGGTCTTTTCCACAAAATATTTATTATCCTCCTCAATTATTGATTGTTCAAGAAGAGTAGTCAAAGGCAATGTATTAACTTTCTCCAATTTCTGACTATACTCTTTATACTCCTCTTCTTGTTTCTCTGATGCTTCAATGTATTGATGCATTTCTCTTATTAACTCTTCAGTACCTTTGTAAACCTCAAAACCCTCAACCAAAACTTCACCTACTTCTCCATTCAACTTGTCAACCCATCTTTCTACCATCTCTGCTTTGCCTCTTACCTGCACTAAGTCATCTACCTCCTTTTTTCTTAACAAAATTGGAGTCTCAATAGCCATTACTTGTTGTGATCTCAGAGAGGAGACACTTTTCAAAAATGAATGCAATTGATCAAACTGAGCCTTAAGCTCATATTTCTTTTGTTTATCTTTTAACATTCTTGACTTGGTTGTTGAAGCCACCACATCAATTAGATTCATCTATTGATTCCTGGTGGGCCTTCCCAAGTTGACAATACTCAATTGATAATCTGTCAACTGCATGTCGCCTACCTCCTTTTTTGTCATTGGTATGGCACACTCAGCAACAATCTCTCCCTTGTCCATGAGTCTAGTACAGTGTAGGATCTTGGCCTTCTTTTTAGGCCTCTCTTGTTCAATATCCTTCATCATATCCTCCCAATCGAGAGGTTGTGAAGGTGTCACTCCGCTTTTCTATAGATCCAATTTTAACCAAGTGGGAGCACTTGGAGCAGTAGTCATTTCAGTGGAAGAAGAAGTAATGGTAGAAGGTGGCTGCATATTTACCTGGGATTGAGAATGAACCCTCGGTTATTCTTGTTATTTTTGCATCACATGCATCTGCACAAGCTTCTCAACCTCTTCCCTATCCTTTTGTTCTTGTATCTTTTTATCTTCTTCTTCTTTTTTCAACCTCTCTTCCTCCAATCGATCTCTCTCCACTTTTTCCCTTTCCAACCTTTCCTTTTCCATTCTTCCCTTTTCCAGTTTTTCCTTATCCAATTTTCCCTTATCAAAATTTTCCTTCTCTAGCGCTTCTTTTTCCAGCTTTTCCTTTTCTAAAGCCTCTAGTCTTTCTTTCTCTAATTTCTCTTTCAACTTGGCCTCCAAGACTTGCCTTTCCCTCTGGTGCTTTTCCTTCTCTTCCTCAAGGTCATGAATCTTTTGTATCAGCCCCAACTTATCATTTTCTTCTTTAACCTTGAGTTCATGTTCTTGTTGCCTTTTCTATCTCTCAACTTCATCAACTCTTGACTTTGCTTCAACTGGTTGCTGCTGTAGTATGGAGTTAGTTTTTGTCTTCATGACATTTTGCTTCTCTATCTTCTTAGCTTTTTCCTCAGCATCATTTCTAACTTCTTCAAACAATGCCCATTACTCCTCTTGTGTCATTATCAGTTCAACATCCTTCTCTGACACAGTCTCATCCGAATCCATTCCAACATCTAGAATTTCCCTCTCCATTTCCTTTCCCTTTGTAGTCCCATCCATACTATGAAGAGCCCCCTTTTGAACTTCTTCACTCTACTGCTTTGCAAGTGGGACTTGTGTGGAAGATTCACCTAACATAGGTGTTGAAACAGATGATCCTATTTGAACATCCCCTTCTTGTGTTTCCTCTTCATCCCCTGCTGCTTCAAGTTCTATCTCTTCAATGTCTGGGGGAAAGAACTCCAAAGGCTCCTTGGGAGGTGTCTTTCTTTTAAGTCTCTTATACCCTTTCCCCTTTTTAGGAGCTGGTCCTTGAGGAGATTGATTTCTTAACATCAACCAGTGAACACTTCTCTCCAAGATTGTTCTTCCTATCTAATTTATGTCAATAATTTCTTCATTGTTCCAATCAATTGGATCCAGGATCTTGGTTCCTATGTTTAAAGCCTCATAAGACGGATCCAATAAAACTCCATCATCCACCAAAGTGTCAGGAATGCCATTTCTGACTCCAAGTTCTGCCATGAGTGAGACAAATAGCCTCTCATAATTATTTTTTGTCAAATCATAATCATCATGCCGATCACTCCAAAAATATTCTAACAAATTGAAATGCTTGTCAAACAAAGAAGGAAAAAAGGCATGCATCTTACCCTTAGGGTCAAAATACTTACGAGTTGTGTATAAACCCAACTTCAACTATATCAGCTCACTGCAAACCACCTTCGTTCCTACCAAATGTTGATGACCATACTCACCCAACTTCATGGGAAACTTGTGACATCATGTCTTATGCTTTAAACCAAATCAAGCATTAACTCCAAGAGCTTGATATACAAACTCCATCAATACTATCCTGTTATTGCAACACCTTGGAAGCAAATATAGATGACCTTCAAAACCAGTTAACCTAAAATATATAAATTTGGGGTATTGAATGTACCAACATCCCCATTCAATAATGAACGCCATGGCTTCTTGACTCATCTTGTACCCTGCATCTCCATTTAATTGATTAATGACTATATATATGAATGCATCATTAACTCTTCTAAACTGAGTCGCAACAGCCTGAAGAGACAACTGGTCATAATGCTCCCACACTTTCTTTTGTCCATCCAAGACTCCCATTATCCCTACTCTGTTTAAACTTGGGAAGATACCCAACCTTGCTACTACATATACAACATAAGAAGTCATAAAGAAACAGTTAGTCTCTCTGATATTGGTCAATTGATCATGAATAGAATTTGATATGATCATCGACCAGTCAAAATGATGAGTGCCATGTGAAATTGTCTAAATGAAAGGAAACATCCACTCCTTGAAGTGAAATGTATCTCTCTTCCCAAAACCATGGACAACATCATTATTAAATCTTATACCTCCTTATAAAAATCTGCCCTCTTTGGGTGATCTGCAAGCTTGGCTATCGATTTCTTCTCTGTCTTCAACCAGTTCTTCTTTAAATGAGATTTATTGGATTCTTTTAACTTACTATATTTCTCCAAGGCCTCTGCCTCATCCAACAGCACCAAGTTCTTAGGATTCGGGAAATTAAATATATTTTGAAATGCTTGAGGAGTGAGATCAATAATCACATTGTTTTGGAAATGCATGCACTATCTGGTAGCAGGATTGTAGGCACTCGCTGTTGTTAAGATTAACTTTGGACATTGAATTGAAAAAGGAAATACAGTGATATGAGACAAACCAGAATCAACAATTCTCTTCGTTCTAGGCGTCACGTCCTAATTGAACGTTTTAACATACGCCTCCTCAAATTTTTACTGGCCCAAGTTTGTGTCGGTGATGTCTGACCAGTTTGATTCCACTTTGCTTTCTTTCACAACAAAACTCCTATGATTATACCTCAAGGTATAAGAAAATTGTTCTGGCTTGATCTTCTTTGGTTTAAGTGTTGCCTTTGATGTTCCTATAGGACAGTTCCTTTGAGAAGATTCTCTTGATGTTCCCGACATCTTCTTAGCTTTCCTACAACAAAATCTCTAGTTAGATTCTTGAATAAGTATATCAAAATGTGTCTTTAAACTCATACCTTTCAAACATACATCAGAGGCAGAACTAGGAAACAAACATCATAAATAACCCTCTTCTAATATATTGTCAAGATCAGAGCAAAAACTGTTACTGTCACTCTACTAACAAGAAGCGGACACAAAGTCAGAAATGAAAAAGTGATCAAAATCGGAACTAGAATGGAAACTGATTCGGTTTCCTTCAGATTTTATGTTTCGGTTCCGCTTTCAATCCCGACAAGGTTAACCCTTTTCAAAGTAAAGCTTCTTACTAGTAGCAGATTTAGAAACGGGATGGAAACATAAACTTGACACCAAACATAAAAAAACATCCAAACTACTGAGTCAATTCTGATCCCGCTTCCGGCTATGTTGACCATGATGTCATGAATGATTTTATCAACTTTAAGGCTTAACTCTGTGATAAAAACTAAGGTCATATTTAAATGAAATGAAGCTTAAAATATATATAAAAAGACCATTCCCATATGACAGTGGGGGATGACTATATTTAGAGCGTCATATTTTAATCATTTTTCAAAACATAATCATAAAGATGGATAAAACCCTAACCTAGAAAACATGATAATACTAGGGCACAGATTTAACCCTTCCTAATTTACTAGATTGAATGCATGACAAAACCCTAAGTAAAAACAAGATTCAACCAACCCTAACTCACTGTGAAAACATGAATTTAATCTACCTCACTATGAAAAACCCTAACTAAATCTACGTATTTAAAAACCTAACCCAGCACAACATGATCAGGACAAAATGTGAATGTAACAGTGCCCTCTATCACTATAAAACCAGAAACTCTATCATAAAACAAAATCAAGAATAGCAACAAAAAAGGAAAGGAAAACAAACACGTAAAACTTCAAGAAAGAGAACTTGCCCAAAGATCAAAATGATCAATCAATCAAACACAAACAGAAAACACGAACACAAATAAAAGAAAGTCAAGAGTAAGAACCCTACCTTGAATGCAAAAACCCAACTAAACTTCTGAATTGATTCGCAAGCAATTATCTTCGACTCCTTCAATCGATTCTCTCAAATGGACTCTGCAATTACTCTTCCTTGCTCTTCAATTTCTTAACAATGATAATAATGATATGTTTAATCCTTAATGAAGGTAAAATCCAAGCTTCTACTTATGCATGGTAGTTGTCATTGATGCCTTAAATGCAGCTTAAGCAGAATCGAAACTGAAAGAGAACCAACACTTAACTACAGTGCGACTTCAGTCAGAAAAGTCAATGACCTAGACACGGCGGGAGCGGAATTGGGATGAGAACTGATTTAGAAACTTAAAGAATTTCCCAACTTCATTCCCGTTCTGGTTTCGGGTCCACCAACAAAAGACAAAATGAAACCAAACAAGAAAAGCAACACAAAAGACCGACATAATAAAATTTAAGACAATGACCAAGACTAAAAACAAAAATTGAAACGGTGGAGGCGGAGATGGAATGGATTTAGATTTTACAATTTTCAATAAACACCAACTTAGCACCCACTTTGGTTCTGGCTCCGATAAAGGTAA
Organism: Sequoiadendron giganteum; assembly: GCA_007115665.2. Lineage (NCBI taxonomy): Eukaryota > Viridiplantae > Streptophyta > Pinopsida > Cupressales > Cupressaceae > Sequoiadendron > Sequoiadendron giganteum. The sequence continues at coordinate 240,001,677 of CM021108.1, read as the reverse complement.
AAACAAAAGGTAAAAAGAAAGACTATCAGGATGGGGATCAGATCAAGTTTTGAAAGAAGTTTCATAACCCGATTTGGTTCTGGCTCTGACTCTGGCAGACTAAACCAAAATAAAATAAAGTGTTGGAAGCAAAAGACTCCAGACTTTGTTTGAAAACCAACCAAAGATAAAAGATGAAAAACAAAGGGTGACCCATTTTGACCAAGGCAAAAAGATGGGGTGGTTATGCAAGGCATAACAAATGGCGACTCGGTTGGGAAAATGGTTTACCCATTTTCAAGATACCCAAGGAAAATTTTAGTCAGCCTAAAACTACTTGATTTATGAAGCATACTAACTTGAATAAGATCAGATATGTAGGATAAGTTTGAGCTAGAATTTCAGATGTATGTGCCCATGACTTATTTCTGAATCTGAGTGTGTGCCTATTTTGTGCATCATTCTTTGTAGATATTTTCTTTGCTCATGAATAGCTATACCTTAAGATTCAAGCTACATAGGTTGAGTCCTTTAACAATCATGTAGTAAAATCCTAGAAATTGCTCTGCTGCCAGACAGGCATCCATAGCCCCGACGGAGATACCTCTAGTTCTCTCAAAGCATTGCTCTACTACCAGCCAAGCATCCATAGCCCCAATAGAGATACTTGATTACCCATTTGATATTGAGTTTGTCTCTTCTTTATTTTTTCATCCTTTTTTTTTAGGATTTGGCTTGTGGAAATATTTTATGGACCTTCCTTAATACTTTAGACATAATGAATCTGAAACATGGGTTGAGAACTACTATGGATTTCGTGATAGTTTTGGAATCGGATTTTTTCACTTGAATTAAAGGGTAGAGCCATTCTAAAACAAATAGGTACCTACTCATGTAGATTTTTTTCTAATTTGGTGACAAATCTTTGATCACAATTCATGAGATATTCACAGTATATCTTCTATCCTTAATAACTTTTCCAACCCAAACTAGAATGGTCATAAAACATAAGTTTCAGAACGAAATACTTTTCAATGGTGATAATTAAAATACCTAAACCAACTTCTCTCTTCGTACCAATAGTATAATTTTTACAACAACCCCTTAATTTGGAATGAACAAAATGAAGATCCCCAACGAAACAAGACAAAAAAAAAAAAACAAACAAGCAAAAATAAAGAAAGGAAACAAACAAAAACAAAAACAGAAACTTAATTACATATGATACATTATAATAAAATTTATTTCCCAAAAATCAGACCTTCTATGCACCAAAATAGTGCTTGAGAAACTAACCATTAATTGGTAATGGAACAAGTACTCCTATTAAGGTACTCAAATCAAAAGAATTATCACCCAGTATTTCAGCCACTTGATAAGGACCTAACCAAAGTCTATCAAACTTCTGATGATCTCCTTTCTTTTCCCTAACCTTATCCCATAATAACACAAGATCTGATATTCTAAAGGCTTTTATTTTGGCTCTCTTGTCAAACCAGCGTTTGACAACAGCCTGATGCTTAGAGAATTGTTGCAAAGCAACATCTCTTTATTCTTCCATATTCAATAAATTAAGTAGTCTAACCTCAATCCTATCATCCTTGCTATAAAATTCCTACATGAACTTAAGGATAGGTATTTGTAAATGAATCAAGAAGATTGGATCTTGGCCATAAACTAACTTAAAAGGTGATTTTCCTAGAGCTGCTTTAATTTTGGTTCGATTTGCCCATAAGGAAAATCTCAACTGGGTATGCCAGTCCCTAGGATAATTCTCTAACAACTTTCTTATAACTTCCAACAAGTTTTTATTTTTGGACTCAGCCACTCCATTTCCCTAAGGTTAGTAATTGGAAGAATACTTGAAAACAATCTTATGTTCATAGGCCCATGAAATGAACTCAGGAGAAGAAAAAGTAGGGCCATTATCACATACCAGAGCAAATGGAACTCCAAACTTGGTTGTGATGTTCTCAGTCAGAAACTTGATGACCACCTCTGTGGTACTATTCTTACAAGGTTGTGCCTTATTCCAATGTGTGTAGAAGTCAGTTGCAGTGGAGATAAATTTATGACCTATAGAAGAATTTGGATTAATTACACCTACAAAATCAAGTGCCCATTGGAAAAATGGCCTTACCTCATATACCGGTTGTAGGGGCATTGCAGAATTTCTTTCTATAGATGCAAAAGTTTGGCATACATGACAAGTCCTGCAGTTCTGATGTGCATCTCTAAACACATAAGCCCAATAATAGCCTGATATTAAAATCTGATGAGCCAATGCATCAGCCGATCCGTGTTCTATTCCATGCCTTCCATGAAATTCATTAATGGCCTGCCTGGCCTCTTGTTGATCCAAACAACGTAGGTAAATTCCCTGAAAAATTATTTATGTAGATTGATCCCCCTTTGAGCATGTAGTGAGCACTCTTCATTCTCAATGCTCTCCTCTGAGTAGCATTCATTCCTTCTGGACATTTGTTATCGAGGAGGAAGAAAGCTAAATCTGCATAATAGGGATCCTTTGTGAATGACTGGACAGTATACTGTTTGCAAGTGATGCTTCTGTCTACTTCAGCCATTGCTTTTGACAATCCTTTTCCTCAAACGAGTTTCATTGGGTGAATTTCTAAATCAAACTCCTATAATATTTCCATCCATTTCCCTCTTCATTTCCCTAATGCACTTTGCATCAGGAGAAACTTCATAGTTGGATCTAAAACTATGGCCATGACTTGACTTTGAATTATGTAGTGCCTGAACTTCTTCACTACTCACACCAGTGCAAAGGCTTGTTTTTCTAGTGGTGAATACCTTATTTTTGCATTCTTAAATGGAGAGCTCATAAAGGAAATCGGTCTCTCCTCACTCTCCTCTCTTCTTTGTGTTAAAACTAATGCACATGAATGTTCAGAAGCAAAAGAATAAATGTAGAGGGGTTTTAGATAATCTGGACTTGTCAAAATAGGTGCTTCAGATATAGATTGTTTAAGTTGCATGAAAGAAGACTTAGCCTCTTCACTCCATTCAATATTGGCATCCTTCTTCATCATTTCATTGAGGGGTTTGACAATCTCTGCAAACCCTATTATAAATTTTCTAACAAAATTGATCCTCCCAAAGAAAGACCTCATTTCCTTCTTACTTCCTGGATTTGTCAATTTAAAGATGGCCTCCACTCGGTCAGGATCTATGGAAATCCCCTCCTCTGATATTATGTGACCTAAGAGCTTTCCTTCAGAAACTCCAATGACACATTTCTTTGGATTAAGAGAGACACCATAACTTATACATTTCTTCAGAACATTTTCCAGGTTTGCAGCATGATCTTCTCTATCCCTAGAGAAGATGGTTAGATCATCTACATAAATGATTATACACTTTCCTATTGGATCTTTGAAAGCTACATTCATCGGCCTTTGAAAAGTAACTCCAGTATTGATGAGACCAAATGGCATCCTCCTGTAAGAAAATGTTCCCCATTTAGTGGTGAAAGTAGTTTTCATCCTATCCTCATGACTAACAAGTACTTGATTGTATCCAGAATACCCATCCAAGAATGACATCATCTGGGATCCATTTACCTATGGTAATAATTCATCAAGAGAAGGTAATGGATAATTGTCTTTATCAGAGGCCTTGTTTAGATTCCTAGAATCCACACATAACCTGATCTCACCATTCTTCTTGCAGATAAGAACTAAATTAGCCACCCAGGTAAAATGTCTAACCAGAAATACTATTCTGGTAGATAAATGTTTTTGCACCTCCTTTTGAATTAAGGGCTCAATTAAAGCATTGGTAGGGCATTGCTTTTGGTGAAAATGTTTGGCATCTGGCTGGAGAGGGATGGTATGAGTAATGAGTGATGTGTCAAAAGTTTTTAAATCATCATAACTCCAAGCTACAGCTTCAATGTTCTGCTCCAAAATGTTGATTATCTTGTCCTTAATTTAATGAGGACAAGTTATTCCTATAAGAACATTCCTTTCTGGACTTGAATGATTCAAATTAACAGATTCATACTTACCTCCCTCACTCTCAGTAGGCATCCTTTGATGAGCCCTTGGATCTAAATCAAATATCCTTTCTAAAGCAACCATTCCCTTTGGAATGCTATTACTCTTTAAATCCAATATCCCTTCTGGACTCTCTTTCTCAAGGTCCCAATCTCCTTGATCTCATTCAGATTCATCAATTACTTGTCCTTGAAATACATCAAAACTTTCCAAAAAGGCTAAAATGTGCTGATCATCATCAAATACCTGAAAGTGTCTAACATTATCAGGAACAGCTGGTACTAAAACCAACTCAACTGAAAACCTCTTCAGATCAAAATATTGCATAGGTTCTAATGTACTAGCAGCCATAGCTAGAGCATCTACAATCTGATTAGCCTCCCTAGGGATCAGACTAATCCCAAAAGTATCAAAATTTTTGATTAAAATCCAAACCCTGTTTCTCTATGCAGCCAATATTTTATTGTGACATGTATATTGGCTACGTACCTGCTTTACAATCACCTCAGAATCCCTCATAAGTATGAGAGCAATAACCTTCTTCTTATGAGAAAACATAAGACCTCATGCAAGTGCTTCATATTCAGCTACATTGTTTGTGCAACCAAACTACAATCTATAAGAAGTAAAGTAAGTCTTCCCTTTCTGGTTAGTTAGCTCAATCCCAGCTCCACTTCCTGCTTTAGATTTGGAACCATCAAATTTAAGATTCCATAATTGATCCTTGGCTGGGAGCTCCTTCTTTTTAGGAATAACAGGGGCTGACTTACTTGAGACATGTGGCGGCTCAGACTTTTTCCATTTATCAGAATTTGACTCAGGACAAAGTTCAGTTGAAGGTTTTTCTATGTTTTCGGCTTGTCCAAGAATTACTTCCTGAACACCCTCTTGGGTCAAATTACAATCCAACTCACTTCTTATCAATGCCTTGGGTATTGGAAAAGTATGTGGGGCAAGTGTATCAAATAAAAAATGGGACACCTCAACTTCCTTTTGAACTTCACAACAAACAACCTGAGTCTGTTCTTCTAGTAAAGGATCTTCCTGTTGAGAAAGATTAGCCCACGTAAGAATAGTTGCATCCTTAACTTGGAAAGAAAATTCATTGATGGGGGTCTGGGCTTGTTTCTCTTTACATATTTGTTGATGTTGATCTACATGACTTAGAATATCTAAACATGATTGACATGTTAATTTTGAATGGTTATGATAATGTATACTACACCAATTAGGAAGCAACAAACTACTCAAATCAGTTTTTGCTCCTAAAACCAGTTTATCTTGTTGTAATTTTCTTATCAGAACCAGCTGGTTGATGTAGATCATTAAGTCATTATGTTCTAAGGATAATGTATCATCAGGACTTGCCATAGAAAAATTAAGAACTTCCTCTTGTTTGTAAACACCTATCTCAGTCTCAAAGTATGCCACTTCATTTGAAGCATCATATTCTGTGATCATGTGTTTGAGCCTAGGTTCACTTTCGATTCTTATCTGTGTTGCAACTCCTTTCCATGGTAACCACATGTGAGAGAAATCCAAGGAGATATATCCCCCTATTCTTTTCATTAGCTCCTGACTTAGGAGCATACCATATGTTTCTGGGATATTAGCTACTTGGATATCTATATAGGTCTGGATCCTTGGGTCTGATCCAACCTGCAAATGCATGTTCTTTAATTCACCCACAACATTAACTTCGGTTTTATCCAACTGAATCACTTGTTTGTTGGTTGGGATAGGACTCAATCCTAACTTTTTACAAATCGAAAAAGGCATGACATTTCCCGATGCTCCAAAATCTAATAAACAATTGTGCAGATTCTTCCCAAAGATTCTCAAACTTAACAGGAAAGGTGGGGTACTGGTCTTACATTTGTAAATGGTTTCATTTGTCTCCTTTCCTGGAGTCACTTTACCTTTCCCTTTTAGGCGATCTGCCTCTTCTAATGCTTTTAATACCACATCCCATTGAGTTGGGCACCACTTCATGATGTAAAAGAATGACAATGATGTCTTTTTCCTCTGTAATTCTATAATGAAATCAAACTCTAAATCATTCCTAACTTGATATTTAGGAAAAGGAGGCAAATTACCTCTATTCTAAGAATCAAAAGGTCCCTTTGGTGGTGGTGGATTATTATCTTCATTTTCGTTAGGTGGGACCATGTTATTAGGGGGTGTAGACGTAGTGAATGGGCCCTTATTTTGATTTCTCAGAAAGTGACCTCCTTTGGATTGAAAGCTTGAGCATCATATACATCTTCCTCTGGCTCATTATCTCCTTGCATAGGGAACTGATATTTTTCTTCAATGGTTTCATAAGTCATGGCAGTGCTGACTGGCCCATTATCCTGATTGGAATTTCCCGTTGGAGGATAGGCATCAGCCTGTGCAATCTTCACAATATTTTCCATTTCAGGGTAGTTAACCTCATAATGTGTTGCAGTATCATGTATCCTGCACCAATTAGTCATAAAGTTGAGGTCAAAAACATTAGCAGTATGTGCTCTTTCCTCAGCTGAATGATAGTTATGGGGAACTCCCCCGTTGTTTCACCCAGTATTCCACTACCTATTGTTGTTGTTGTTGTACCTTTGGTTATACCCTTTGTTCTGATTCTGGTAATTCTAGTTAGAGGAGTTTTTACCTTGAAAGTTCTGATTGGTGTTCTGGTTCCCACTCTGATTAGAATAATTACCCTGATTTTTATAACCTCCCTGGTTGTTGTAATTCTGATTTTGGTTGTGGGGAGGATTTTTCCTTAGTTGTGCCATGTCATTAGACATTTGAGATAGAGTCTTCTTAAGAGTCTCTAACTCACTAGTCAGTTGGATAGTTTGCTCATTCTGCACATTCTATACTATGGTTGGGGAATAAACATGGGTTGATCCACCCGCTTGTTGTTGTGGATTTTTAGGTTGTTGGGGAGAATCTTGCATGCCATTACCGAAGAAGGGCATAGTAGGTGGATCTTGTAACTCAGACACAAGTCCATATTGGAAATAAGACATCCCTGGGACAGTGTTGTATAATGGTGGATTAGGCATCGGGTAATTCATGGGAGGAAGAGCTACTTCTAAACCTCCTGGTTGCAGACTTATCTATTGTTGCAACTTGATGGCCAGATGATAAACTCTAGACAAAGAGTCTATTTCATTAGGCTGATAGGTTTTTTGCAAGAATAGGCCAATTAAAGGATTAACAACTCTTAAATATGCCTGTATGGCAATATCCTCAGCTACTAGATAAGGGTCTTGCAACCTGCGAAACATTATTTGGAATCTAGTATTGAACAACAGTAATGACTCATCATGTTCCCTTCTTATTGTGGCAAACTGGTGGTATAAAATGGCAAGGTCTACATAAACCGAAAATTGATTGATGAATGCATTTTCTAAATCTGTCCAACCTAGGATAAATCCTTGGGGAAAATTTAAATACCGAATATGCCATATCTCCTAAACAGTAAGGAAACAGTCTACATACCACATCCTGATGAGAAAATTGAGCTCTTGTGAAAGCATCTTTGAATGCTTGTATGTGCTCCTCAACACTTCTTGATTCACCATGTATGTATTTAGGAAAAAAAAAATTGGGTTCTTTGGTAAATCATGGATTCCTCCTAGAATAGTCCCTAATGGACATGGGTTGTTGAAAAAGTAAGCCATGGGTGGGATTGGTTGAGCAGGTGGTGATATAGGCTGAATTGGTGGAGCCTCAGGCCTACTTGGTGGTGGTGATGTAGGTGGAACAGGTGGTGATGTAGGTGGAGTAAGTGTTGGTGGTAAGGTAGGTATCAATATCCTACGAGCATGGGGTCTACGTCTAACAGGGGTTTGAACTTCTTCAAATGGTTCAGGATTAGTAGAGGATCTAAGGATCCTCCCATATTTTTCCTATAAGAAAGACACAATGTGAGCCAGCTTGTTCTTTCAAGCCCTCCTTCTAGCGCCAATTTCTGTTGATGGTGAAAATGACACAAACAATGTTAAATTAGAATATTTCTACTCTATTTCTCCTTAAAAAGAAAGACAACATATAGTAGCTTGACTCCCAAGGTCCTGGTAGTTGGTTCTCAATTGTTTGGTGTAACTCAATTGGTTCATGCAACTGTAATGTTCAAGGGGCCTGTGCTGGTAACAAAGAATGCAAGCAATAACTCATTCTTACCGAACTATTTTAGTAAATCAAAGGGGTTTTTAACCAAAAGAAAAAGATAGATCAAAGGGGAGTTACCAGTAAAACATGAAAAAAACTCATCTAACATCCAAACATATATCTTCAACAATTAAAGTTTTCCAATCAGATCAAGAAAACCAAAGCATGATACAATTCATAGAATAATCTATACCATTTTATGCATCTAAGGTGCTTATTTCAATTCGCCTATCACAACTACTTCAAAGATTTCAAAAGAACACACATTCATTCATTGCCAAGATCATAGATCAACAAATTTCAACAGATTTAATCCAAGGACAATCCAACAAGATAATCCTTAAATCTGATTCCTGCAAATGGCTTTCATCACTCAAGAAACTTTAATGCTTCAGCACAATCATTGGCATCTAGATAGATTATAACTTATCAACCTTATCAAGTAAAATTCAATTCTAACACCATATTACATAAACCTGTAATTTTATTAACTATAAAGTATCCAGTAACAATGTATCTCAGTAATCACTACAAATTTCTATCTCCTAATATCAGGTAAGCCAATTATATTCTCAATTAGCCGACCTTTACAATATGATACCCACAGGGTATTTATAGATATACAAAATTAGAACTCCACTTCTATTTTAAGTCATCCACCTATTTCGGAATAAAATTTTGTTGGAAACTCAGATCGATTTGATCTTGAGTTCTTACATTAGACATTTAGTTAAACTGGAGAATAGAAAAATACAAGAGAAACATGTCATGTGCTTCAAAATTGTCAGTGTTGCATGCAACATGCAAGGAAGAAGAAAGTCATGCATGTAAGGGATCTATGCATGTGAAGCTGGGTCTGCAATGAACTCATCATAACTGGTGAAGACTTGCTATAATATATCTATTTCTGGCCTGTCAACCAACCTGTCCTCAAATTTAATTCACTCCAAGTCTTCTATAGCAAAATTTCTAATACCTTTTATCACTGTCAACTCTCTTGTAGCAGCTTTTATTTATTCTTTGACATCCATTAGTTGATCTATCATCAGATCTTCTCCATCATCTCCTTTCTGCATGAGTCCTCTAAATCTTTCATCCCATTTCTCTTTTTTCTAGCTCAAAGCCATGCCTTCCTTTGTTAATACATTAACATCTATGATGATGGCAATAACCGCATCCAGCTCCATAAATTGTTCAGTCAAATTATTAATAGTATTTTGGACCTCATCCCTATGTTTACACAATAAATCTATTCTAAATCAGAGTATACGAGAGGTCTTTTCCACAAAATCTTTATTATCCTCCTCAAGTATTGACTATTCAAGAAGAGTAGTCAAAGACAATGTATTAAATTTCTCCACTTTCTGACTATACTCTTTATACTCCTCTTCTTGTTTCTCTGATGCTTCAATGTATTGATGCAGTTCTCTTATTAACTCTTCAGTACCTTTGTATACCTCAAAACCCTCAACCAAAACTTCGCCTACTTCTCAATTCAACTTGTCAACCCATCTATCTACCATCTTCGCTTTGCCTCTTACTTGCACTAAGTCATCTACCTCCTTTTTTATTAACAAAATTGGAGTCTCGATAGTCATTACTTGTTGCGGTCTCGAAGAACAGACGCTTTTCAAAAATGAATGCAATTGATCCAACTAAGCCTTAAGCTCATCTTTCTTCTGTTTATCTTTTAACATTCTTGACTTGGTTGTTGAAGCCACCACATCAATTAGATTCATCTGCTGATTCCTGGCGGGCCTTCCCAAGTTGACATTACTCAATTGATAATTTGTCAACTGCATGTCCCCTGCCTCCTTTTCTATCATTAGTATGGCACACTCAGCAACAAACTCTCCATTGTTCATGAGTCTGGTAGAGTGTAGGATGTTGGCCTTCTTTTTAGGCCTCTCTTGTTAAATCTCCTTCATCATATCCTCCCAATTGAGAGGTTGTGAAGGTGTCACTCCCCTTTTCCATAGATCCAATTTTAACCAAGTGGGAGCACTTGGAGTAGTAGTCATTTCAGTGGAAGAAGAAGAAATGGTAGAAGGTGGCTGCATATTTACCTGGGATTGAGAATCAACCCTTGGTTCTTCTTGTTTTTTTTGCATCGCATGCATCTACACAAGCTTCTCAGCCTCTTCCCTATCCTTTTGTTCTTGTATCTTTTTATCTTCTTCTTCTTTTTCAACCTCTCTTCCTCCAATCGATCTCTCTCCACTTTTTCCCTTTCCAACCTTTCCTTTTCCATTCTTTCCTTTTCCAGTTTTTCCTTATCAAATTTTTCCTTCTCTAGAGCTTCTTTTTCCAGCTTTTCCTTTTCTAAAGCCTCTAGTCTTTCTTTCTCTAATTTCTATTTCTCTAGTCTTCTTGCCTCTAAAGCCTTAAGCTTTTCTACCTTTGCTTCTTCTTCTTTTTCGTGAGCTTCCTCAACAAGTTTCAACTTGGCCTCCAAGACTTCCCTTTCCCTTTGGTGCTTTGCCTTCTCTTTCTCAAGGTCATGAATCTTTTGTATCAGCTCTAACTTATCATTTTCTTCTTTAACCTTGAATTCATGTTCTTGTTGCCTTTTTTGTCTGTCAGCTTCATCAGCTCTTGACTTTGCTTCAACTTGTTGTTGTTGTAGTATGGAGTCAGTTTTGGCATTCATGACATTTTTCTTCTCTATCTTCTTAGATTTTTCCTCAGCATCCTTTATAACTTCTTCAAACAATGTCCATTGCTCGTCTTGTGTCATTATCTATTTAGCATCCTCCTCTAGAGGCATATTCTCTTGCAAATCCTTCTCTGACACAATCTCATCTGAATCCGTTCCAACATCCATAATTTCCCTCTTTATTTCCTTTCCCTTTGTAGTTCCAGCCATACTATGAAGAGTCCCCTTTCCAACTTCTTCACTCTTCTGCTTTGCAAGTGGGACTTGTGTTGAAGATTCAGCCTAATGTAGGTGTTAAAATAGCTGATCCTATTTGAACATCCCTTTCTTGTGTTTCCTCTTCATCCCCTGTTGCTTCATGTTTTATCTCTTCAATGTTAGGGGGAAATAAATCCAAAGGCTCCTTGGGAGGTATCTTCCTTTTAAGTCTCTTATACCCTTTCCCCTTTTTAGGAGCTGGTCCTTGAGGATCTTGAGTTCTTAACATCAACCAGTGAACAATTCTATCCAATATTGTTCTTCCTATCTAGTTTATGTCAATAGTTTCTTCATTGCTCCAATCAATTGGATCCAGGCTCTTGGTTCCTATGTTTAAAGCCTCATAAGATGGATCCAATACAACTCCATCATCCACCAAAGTGTCAGGAATGTCATTTATGACTCCAAGTTTTGCCATGAGTGAGATAGATAACCTATCATAATTATTTTTCCTCAAATCATAATCATCTTTTCGATCACTCCAAAAATATTCTAACAAATTGAAATGCTTGTCAAACATAAAAGGCAACAAGGCATGCATATTACCCTTAGGGTCAAAATACTTATGAGCTGTGTATAAACCCAACTTCAACTGTATTAGTTCACTGCAAACCACCTTCGCTCCTACCAAATGCTGACAACCATACTCACCCAACTTCATGGGAAACTTGTGACGTCCTATCTTATGCTTTAAACCAAATCGAGCATTAACTCCAAAAGCCTAATATACAAACTCCATCAATACTATCATGTTATTGAAACACCTTGGAAGCAAATATGGATGACCTTCAAAACCAGCTAACCTAAAATATGTAAATTTGGGGTATTGAATGTACCAACATCCCCATTCAGCAATGAATTCCATGGCTTCTTGACTCAACCTGTACCCTGCATCTCCATTTAATTGATTATGACTACATATATGAATGCATCATTAACTCTTATGAACTGAGTCTCAACATCCTGAAGAGACAACTGGTCATAATGCTCCCACACTTTCTTTTGTCCATCCAAGACTCCCATTATCCCTACTCTATTTAAACCTAGGAAGATACCCAACCTTGTTGATGAACATAAAAAATAAGAAGTCATAAAGAAACACTTAGTCTCCTTGATATTGGTCAGTTGATCATGAATAGCATTTGATACGATCATCGACCAATTAAACTGATGAGTGCCATGCAAAATTTTTTGAATGAAAGGAAACATCCACTCCTTGAAGCGAAATGTATCTCTCTTCCCAAAAACCCTAGACAACATCATTATTAAATCTGATACCTCCTTATAGAAATCTTCCCTCTTTGGCTGTTCTGCAAGCTTGGCTAGGGATTTCTTCTCTATCTTCAACCACTTCTTGTTTAAATGAGATTTATTGGATTCTTTAAACTTAATACATTTCTCCAAGGCCTCTGCCTCATCCAACTGCACCAGGTTCTTAGGGTCTGAGACATTAAATATATTTTGAAATGCTTGAGGAGTGAGATCAATAATCACATTGTTTTGGAAATCCATGCACTGTCTGGTAGCAGGATTGTAGGCACTGACTGCTGTTAAGATCAACTCCAAACATTGAATTGACAAAGGAAATATAGTGAGATGAGCCAAACCAGACTCAACAATTCTCTTCATTCTAGGCATCACATCCTCATTGAACATTTTAGCATATGCCTCCTCAAAGTTGTAATAGCCCAAGTTTGTGTTGGTGATGTCTGACGAGTCTGATTCCACTTTGCTCACATTCACAATAGGACTCCTGTGATTATACATCAAGGTATAAGGAAATTGTTTTGGCTTGATATTCTTTGGTTTAGGTGTTTCCTTTGATTTTCCTAAAGGCCAGTTCGTTTGAGAAGCTTCTCCTGATGTTCCCGACATCTTCTTAGCTTTCTTGCAATAAAATCTCTAGTTAGATTCTTGAATAAGCATCTCAAAATGTGTCTTTAAACTCATACCTTTCAAACATACATCAGAGGCGAAACTAGGCAACAATTATCTTAAATAAACCTCTTCTAACATAATGTCGGGATTGGAGCAAAAACTGTTATTGTCACTCTACTAACAAGAAGCGGACACAGAGTCGAAAATGAAAAAGTGATCGGAACTGGAACCGGAATGGAAATTGATTCGGTTTCCTTCAAATTTTATGTTTTCATTTTATGTTTCGGTTCCGCTTCTGATCCCGACAAGGTTAACCCTTTTTGAAGTAAAGCTTCTTACTACCAGTGGAGTCAGAAATGGGATGGAAACATAGAATTGACACCAAACATAAAAATACATCCAAACTACTGAGTCAATTCTGATCCCGCTTCTGGCTATGTTGACCATGACGTCATGAATGATTTTATCAACTTTAATTCATAACTCCATGACAAAAACTAAGGTCATATTTAAATGAAATGAGGCTTAAAATATATATAAAAAGACCATGCCCATATGACCGTGGGGAATGACTATATTTAGGGCATCATATTTTAATCATTTTTTAAAACGTAATCATAGAGATGCATAAAACCCTAACCTAGAAAACACGATAAAACTAGGGCACGAATTTAACCCTTCCTAATTTACTAGATTGAATGCGTCACAAAACCCTAAGTAAAAATAAGATTTAACTAACCCTAACTCACTATAAAAAGATGAATTTAATCTACCTCACTGTGAAAAACCCTAACTAAATCTATGTATTTATAAACCTAACCTAGCAAGACGTGATCAGGACAAAACACAGAAATCATAGTGCTCTCTATCACTATAAAACCAGAAAATCTTTCATAAAACAAAATCAAGAACAACAAAAAATAAAGAAAGGAAAAAAAACACGCAAAACTTCAAGAAAGCGAACTTGCCCAAAGATCAAAATGATCAATCAATCAAACACAAATAGAAAACACGAACACAAATAAAAGAAATTCAAGAGTAAGAACCCTACCTCGAATGCAAAAACCTGCTAACCTTCTGAATTGATTCACAAGAAATTATCTTCTCCTCCTTCAATTGATTCTCTCTATGGACTGCGTAGCTGCTCTTCCTTGCTCTTCAATTTCTTAACAATGATAATAATGATACGTTTAATCCTTAATGAAGGTCAAATCTGAGCTTCTATCTACGCATGGCAGCTATCATTAATGCCTTAAATGCAGCTTAGGCAGAATCGAAACTGAAAGAGAACCAACACTTCACTACAGTGCGACTTCAGTCAAAAAAGTCAACGACCCAGACATGGTGGGAGCAAAATCGGGATGAGAACTGATTTAGAAACTTAAAGAATTTCCCAACTTCATTCCTGTTCCAGTTCTAGGTCTGCCAAAAAAAGACAAAATGAAACCAAACACGAAAAGCAACACAAAAGATCGACATAATAAAATTTAAGACAATGACCAAGACTAAAAAAAAAAGTTGAAACGACGGAGGCGGAGACAAAATGGATTTAGATTTTACAATTTTCAATCAACACCAACTTACCACCCACTCTAGTTATGGCTCTGATAAAGGTAAAAACAAAAGGTAAAAAGAAAGACTGTCGGGATGGGGATCGGATTGAGTTTTGAAAAAAGTTTCAGAACCCGATTTGGTTCCGACTTTGACTCCGACAGACTAAACCAAAATAAAACAAAGTGTTGGAAGCAAAAGACTCCAAACTTTGTTTGAAAACCAACCAAAGATAAAAGATGAAAAACAAAGGGAGACCCATTTTGACCAAGGCAAAAAGATGGGGTGGTTATGCAAGGCATAACAAGAGTATCATCAAGACCTCATTTGTAGAGTTTACCTATTATCAGGGTGTGTCAGGTAGCTTGGTGGATAAAGTTACATTTTTTGTTTTGGGATAGATCACGTGGAGGGGTATTATCTCTTAAATAGGCATATATCTTCTCATAAATCGAGAACTCAGTGTCGACTAGATGGAAAATGACTTAGTATTCAGGGTTGACGTAGGCAAGGTTAAGCACTTGTTCCACCATGAACTCACAACGGCTTTGTTTTTAGGGTATCTAAAGAAGAGAAGCAATTTTTTCCATCACATCAACAGCTTTGTTATCTTCTCTTGGAATCTACTCAAATTTTATCTCAACAAAATAATTTTTGAAATCATCCACCATTCTCTTATATGATAGCAACTTGTCATACTTTGTCTAATAATCATCATTCACCTATTTTATGACTACTTGTGAATATCCATAGACTTGCAATTTTGTGATCTTCCATTTGACTACCACCTTGATCCCAATGATAATTTATTTATACTCACCCAAGTTATTTGTGCAAGGAAACATGAGCCTATAAGGTTTTGGGATGGTATGTCCTTGAGGTGTGACAAAAGAACTCTGGTACATGATCTATGTTGTGTGTAAGACCCATCAAAATATAACATCCATTTTTGTGATGATATGGTAAGAACATCTCTATTAGGAAAATCAATGCTTATTGGATGATCATCTTGTAGTGGTGCTTCAGCTAACTCATCGGTTATCACCTATCTTTTGATGGCTTTTCGGTCTACATACTGGATGCCAAATTTTCTCAAAATCATTACCCACTTGGCTAGTCTTCCTGTTAGGACAGATTTACTGAGTAAATACTTCAATGGATCAATTTTAGCTATGATATTGATTGTATGAGTTAACATGTCATTCCATGGCTGTTGAGTAGAAAATACTACCGCTAGACAATATTTTTCAATGAAGGTGTAGTTGAGTTCATAGTCGTTCAATTTTCTACTGCTATAATAAACAACCCTTTCTTTTCTCGTAGAATCTTCCTATGCTAATAGCGTTCCCAATGATACTTCAATTGTTGCTATGTAGAGTAATAATGGTTTTCCTTCTGTTGGTGGCACCATTATAGGAGACATCAGATATTATTTCAATTGATTGAAAGTTGCTTCACATTTTTCATCCCATTTCAAGGAGATATTTTTATGTAGCAAGTGATTAAAGGGATGAGTTTTATCCACCAGTTGTGCAATGAACCTCCTAATATATTGGAACTGTCCTTGTAGAGATCCCAACTAGATGATATCCTTTGGTGATGGTATTTCCATAATATCTTTCATTTTGGCAAGATTTTCTTCGATGCCTTTTTCTAACACTATGTACCCAATAGTTTTGATGATGTGACACCAAACACACACTTCTTTGGGTTTAATCTTACATTGAATTTTTCTAGTTGATTGAAGACTTTGTCTAATATTTCTAGGTGTCCCTCTTTGGTGAAATATTTTTCCAAAAGGAAATCTACATAGTCCTCCATAAAGGTATGCATCATGTCATGGAAGATGGTGTTCATTGCTCGTTGATATGTAGCTCCTATTTTTTTCAAATCAAAAGGCATGACATTCCAGAAAAAGGTACCCCATGGACATGTGAATGTTGTTTTATCTTGATCTTCTGATGTTATTTTTATCTAATTGTATCCTGAGAAGCCATCCATGAGTGATAACATGCAATGTCCTATGGTCAAGTCCATAATTATGTCAGTGTTGGGCAAAAAAATCTCATCCTTCGGACATGCTTTGTTGAGGTCTCAAAAATTAGTACATATCTTAATGTCGCCATCTAGTTTATAAACCTGTACAATGTTAGAAATCAACTCACCATAATCAATTTATCGAATGAATCCAACATCTAACAATTTCTTCAATTCTTCTTTTACAAACACGACAATATGTGGATGCATTTTCTTGAGTTTTTGTTTGATAGGTTTTACTCTAGGTGGTAGAGATAAGTGATACATTATCAAATCTATATCTATACCTAGCATGTCAACGTAGGACCAAGAAAATTTTACTTGTATCTCTTCAAAGAATTTGATGAAGCTTGGCTTTTCTTGATCTATCAATGATGTTGCTAGATGTAGGGTCTTTACTGCTTCTTCCTTACCGACATTGATGGACTATGTAGGATAAATCAATATGGATGATCTTTCATGATAGTGTTTGGGAAGAGTGTCAAATATCCCATCTTTCAGTGCCTGAGAGAGGTTTTCACCGTTAGATGTGCTCTTTATTTTTACTTTTTCTCGATCTAATATTGCCATTAAATGGTTTCACCATTAGATCAATTTTTCATATGTTTGATTTCACAATTGGGAGATTTGACACCCTCTTGGTTGGAAATTTTTCTATGATATTCGATTGTGGAACAAGTTTCAGGATTATCAAAGCAAAGGAAGTTAATAATGTCATTTTCGTTTGCAAAAATAAGGACATCGAGAGGCTCGGTTTTCTCCCAGTCAATGAGTTCAGGATGTACTAGTGGTAAAGCATCATCAAATTGATTTGAGTCAAAGGCGGTAAGTGTTAGGATTGCAATGCCATCAAGTTTTTTGATAGTAATGGCAAGGTATATGATGTTACTCTCCTCCAGATCGTCTATCTCACTTGATTTGTTTTTGTCCTTGCTTAAGCCATCAATATGTTATGATCCAGATTCAACAGGTCTAGGCCCTGAGCTTTGTCCCTCTGTTCATATGGGCATATACCTTTGTACTACATCAACTTCCTTATCTTGACAAGATTCCTTAAACAAGAAATCCCACTCATATTCATTTAAATCAAAATCTGAACTAGCTTGCAATTGTAGGATTCACTCAAAAAGCTTCTCTTTTATGTCTTCCTTTGTTTCTTCTTTATAGCCTAGCCCTATCTTGTCTTTTGCATGGAGTATGAGAGGTTGAATTGGTTCTACGATGCCTTGTTTTCTTTTGTTGTTAGGTCCTTATACTTCATACCCCATCTTCTCTAAGATTGTTTTCCCTTTACCATATTTTTCGGTTTGGACATTAGAAGTTGATGCTTGTGATTGTTCATCCTTGTACAACCAATTTAAAATTTTCTTATCCTCAGATTCATCCACTTGATTTCCTACTTTTATAAATATACCATCAAAGAGTGTGATTGGTTGTGAAGATGTTTGTCTTGATGTTGATGGCTTCCTATAGGATCTTGGAGAAGGTAATAACTGTGAAAGACACAATGATTTCTCAAATGAATATTCCCCCATGCATTTGTCTTTTAACTAGATCTTTTTAAACTGTTTTGATAAGGAATTTAGTTGGCTTTCTTGATTTGATGGAGTAGGATTACTAGTGTCTTTGTCTTTCAATTGAACCTTTTCCTCAAGTTGATTTGATGAAAAATTTGCTTGACTTTCATTACTTGATGACATAGAACCACTAATACCTTCATCTTTTGATTGGTCCTTTTTATCAACCCATTTTTTCAAATAATTTATTTTTCTTTTATTTTTAGGTGGACTAGAAATGTTAGCCTCTCAATTATGGGGCACAAAATAATTTTGAACTACTTTGAGCATGTTGCAATTTTGAGGATTGTTAGAATTAGCTAAAATGGTGATTCCCTATCCATTGAAAGGAAATTTCAAGCATTAGTGATATATTGATGGCACTTCTTACATTCCATGAATCCAAGGACATCCCAAGAGCATGCTATATGTCAACTCCTTATCTAACACCTGACAAAATATATCCTTTAAAATTGGCCCCACTTGAATTTGTAACACAATCAATCCATGGGAGGATCTCTCTTCATCATCATAGGATTTGATAGTTATATTTCTTCTAGCATCAATGGCATTTTCAAAATATCTTAGTCCATGAATTTTTTTTAATGTAGAGATATTTAAAATAGCTCCTCCATCTATTAGAACATTTTTAACCCAGTGCTTGTGAATTAGAACCTCCATGTGGAGGGCATCATTGTGTGGATGGGTAAGTGATACATCATCATGTTCAAAAAATGATAGGAAATGAGGTGGGATCAAGTGTCCCACCATAGCCTGGAACTGAAAAACTTCTAGATCATTTGGTACTATGGTGGCTACGAGAGCTTGTTCTAGAATCTCCATGTGAGCTAGAGAGATTTTCAGCAGTTCTAATATGGATATTTGAGCTGGGATTTTTTGCAATTGATTGACTATGTTGTATTGATTTTCAGGGGCAATAGTTGTTCTAGATGTAGCTCCTTTCAATATTACTTTGGCTTTCCCTCTTGTGGTTACATTAACTGGTTGATGGTCTTGTTTTTCTCTGATTTTGATGACATTTATCTGATTATTATCTATAGAAAATTTTGTGATCAAATTTAATGGTATGATGTCATTAATTTGATTTGATTTGGTGTTAATGTGATTTAGATGAGTTTCAGATATAACGGTGCTTTGTTCATTCTCAATTGTGATGTCATTAACTTGATTCTCAGCTGCAATAGTGTCTTTTTGGCCCTTCATTTTGATATCCATGGTTTGATCTTCAACTACTTCAATATGGTGAATGGTGGAATCATAAACATAATTTATATTTTTCCCTTTGGTGTTTGATGAAGAGGACTCCCCCTTTTTGTAATTTGGCAAAGGATTCTTAAAACTCCATGATCAACATTTTTTTGGGGTCCTTCTACAAATATTTCTTTTCTATCAATCAGATCTTGCACCAAATTATTTAGTTGCCTGCAATCATTTGTTTTATGTCCTTCGTTTATGTGAAAGTCACAATAATGTGTATCATTCCACCACAATTTTTTTTACTGTTGGTTCCCAATCTCTTACTTCTAGTAATGTTATAACCTTGGTTGCAAGAAGTTCCTTCAGTGCTGATTCTAATGATTGTCCCAAAGGTGTGAACCTTCTTTGATTTGAGGAAGTTCGATATGGTAATGGTTCAAATTCAACATTGTTTGGATTGTTTCTTTGATTGGGGTTTTGGTGGTTGTTTTGATTGGTCTTGGTGGTAGCTATTGCCAAGTTAAACACCGGTTTTTTATTTTGTATTTCAGCTGAAGCATCATTATGACTAGCGTTCTTGTTTCATTTCAAAAACATTGGTTTATCATTGTTGTTACAACTATTAGAGGAATGTGCTGAGTTTTTTTCATTGTAAATTTTCAAGATTCCTCTCTTGACCAAAGCTTCTTCGATTTTGATTCTATTTTTAATCAATTTATCAAAGGTAGGTGGACATTTGTAATTCAAGTTTATAGCTCATATCATCATTTAAATTGTCAATGAAGATCTCCATCTTTTCCTTTTCAGGTAGGGCATGAGGATATATTACAAAAAATCTTCTCCATCTTTGCAAAAATATGAGGAATGATTGACCCTTTTTCTATTTTGTATTGCAAAGGTCTTTCATGGTAATTTCATGTTGCATATTATAAGAGTACTGAGTGATGAATTTGTTAAACAACTCTTCAAAGGATCTTATTCTGGGTGGAAGTTGTGAAAACCATTGCATACATTGTCCACCCAAGCTTCATGGGAATAGTCTCATCAAGTAAGTCTTTTCATGTGTAAATTCAAGGCTCATTGTTCGAAATTCCCTCACATGATCTATAGGATCTATTTTGCCATTGTATTTACCATACTTTGGGAATTCACAGTGCTTAGGAAAGGGGATCATGTTCACAACTTGATCAAAAGGATATGGGTAGATGTCTTGTATCAAGTATCTTTTTGTGGTTCCTCTTTACATGTCAAAATTTTGTTGTTGCAGATTTTGCATTTGATTGGTTAAGGAAACCAAAATATCTATGTTTGGTGGATTAGTTTCAGTCCTTTTGGGTGCTCATTTCAATTGATTAACATCTTGAAGTCATCAGGTAATTTGATGCCTTGTTTAGCTAGCATTAAAAGGTATTTTTCTCCATCTTTTTCAAAAACTTTCTCCATGAATTTGTGGAAACCAGGATCTTGTTGTGCAGTTTGGATGTATTCCTTTGTTAGTTCCTCACCTTCAGTTATGTGGATTTTATTCAGCTTCAGCCATGGTGTTTTGAGTATCAATTTCTTTTTCTTCGAGTTTTTTCCTTTGTGATCTTGTTTGAATGGACATACAAGTGATGAAGATTTACTAAGCTTTTGATCGTTGTCTGGGAGTACCAAAAGGACTAAGTTAAATCTGATTATACAACATTTGTTTCAGGATGAAGGATGATGAATCTTGAGAAAGGATGATGAATCCTGATGGTAGAAATCAGCTTCTAATCAAAGATAGGTGTGATGATGAGGTAGTTTTCAATGCTTTATTAAAGATTAGGTAAAGGATTTTCAATTTTAAATACAAGTTTCAACAATTTTAAGACTCTATGGTATTTGAGGAATGATTATGCGCTGACAAGAATCCTTAATTCTAGCTCAAAATGGCGAACAAGGGATTAAATTAGCTCTCTAGTTTAAAATTTATTGGATGTCCCAAAACAGGCTATTGATGCACTAAAAGATATAGCGTATGTGCTAAAAGATGGTTTGGATGTGCCAGATTGTTCCTCAAATTCATTAGAGAATGGACTATATGCACTAGACAATGACTCAAATGCGCCAGAACATGGAATGAATGCATTGGGAGATGGGTTATATGCGCTATAAAATGACTCAAATGTATCGAACAATGGACAATATGCACTAAAAATAGCTAGGGATGTGCTAGAATGCCCCTAAATGATATTTCAATTGAATTTTTTGTAGATGAAATGCGCTAAAAGTATGAGCAAATGCACTATAACAAAAATTGAATGTGCTAGAAATATCCCTAGATCTGTTGAATCAGAGACTAAATGCGCTAGACAATGACTTAGATGTGCCAGAATACACACTCAGTGTGCTAGAACAAAGAACATATGCACTAATGTCGAGAATGTCATTGTTTTCTGATAGTGTGATTGATTTTTCTTACTTTTCTGATAGGGAATTGATTGTTTGAATAGATGTTCTTCTAAATCAGTGCTTGTACATTTTTGTATGCAATGTTTATTTTGAATGTTGTTTTAAGACACATATGTAAGACACATCAAACAAGTACAATTCCTAAGGTTGTGTAGGATAATACTCACTAGATTCCCACTTGGATTTTACTCCAACTATGTTTACTTTTAGCAGACGATTAGAAGCTTGACCACACTAGCTCCCCCTTTCTTGGCACTCACTTCTTAGGCCAGCCAAGCTTCAATTCTCATGAATCTCCCATGACAAAATTTTCATCTCTACTCAAAGCCACAAGAATATGGGATGGCTTCAAAGGTTAGACCTCTTCCACCAACAAATAGAATGGGATTTTAGCTTACTATAACCAGAAGGTTCTAGTATAGGTATTTCATTCATGGGGGATCATCCATACGGAAAGAGACCATTATTTCCCTTCTTGTTGGAAAAATCCTCCTAATAATTGAACTTTCTTCAAGTACCCACACTTATATACCTGGTGGAAGTCGCTTGGCTTTAGTGTATTCCTGGATGGGTTATTCCCTGGGGTAATTACTTTTTCCCACTAGGCAAGCCCTCTAAGGATAAAATTGCAATAAAATGAAAAGAATGGATCTATATTTTTGGTCACCCAGTTAAGGGGAGATCATATGCCTACCACTCTACAAGCACAACAGACATGGTGTTCATTTACCTCTTAATTAAAATAGGTTCCTAATTTAATCAAAAGAAACAACAATAACTCTAGCCCCTCCAAAACAACTCTTAGTTTTTTTAGATTATTTGTCTCTGATAGCATTCTTATAGTTTCAGCAAAGTCTCTAATAGCATCTAAAATACCTACAAAATAAAGAGATGTAGATTACTTCTTAGAATTATGGATTTCTTCAAAACTAGATGCACCATAATAGAGACTCCTTGTGTTAGAAGATCACACAGATGTGCTATAAAAACTATTGTATGCGCTAGAAAATCTACTGAATGCACTAAAATAAATATTGAATGCGCTAAAAGACCCCCTGTATAGACTGAAAGATAGTCCGAATGCGCTGAACGAAATGTTGGATGCACCAAAATAGAACCTGGATGCGCCAAAGGATGTTTTGTATGCACTAAAAGAACTCACGGTCACGCTAAAACTTTTCACGTGAAAACCTGTAAACACACTTTCTAGAAAACGTTAAAAACATGGGCTAGGCCTCATAGTGTGCGCTAATTTATGTGTGAGTGAAATATATGAATGAGTAATAACAACACAAAATCAGTGAAACATATTATATTAGGGAAATCGAAATAACAAATAAACTGATAAAACTATTCCTTAAGATGGTTCCATTGTTTCCTATCTTTAAGGATTCCTTGAATCATAATGGGTCTTAGAATTTACTTGCACTATGACTTGTAGAATGACAACCTAGAGAATAGATGTTATAAAATGAAAGAATCTTGGTTCCTACATGATTTGATAAGCTATGCGATTTACGCCATGATGTTATTATAAAGATGTTGTTGTGGTAGAAATGAAGATTATGCTATGGTGCAAATGATGTGATATAACTACTATATGGAGAATTATTATGATAATTAAAATGCATCTACTAGAGTAAGCCATGAATAATATGATACCCCAATTCTAAATGCTAAATACTTTAAACTCTAAATGATCATAGTGCTTCAATGTAATTTTTGCAGAGTAAATTTTTTCAAAGATGGGATATGAAATGTTGGAGAATTTTGTTGTATTTATAGGATTTCCAAGGCATATTTTGATGTGGCAAGATTCAATGGTCAAGATTTCAGCTAGAAAAATGAACAGTGGATGATGAAGAATCTAGAGGGAATCATGGAGAGTGTTCCCTTTAATAGAACACTTTGCCAAGTGTTGAAGAGAATAAATGAGATGGAGGAGCCAAGTGTCCAAAGTTTGTTTCAAATTTGTTGAGGATAATTCCATTTTAAAATTAGAGTTATTTAAATTCATGAGACACTTGATGAGGTGGATAATGAGGTGGAAGGAGGTTAGAGAGTTATGTAGAAATGTGACAGAATTGAATTTAGAAATTCAAATTTATTGAAAAGGAATTAATCAAATAAAACAAATTAGTTATATTTTTTTATTTAATTAAATTATGAAGAAAATGATTTTAGAAAGAATTCAAGAAATTGAACTATATAAATAATTTTTTCAACTTATTTATAAGTAGACGAATTAAGAGGGTTTATTAATTAAATAATTTAGATTTAATTAATCAATTATATTGATTTATTTTAGGTGTATACAATATGTATAGAGAATTTATTTATAGAAGGTTTTTAATTCTAGACACTTTTATTTGAAAAAAAGCATGTGGGGCCATGACTTTATAAAGAAATGTTACTTTTGTGAATGCAAATTATATATATTGCATCTAGACAATAAAGTAGGGAGGAAAATTGAGTTAGTTCCAAAGATAAGATCAAGTTTCCTTATGATATTTTCTTTTGGTGTAAGATGTTGTGTAGAAGTATGTATCAAATATTTCTAGAAGTGTGAAAAGAAAGGTGGTTATATTGTTTGCAATAGTGCAAAGTTGGCATTTAAACCTTATGGAAATATTTAGAGAAGGGGTCAATAAAGTTGGAAGGATTCTCTTGAAATGTGAACTTCAATTTAGACACTCAATCTATTCTAAATTATTACATCTCATTTCCACAATAGGAAAAATAACCCATAATGTCAAATAAATTTCTCTTAATAAATTAATTATAAAAAAAAAAAGAAAAATCTTTCAATATTTATACATATAATTTAATTAGATAAATGTTACTAAAATGAATATTAGTAGTAAATTTTAAGTCAATAGAAAATATGTATTTCAACTATATATACGAATATAATTAAGATTATATGTTTATAAAGTAATTAATAAATATTAATAAACTTAAACTATCAAAATAATTGCATTTCTTTTAAAAAATGGTAATAAATAAATTACAAAAATAAAACATTTTTGGTTAGTCACCAGCCAACCTTGAGTTGGCATGTGCAAATGCACAGGCCACCCAAGGAGGGGTGGCACCAACCCTCAGGAGCAGCAACATAGCAAACAACCTCGGGTTTATATGCCTCCATAAAGGAAAAAATATATAATTTGTTCTTTAAAAAGAATTTCCAATGACTGCAATCATTTGGAAATGAAGTTTATAGCCAAGCTTGATGTGAGGGTCGTTGCCATGAATATTTATATAGATATGTTACAATTTTAGTTGGTACACAAATTGGAAATTATACCAAGTTAATTTGTAAATAAAATTGTGGAAACTTTCATAAAAGTGTAGTGTCAAATCTCTAAATGATGATGAGGGCATGCTAACAACAAATCTGAGATTGTAGGAAATGTGAAACATGGTTGTTAGATAAAAGATGGATCTACAATAATATGTTTGTAGGAATCTATATTTTGTTAGAAATCGTTTATTTTGAAGAAGAAAAGAAATAAATGTTAAAAGATGGAATCCTCATAAGATAGATGGATGTGCTTTTTCAAATTTGTTTTTTTTTTTACTTCCGAGTAATGAGGCATGTAATTAAATAAAGACCATACTTCAAATTATGAAATTGGAAGCCATTTTCATTTGAATATTTTTTATTTTTCTAAAGAACAATAAAGAAAAAAATATATTTAAGGAAACTGCTTTTAGTTGAAGGGTTGTTATTAGTTGGGTCACTAACAAATTAAAACTATTTCTAATTAATTTTCTTATTTGGAAGACCAAATATTATTTCAGGTTTAACATGGAAAATTTGGGGCTTAAATCATAGCGAGATTATAATAAGTGTCTTAAAATCTTAGTTGAAATAACGAATTTAAGAAAACCAAGGGAACCACAACCTTACAATTGCAAAACTCTCTTAAAATATTCAAAATGGTAATTTCCAATTTGGTTAATTGTTCACTAGTAGTTAATGCAACTCAACACAAATAAAAAAAAATGTTTTGAACCTTCCTTTAAAATTTAGTAACTGTGGGAAGAAATAAATTAAGGAAATACAATAATATTTATATTTAATGTCAATATAAATCAGTAGTAGTTAAAAATTATTTTGATAGTTTAAGTTTATTAATATTATTTTAAAATTTCTAAAAATAGAAAGTTTGGCTTCTAGGGTTCAAATTAATTTTGATTGGTCAAAAATACTTCCTCAACATGTTGGTCCAGTCAGAATCACAAAAAGATTAGTTTTGACCTAGTGGGTCTATTATGCTTTTTCATAAGCTTTTTTAGGAGCTCCAACGTGTTAGAGTCAAACATTCAAGCATTGAATAGAAGATGAGAAATGATGAATGTGCACGAAGATCGAAGAATGGAGAAAGGGAGCTATAAAATTTTGAAAATACAAAGTTTTGGCGAAGTATGGGAAATCAGGCACCCTTGCCAAGCAAAGGTGCCAAAGTTTTGTGCTTTAGAAAATTTTGATCTCCATCAGTCAGAACAAAGGTGAGCACATCGAATGAAGGAGAAAGTTGAAAATTTCAAAATAAAAACTAAGTCTGCTAGCCATGGGCACCCTAGAAGGAAACAGGCGCCGAAATTTTCAAGAGATCAAATGATGAAATTAGGGTTTGTGCTCCCAAATAATGTTGTTCAAAATATTCTCAGCTCCGTATTGAATCCACTGACATAGCCATCTGATCAACTAGCCATCCAGAATTGAAGATTAAACGAAGGAGTCTCAACTGAGAAGATGAAGGAAAAACATGAAAATCATCTAAAATATTCTAATTCTAGAATTCTAGGCACCCCAGAAGGAGATAGGTGCCTAGGGTTTTGAAGCACCAAATCCAATAGTTAGGGTTTGCAAATATGCTCAATCTCTTCAGAATCCTACTAGCTTCGTAATGAATAAATTGGCATGGTCATCATATCACCTAGTTGATAGAAAATTCAAATAGAACAGAGGCCATAACATGAGGTCTCAATCTTCAAGGTGGAAGAAGAGTTAAAAATGGCCAATTATGAAAAGTTGGGCACCCCAAAAGGAAATAGGCACCCAAACTTTTGAGGTATCAAATGGATGAATATGCAGTTTAAATCTCCAACATTTATTCTCCAATCTTGACCAGGCTTTCCAACACAATTGTTAGTAGGTCATCAAAGTATGCAGTCAGCTAATATCGAAGACAAAGCTAAGTGATAAAGTCAAGGGAAAAATGAATATTTTGAGAAAATTCTAAGTCTAGAAACATGGGTGTCCTTGGAGGAGATAGACACCCAAGCTTTTGATCCCCTAAAGTCATCTTTCAGAGGATGTAGCTCCCAAGAGACCCCTCTCAAAATCCTCTGAGCTATTCAACAAGTCCAACCATCAGGCAATCAGAGCTCCAGATCATCCAGAAACAAGAATCCATTAGAACATCAGAAAGCAAGTGTAAAAGTTGAAAATCATCAAAAAGAAACTAAGTCTAGAATTCTAGGTGCCCCAACTAGCTAGGGGCACCCAAAATTTTGAGGGCCTGAAATTAGTTTACAAAAGAAATCATCCCAAGAGACCCCTCTCAGAATTCATCAAGGTATCCAATGAATCTAGCAGTTAGTCAATCAAGTCAATATAGCTCTTCAATTTGTGAAATCATTTGAAGGTGAGGAAACAGTGTTGAGATTCAAAGAACATAAAAATGGATAATACTGGTTTTGATGGGTGCCCTAGAGAGAGATAGGCGCCCATGATTTTGAAGGCCATGATGAAGTTTTTACCAAAATTTTTCTCTAGAAAAACCTTTTCAAATTCACTCAAGCTCTGTGATGGGTCATTTGGGGGTATGTGTAGGATCATGATGGGCCAAAAAGTGACGATATCTAAGTGATATGATGGCCCACGTGGCTGATGACTTTTTTTTTTACCCAAAATTGATGAAACGAAAAGGGTTTTTAAAGGATATTCTCAACTTTCCACCAATATAAATTATGCTTTACTTTGAATTTAATAAATTATTATTATTCATTTTCTATTTGAATTATGACTAAAGTCCTGATTGATAGGCTGATTGAAAAAAATCTATTGCTTTCAAATGGTATCACATTTTTTGAATCCAAAACATGTGTCACATTCTATGCTTCACATACTATAGGATTAAAAAAAAAATTGAATTTCATGAAGTTTTGACCAATTTAAGGTGGTCAAACATACAAGTTTTTAATATTTTTTAAAATTTGTAATTAAAAATTCATAATTAATTATTTACTTGGAAAAAAATTACAAAAAAATATCCATCACATCGGGACATGAGTCCCCTACTTATATCTAAAATTTTATAAAAAAATATTATAATTTTATTGTGGTTAGGGTGGTCAGAACTACACCTACTTCTTATTTTTTCCCTGAAATTTAAGTACTACTGCATTGAAATTTCAAATCTTCACCAAACAGATTTTTTTTTTAAATAAATACACCTAGTAGTTTAGAAACTACATTCAATTTTCTATAGATTCCATTCTTACATATTATTGAAATAATATAGATAACTTATTCAAATTTTTACGTCAAGTTGCCTAACTCTAATTTTCTGAATTTTATTGCCACTTAATGGCCTATTTTTTCCATGATGATCCTACACATACCCTTGGTCGATCAATCAGATCAACCTAGCATCCGAAAATCAAAATTAAAATGGAGTTAAAAATTCAAGAAAAATTTTGAATTTCATGAATATGGCTATGTTCCTCAAGGGTGGCATCCAAACTCTCATGCCTTAGACAAATCATTCAAAATTCCAAAATTCCAAAATTTCAAGAGAAGAGAAAAAATGCCTAAGTTCAATGCACCTGAATTAGGGTTTATAACTCTAAATTTAGGAATTAAAGCAGCTTTCAATCTAAAAACTTATTTAAGGTTTCCTTGTGCATTCATTATTTATAAAAAAAATATACAGGTGATCAACGCAAGAGAGGAGAAACCAATTTTTTTCCTATTTCAGAGATTTGAAGGCTAAAGTTTCCTGATTTAAATTCAGAGTTCCTAATTTTTAGATCAGCACACAAGGAGGCTTCTTTTACTTTTCTTTTTTCTTCCATGGCATCAAATTTCACAAAGAGGAGGTCAAGCTTTTCAATTTTTCAATAATCTGGGTCATATTAGTTCCTGATTCTCGACAATTTTGAAGAAATTTTTCAAATTCTAGAAACTGCTTTTTCCCATGCATGTGAAAGAAAACTTCAAAATTTTCAACATCTTATCTTCTAGGTCCTCTTGAAACATACTTTTGAATAAATCCTAGGTCTCATCTTTTTCTCAAAAAAATTTAGATTCTAGGTTTTGTTGCTTTTTCAATCAGCCTTCAGTATGTTCAATATTTGATTAACTAGGTCGTTCTTAAACTT
The DNA here is from genome assembly GCA_007115665.2 of Sequoiadendron giganteum. NCBI lineage: Eukaryota > Viridiplantae > Streptophyta > Pinopsida > Cupressales > Cupressaceae > Sequoiadendron > Sequoiadendron giganteum. The sequence goes on along the minus strand of CM021108.1, from coordinate 239,972,530 downwards.
GATTCTACACAAAACCCAACTCTCAATTTTTTTTTTCAAAATTTTCAAAAATTAGGGTTTGCTACTTTTTTGACCAGCCACCAATTTTTTTGAATAAGATCGATCTGGGTCCTCTTGCAATAAAATCAAATTAGTGTTCAATTTATGTTCTATGGAAGATGTAGGAAATTTTATAGTCATGCACCTTGGTTATTCCAAACTACTTGCAACAACATTGATTCTCATTTTAGTACAAAGTCTAGAATTCATAATTACTTGTATCAAGCATTACAATCCAGCTACATGGGAGATTCAAACAACAAATGGAAGAGTGATTTGTAGTCTCAAACTAGATAGGATTGAAAACAATTTCTCAATACTACCATGGTCAAAAAGTGTAACCATATCCATGGAAGAATTCCAAAAGATGTGGGAAATGCACAAGGAGAAATACAACAAGGAAGTTGCATAGAAATGGATGAATAAAAAAACATAAAACCTTACCAAAGAAAATTGGATGAGGTGAATTCAAGGATGAGGTTGCCATAATGATCACCCTACTCAACCAAATCATAGGTCAAGAGGATGCTACAAAGTTACAGCCATGGATGTTCTATATCATATCCCATATCATGAAGAAGATATAATTATATGATTGGCCAACATTTATCAATGACAGTATTCATCACCATATAACTAGGTACTTCAAAATTCATGAATTCCACATGGTTTCGTATCTAGTTTATCTAGTGGCCTTTCAAGGAAAATTTACGGGATTGAACATAGCGGGAACTCTGAATGTGTAGCATGTGTATAACTACTACCCTTAGCTAGAATTCTTAGAGTCAACACATCATTACAAAAGGGTAAATGAGGCTTTCCTAATGTATATGGTGAGAGACCTAGACAACGAGTTGCATGTACAAATTTCATCAACTGCCAAGGCAACAATGGTAGAGTGGGTAGATTGGTTCATTCAATTTCCTACCTTTAGCTACATCAAAGTGTACATCTTCTCAAGTTCTCCACTCATGTTGCCGAGATATCCTTCGGATGAAGTGGTCTTTATGGAATTCCTAAGGAAATTATATGAAGTTCACACTTTCTTGCAGAATCAAAAGAAGCTCGCCTTTAGTTTTCCTTTTGAATTGGGAATCTACAGATGTAGATCATCAGGAAACGCTAATTTTATGGGTGATAAATTATCTAAACTTGGTCAAGCCTTTCAGCGAGAGATAATCATACAATCCTTATGGTGTCTATGCATCCAGACTTGGTCAAAACTATGCTCATGTGCCTCTACTTGAATATTTTTGGGCTAATTATAGAGATGAGTTTGAGGTAAGGAGGCACAATAATAATAGGATTGCACTTCATCAAATGAAAGATTGCTTATTAGAAGATACTGAGGGATTTTCTGATGATAATGGAGATATACTTCTCCCAACATACAACCAGAATCAAATTGAGCAGCAACCTCTCCCACGGGTCAATTGGTCCAATAAAGAGTACATTTGAATTGAAGAAAGGAGAAACTGGGTCATAAAGAACAACAAGCTTTTCTTAAGCCATAAGATGAAGAAAGTTATTCCAGTAGTAGAGCTACCAAGAACACAATCATCTCTTCCTTCTTCTTCAAGAGCACAACTAAAAATGAAGGTTGTAAGTCATCCTCGAGAGGGTGTAAAAGGTAGTAGAACAACAAAGAAGGTAAAGAAAAGGTTTGATTTTTTAGGTATAATTATACAAGAGCAACCAACAGTAGTAGAAAAAGTCACTCTAGTAGAGCCAACACCACAAGCAAAAGAGGTGCTCTCCTAATTTTTTACCATCACTAAGGGCTTCTCTTATTCACATTGATTTGGCGAAAGAAGAAGTATCAGAAGTTATAGTTGAACCTCCCAGGGAAGCTAGTAGAAACACTACATCTTGGCTTGAGAGCTCCCTAGGAAGGAAGTGAAGGAGGTCTTCATATCAGCTAGACTTTAATGAAATAGAAAACTTTTACCAAGAGGCTCCTAAAAATAAAGCAAAGAAGAAAATTCATTATGAAAATAATCCATATGGTGAGATGGTGATGGAGACTTCCACACCTCCAGAAGATAGAAATGTTGATGAAGTGGAGGTGAATGATTTCATAATGGTTAAGGCCAATATTGGTATAAACACTAGGCCTACAACTGTGAGGTTATTCAAAGTTGTAGTAGAGAATCTTTAAGATAGAGTATTTAAAGATGGAGAGGATATGGCAGCCCTCAAGGATGAAATGCGATAACTCAGGTTATACATTTCAAATCTTGTTCATGATACTTCATGAGCAACTCAATTACTACCCCAGGTTCTAGAGACACTAGTTGATCAGAAACAATTGAGGTAGTTGTTGATATGTGGGAAGTACACATAGGAATGGATTGAGGAAATCATCACTAAACGCATAGACATTCTAGAATAGATATATCAACTGGTAATCCGATAGGTAAATGATGATTACGAGACTAAGGATGAAAAGCTTGCACCTTACAAATGAATGGCTGATTATTTGAAACAATATTTCAATGATATAACTTTTCAACAAATACCACGTATCCAAAATAGAGCTGCAAATGCTATGACAACCGTGGGTTCCTTGTTGGATATTCCGAGTAATGTGCCTAAGTTCGAGTTTCTGGTTGAATAACTTTTGGTCTCCGCTTATGATGTCCCCGATACTACAATAGTGTGTACCATTGTTGGTCCTACATCTCCTTGGTATAGAGACATATTCGACTATCTCACTGACCAAACCTTACCCCAAGACTTGTCCAATAACAAATGCCAAACCTTTATCCAAAAGTTAGCTAAGTACACCATCATCGGAGAAACCCTGTATAGATGTACCTTAGATAACACCCTAATGAGATGTCTCGATGCTGAGGAATCACAAACAACTTTGCGAGTGGTACACGAGGGTATATGCAGATCTCATTCGAGTGGTCCTACTCTAGCTCATAAGATTATGAGACTAGCTTACTATTGGCCTACAATGGAGAAAGACTCATACGTCTTTGTAAAGAAATGTAGACAATGTCAAATACATGGAGACTTGATAAGAGCACCTGTGCAGGAGCTTCTTCCAATTACTTCACCATGGCCCTTCGCCCAATGGGGACTTGACCTCATAGGTAAGATACACCCTTCATCATCTAATGGCCACAAATTCATCATCACCGCCACCGAATACTTCACCAAATGGATCAAATCTATTCCCATGACCTACATCACCAGTACACAAACATCTAAGTTTATCCTAAACTATATCATTTTTCAGTATGGTGTACCTCAATCCATAATCATAGACAATGGTTGCCCATTCAAGAATCAAGAAGTACGCCATTTATGTGAATAATTCCACATCAAACACCATTTCTCCACTCCATATTACCCACAAGGTAATGGCCAAGCTGAGGCATCTAATAAGACAATTGTTAGAATCCTAAAGAAGATTGTCAATGACTAGCACCTATAGCTTAATCCTGCCTTATGGGCTTATCACACCAGCATCCGTACTCCCACCGACGCCACTACATATTCCCTCGTATTTGGGTCCAAAGCTATCTTACCTATTAAGGTTGAAATACCTTCTCTAAGGGTATCCTTGAAGGGTCATATTGACGATGAAGAATACTGTGTCTCTATGTTACAAGAGCTAGAATTGTTGGATGAATGAAGATAGAAAGCATTAGATCATTTGCAAGAATATCAAAATCATCTTCGTCATAGTTACAATAGGAAGGTTCTCAATAGACACTTTAACATTGGTGACCTGGTATTAATGGAGAATCCTAAGAGTCAAGTTGAATGTGAAAATCTTGGAAAGTTTGAACCTAACTGGTTAGGGCCCTATATTGTCACAGAAGCCTTTGGATTAGGAGCGTACCAACTCTCTACTCCTGAAGGAGAGTCGCTTTTGTCACCTATCAATAGTCTGCATCTAAAGAGATTTTATGCTCAAGTCTCTGAGAATCCATGTCTTAATCTGGAAAAATACAAAAAAAATGAGAAAAATAGAAAAATGGTTACCTTGATGAAAACCGAGCAAACAGGCTTCTTTGTAACACCAAAAAGATTGAGAAAATCAAAAAAGTAAAGAGAAATAAATCCGTCCACTAGTGAAAATTGCTTTGGTGGCGCTATGGATAAGTACCATGGTGAAAACCTGGAAAAAAGGTGCTATGTGTAGTCAAGCTCGCCCTTCTATCTACCATCATTCTAATCGGAGTTTTTCACCATCACTAATAATAAATGGTTGTCTTATCCATTACTTTGAAAGATTGACATCTAACATCCATTCCGTCATATTACCCACTCCATCTTCCAAATTTTATTCCCGACTCAGGGAAAATCCTTATTCTATGCCCTAACACCTTGTACATAACGTCACACCATCGAAAATGTGTTGAAAAATCCCAAAAACATTAGAAAACTCCAAAAATCCAAAAAATTCAAAAAAAATGTCAGAAAATTCCAAAAATAGAGTCAAGTCAGTCATGTCAAGTCAATCATGTCAAGTCGGTCATGTTAAGTCCGTCGTAGACATAGTCGAACTACATTGTCTCTGCGACTGGGACGTAGGCGAGGCCATCAATCGATGTGCCCCTGAGGCATTGGGTCTATCAGTGTAGGTTTGTCATGTATCACACACATTAAAATCATGACACTTTGTATATTCAAAGTCATTGGTCGTGTTGAATTATGAGTTCTCTGCATGTACAATGTAGGCAAGGCTAATCAATTGATGAGCTCCCGAGACCACACTAGGTCAGTCCAATAGGGTTCATTCACAATCACTATCACACAAGTTGCATATCATAGTTTCAGGTATTGTCTCATGTCAAACACTATCTACACACACACTTTTTATCAGTCAAAGAATCAAAACAAGTCATGCATCAATAGGCAACATCTTAAACAATCATCAAGTCAATATAAAACACATTGTCAAAGTGATCAACCTATGTATTATGCAAGATATGTCTTTCTTGTCAACATATGTCATCAAATTGTCATAGTCTCATGTGGCTTGTGACTTCAACGCCATCAGACTCCAACTTCTTATACAGCATGTGTCTTTCTGAAACCAGGCTTTGTCATGCCTTATACAGAAGTCACCAAGTCGAAACTAGACTCAACGTCTTATGCGGTATGTGTCATTCTCTCACATTACACTATGTCAAACATCAAACATCAAAAAATCCCACAAGATAAAGTTTTGGCGAATACATTTATTTGGATTTATGACTTTATATCTTATTTTGTCTTATATTTTTATTGATTTGTGCAAGATCATGTTACTAGCTTTCTCAAGGATGTCGCCTGAAGGATTTTGAGAAGCAACGATGTCTCAAGACTCTTTTTCTTTGGCTGTTGTTTGTCAACTGTATTTTTAACATTAGTTTTTCAGTCATGTTACTAGTTTCCTCAAGGATGTCCCATCAAGGATTTAGAGGGTAAATGACATCTCAGGACCCGTCTTTTATTTGTCTATTGTCTGTGGTTTGTCTCGACAAAACGACTGGGGCATCTTGTCCTTAGTCTAAGTTAAGACACTCCTTGTCTACGACTGTCTGTTTTTCACAGGTGGATAAATTTTTATACTATGTTCTATCTCATATCATAGTGTGCACTATCCATCTATGTCATGTCCCGCCCAATGATGATAACAAGCAAGTATAGCGTATTTGGCACAATATCGAAGATTATATCTTTTTCTCAATTGATCAACCGTCATTATATTGTTTTCTCAATCAATCAACCTTAATTATTTCTTACTAACATTCTGAATTCATTTTCATCCTAGCTTTTCTCTTCTTTGACATTAAGGTAAATTCCTGTGACACAATAAAAACATTAGATCATTTTCATTTGCATACATTCAATAAGAATTTCATATAGTTACATACATTAAAAATCATTACATAATAGGTATTGCAACATCATAACATACATAATGTAAACATTGCATGTACATGTAACCATCACATATAAATAAGCATCAGTAGAACATTGCATCCACTATCATAAGTAAAATAAGACATCCATAGCATCATTAAATGCATAACTCATAAACATATAGAAAGATCATTCATAACACATGTACATACATCATTTAGGAAACATAATCATCTAGAAATAAAGCATCATCCATAACGTAGAACTGCATATCATGTAGAAGCCGCCAAAATCATATATATATATCGCTCAAAAAATAGTGTGTCACAGTACAATGTCTGAATATAACCATAAATAAAACATGATCTCGCAGGCTCTCTGATCAAAATATATGTCTACATATGTAACCCTATCATTGTGTCCTACTACCACTATTGTCATGTGGTGATGGTGGTGGGAAAAGACTCGAAGGTGCTCTTTGTGCAATGGAAGGCCTCTCATATGGACCTATCCTCGATGGTCCTACCACCCCCTCAGTACTCTGTGTCCTCTGACTCCTCGTATGGCCCCTGCTCTGACTACGCACCTCTGAAAAATGTAGGAGCTCGTCTCTCTATTGGCATTGCTGCCTCATAAAGATACCTGTAATAAGTGGCTCTCTCCACCAATCTGACCAACTCTCATACCATACCATCAGATGAGGACCCACCGCAAAGGCATGTAACCTATGTAAAATTCTGCTCTATCTCATGCCTCTAAGCTATCACCTAGTCACTCTCCATAAGTAAACTATCCCCCTCTAAATGTGCATTGTCCCTCTTTGCACATGCACTATCTCTGTGTGTGTAGGCATTGTCTCTCTCTAGCCTCATTGCACCAAAATCTATTGTCATGAGTCTGAGTCTCTCCTTCAAAGCCTCCCTATCACCATCTCTAGGATCATCCTCCTCCCATCTCCCCTCCACAATCCGATCTCAGAGCTCTCTCTCTTGCTCCTCCATCGGTGCATCCTCCCCCACATCATCCTCGACATCATCCTCCACATCATCCTCTCTATATCTTGCCAAAACATCTAGAGGATCTATAGCCATATCCACATCTAAATCCTTTGCCATGTCCTCTACTCCAACATCTACCTCTACTGTAGCATGCTCACCTCTAGCCTATCCATCCACTCCCCCTCCGATGTCCAACATCGATACATCCTCAGCTACTGCCTCACGGATAGGTGATAGTGCACCTGCTCGACCTTCTCTCGGTCCTCTCCAACCTCATCTACCACCTCTACCATCACCATCTCTCCCACCTACTCTCCCCACTCTAGCACCTCCACCTCTCTGTCATCCTCTAGGCCCTATGCCTCATCTCTCTATAGGTGTTGGCTGATCTAGATCCGTGTAAGGAAGAGGTCGATGCTCTATCCACCAGGCATCATACTCTTTTGTCATACCTGGGTTTGCTAATCCATCTCTCCATCCCCACTATACTGGTTGTAGTGCCTATATCTCTATCTTAGCTGTGGCTATTGGTATCATAGGTCCCCAATACGAAACCTCTCTGGATGAACACACAAACTCTGCTCTACTCCGAGGCTCATCTTGGACCTCGCCGAACTGTCTCAGAACACTATCTGGCAAGTGTCGCTCAATAATGTGAACACTAGAAATAGTCCTCCCAATGAGATACTGTGTCTCCCTACAGAATGGAAAATGTGTATCCTCATCAATCCATTCCTCACAATTCATGTAAGGTCTCCATGTAAACTGATCCAAAATGTCAAGTGCATGTCTCCAATACCCTGTGTCTCCAACATGTGTCTGAGTAATGTGTCCTATATATCAGAACACATAAGGATGTCTCTCTGGTCTCTCTACTGTAATTGGAGGATGAAAGACAACTATCCTCTCCCAACCCCATACCATCAGCAGTGTAGTCCCACGGCTCAATGATTGTGCATCTCTGTAAGCAATGTCATGAATATGGAAGTATAACATCTCGAGTAGACATGGACCCCATTCATACCCTGTCTTGCTCACTAACATGTCAACCAACATAGCCCCCCATCCCACTGGAAATCCATGACCCCGTCTGTCTGGTAGAACTATATCTCGATCAAGGTACATAAAATACAGTCAATCTGATCATATCTATCTACTAATACTGGCCATCTAATCTCATAGTGCTTGATCCCAAGCCTACTGATATCATCCACTTGATAAAATAGTGCCAACTCAATCAATCCTCGTTGGGTATCATACATAACCCGCTCTCTTCTAATAGGTGTTCTCAAAATCCTGTACACATCCTCCAATGTGGTAGTGGCCTCCCCAGTTGGTAAATGAAATGACGATGTCTCTGAATGCCGTCAACATACCCCTGTTCGCCCGAATAGTGGGAATCGACAAAAAGTGGCATAGACCTAGTCTCCATAGAAGCCAAATCTCTGCACTTGTCAACCAATCTCTGACATCGAATGTATTTGTTCGTGACTCCCATGTATAAATAGGATCTAGAACCGCCTACATTTAAACCAGGATGTCAAGAATTTTCAAGTTTTCCTTAGAATTTTTTTTCAAAAATTTTACCTGTCAAATGAGGCTCACTTTAACAAATGCGTTGCACGGAGCTTCACATGCGGTGCATATTACATATGCGTTGCATATTTTCCACAACCCTTGTCAACCTACTGTACATGTGGTTTACTAAACCACATGTGGTGCATTGTTCACAAATGCAGTGGAGTTTTGTCCGCCTATCCAACTACAACATATGCGGTTCACAACTACACCTGCGTCTATTCCTAATGCAAATGCATTGCATAACTACAGATGCAGTGCATTATGCTTCAAATGCGATCATTCCCTAAACTGACTAACCTAGCCTAGACGTTTTTTTTGCACATGCGTCATTTCGCAGTCAGATGTGGCGAATACAATAGCATATGCATCATTTACGATGCACCGTATTTGCTTAATTAATTTTTAACTACCTAAAACTACCTGCAAAAATAGCTTTGACAAGTTCATTTTCACATACATACCGATGGTCCTGCACAGGCTGGCCTCCTGAATGTCCGGATCCGATAACCTCAATGTGTAGCATATGGAATGGGTGCCATTTCACCAGCTAGTCAGAGCAAAATTTCCTCTTTTTTCTAACTCCTCTAGGTGCAAATGAATTAGGTTTATCCTTAATTTCTATTTATAGGTGTGTTTGAAATGGAATTTATTCTGACCTTCTCTACTAGCTGCTTAACCTTTCAACTTCAAACAACCCGTATTCCTCCATATTAACTCCAAATTCATTTCGGTCAACTCCATAGCATTTCTGACTATCAAATTGACTTATCGGGAATATTTCCTATTTTTTTTTTAAACTTCCAAAAATTGTCAATTTTCTCGAGCGGGCATACCCTAACCTGTTTCATGCTGGGGCATGATCGGGGCATATTTTCTTTGAAACAACGCCGTACCAATGTTGTATCAAAGAGGGGAAAATTGTAGACACCGAAAATTGGTCTAGGCCTGCGAGTACACATTCGACATAATTTTCTATAGTCCGTGGTCTTGATTAAATAATGTTTATTATTTAATTAACCTTTCTAACACATATTTCCTCTATTAATTAAATAACCCTTTTTAATTAATTCATTAATTCATTATTAATCTTTATTCAACTTGGTTGATTAAATAAGTCATATTTATTTAATTATGTTGCGAACTAATTTATTCTTCCCCCTTTATCTATCAATTAAATAATTTATTATTTAATTCCCCCTTTATCATACTTTTCCAACTATAATTAAATATATTTATTTAATTATTCATTTAACCTCCTTTATCTATAATTAAATATTTATTATTTAATTATTTATATTATCCTTTTCAAACAGTCCAATTAAATAAATTACTTTATTTATTTAATTAAAATCTTTTATTTTCGAATGTTGAATTAAATTAACATTTAATTCATATTTAATTATTTATGTTACATTCCTCTATCATTCAGTTATCTAAGTCATTCACTCACCTTCTGACTCGAGATCTATTTTTAGTTCTCCAGTTATCTTTGAATTCAACACTAATTTATCTATGTGAGAAGACTCTCCATCATAACTAGTCAGTTAACTAGTTCCAACTTATATGCATGATATGTCTATTAATTAAATATATTTATTTAATTAATTAACTCATGTTTGCATTCGAATGCATTAGTCTTCGAGTTCTAACTTTGGCTTTTGCATACAAAGTCTATCTCTTCTATTTTGGAGATTAAGATCCTGAACTTTTGTTCTAACTCACGTTCTAACTTAGTCTCTATCTTCAGTCTTTCCTGAAATTGTGTTCTAACTTGCATTCTAACTCACATTCTATCTGAGACAGAACTCACATTGCATGGCATTCATCAATCTCATCCGTTGATCTCTCTTTCAATCTGAGCCGATCGTTCAAAAACCCAAAATCTATAAAATGGCCTGTCATTATCATTATTCCTCCTCCTGAAATCATTCATTTTTGAGAAGAGACTATTCTTTGATATTTTTCTTAGACACTTGACAAATATATACTTGTATTCAAAAACAAAAATCTAAGGGCAAGAATACTGAAAAGGATAAATGGAGAAGAGCAATCAAGATAATTCGAAGGGGTGAATGCATATTCAGTGAGAGCTTTCCATTAAATTGTTTAAGTTTGTTTAGTTTATTTCCTCGTTCTTTGTTGTTAGATTTTATATTATTATTTAGAATAAGATTAACTTTGTTATTCTAGTTGTAGATTCATGATCCGGTGGACATTTTTTAGTGAAAATTAAAGTGTCTCATTTCTCTCCAAAATCAGCACCATCAGAAAGAGCTCAGCATCCTAATTCCAACGCAACTCGAACGGAGCGAAAAGGAGTCCGTTTGCACGAGTTATAGCCAGTCAAACCTACGGTCAAACTGGTATCAGGGGCGTCCAGAAGGTGGAAAAAATGGCATCATCAAAAATCTTCGAAGTCAGCGTCATCGCGAAGATCTCGTCGAGACGATTCCGGCAACGTTCGTTTCATCAAAATCCGACATCGTATGCGAGAGTTATCAGCGGTCAAAGCTCTCGGTTGACTTGGTGACTAGTAGGCACAATGATGACGTCATCATCCGTACAGATGATGTCAGCACGTGGTACAGAATCTGATGTGAACAAACTAGAGTGTGACATGTGGCATTTGTACGGACCAATGGCAGAGTGACACGTGGCAGTCCGTACGCCTAGTCAGCAAAGCTTGGCGAATCAGGATTGGACACGTGGCATGGTGAGTTGGCGGAAAGTACAGTCAGCGGGACACGTCAGTGCTCTATCAGCACAGTCAGCAATGAGTCAGCAGTACGGGCAGCACACAGTCAGCATCCTCGGCGAATCAGTGATCGACACGTGTCCCTTCATTTTCGGCGAATTTGTTGGTTTGTTTGTTAAAAGTCGTTGGGGGATTCGAACCCCCAACCTACCGCCTACTAACTGAAGTCTTTGCCGTTACACCAGACTGCACGCGCTTTACTAAATATAGATCCGGGTTGTTTTTGTTGTTTGAAAATATGGCAAATGGCTATTAAAAGCCAGCGGCGGGGGTTGAACCCGCAACCGCCGGCCTAACAAAATCCTAAGACACCGATGGGCCATCGAATGGTTTTAGCATATTTAGTGGCATCGGGTTTATTTGTTAATATTTGAACCCCGAATGCCTTAATTTTTAAACAAACTCACCTTATTTAAATTAAAAAAAACAAACAATAACCTCCCAAAAATCAAAAGCCCGATAGGAAAACATTATTGAAGGGCTTAAATAATTTTTTAAGAGATTATTAAGGATATTGTAAGATTTTTATGGGAGATTAAGTTGTTTTAGGGAGATTGTTAAAGATTATTATGTGATTTGGAGAATTTTGTAAATCATATGGTTTTATACCATATTGGGTTAATTTTTTGTATTTAAAGGGGTGTGAGGTGAGAGTGAAAGGGGGGAAGTTTTTTTTCAGGTGATGAAGTTCTAATGCTGAGGTGTCAAAGAGAGGTCTTGTTGGAGAATTCTTTCAGATCATTCTTGCATATGAGAGCATCGTTATGCTGCCGAAATGCTTGGAGAATGGTGGTGCTTTTGTAATTGATTTGGAGATTAATCGGATCGGTCACACTCTATTGGAGTGGACCCGGAGACATAGTCACTCTCGTGACGAACTCCGAAATCAAACACTGTTTGCACTTCTCTCTTTCTCTCTTTCTGTCTCTCAGTTCTTTTCATTCTGTTATAATCACCTTGATTATGTTCTTTATGTTATTTCCTTAAGTTAATTTCATTTTAATTAACTTGAAATAATCATTGTAAAGCATTGTAAAAGTTTAAGCATTTAAACTGTAATTTAGTCTAGATCCTATACAGATCAAGTTGGTATCAGAGCTCAGTTGACTATTATTGCAGTTGTTTTTTTGAATGCTAACGAGATCCAGGATTCAGAAGGGTGAAGGCAAGCTTGAAGAATTTGATCCTGAGATCGGGAAGCGTAGATCATTTCCAAAGATGTCAGTTTCTGGAATGGAGGTTCCTGAAGAAATCAGTGAGCAGGAATTTCGAAGAGCATTCCTCGAGATGAAGGCTAAGGTGGATATTCTTTTTCAGGAGAGACAAGAACGGAAGGAACGTGAAGAAGGTTCGTTGAAGCAAGAAGATCGCAAAGACATGAAAGGGAAACATCATGAAGATGGTGGCAAGAAACCAAATCATCCCTTTTCTTCTTCTCCTCCCTCTTCTCCTTCTCCTTCTTCTCCATCTTCTCCTCATTCTATTTCTTCTAATCCTTTCAAGAGTGGGTATAAGCCTAAAATTAAATTGGATGTAAAATTTGATTTGCCTAAATATTGTGGTGAACTTAATGCTGAAAAATTGGATGATTGGATTCAACAAATAGAGGTCTACTGTAGAGTCCAGAACCTAATAGATGATGTTGATAAGATCCAATTAGCTACTCTTCGTTTAGGAGGTACAACCTTAACCTGGTGGGAGAGTAAATCTAAGGCAGAAGTTTCACAACATGGTAGAGTCAGTTTAACTTGGGCAGAGTTTGTTAATGCTCTTAAAAAGCAATTCTATCCCTTAGGTCATATGCAACAGTTAATGATGGACTGGCAAATGTTTAGGCAAGGGAAAGGTCAAACTGTCCAAGAGTACACCCATGAATTCAGGAAAAGGGCTATTGCATTGAATGTTCCTTTGTACACTCAGGACACGTTGTTGAAGTACATAGGAGGTTTGCATTCCTACCTTAGACATTCCATTTTGGTATTGAACCCTTGTAATCTGGATGAAGTGTCTGTTCAAGCAACACACTTAGAGTCAAGGGGTAAAGGATCTTTTATTGATAAGTTTGATAATGATGTAAAGAAATCTTCTAAGAATGCAGAGACAGGGAAAGGAAAGAAGACAGCTACAGTTAAGAAGGATGATAAACTTTCTTGCTCTCATTGTGACAGGAAGGGTCATGATGAAGATCATTGTTGGAAGTTGCATCCCGAATTGAAGCCTAAGTGGGCTCAAAGACAGAATCAGAAACAGAAGGGTAAGGAGAAATCCACAAATGTTGTTATGGATCTTGGTTCCGATTCAGATGATGAAACTAAGATAACAGCTATGGGTATGAAAGGTAAAGCTCCTACTTTCAGTGTTTCCTTTGATAGTTGTGCTTCTACTTCTAAAGTTAATGATGTCTCTGAAGATGTGAAAAGGAATGAGCTTTTTCATTTAAGGGTTGTTGCTAAGAATAGTAAAATTGATGCACTCATAGATAGTGGTTCTCAAGTTAATCTGATTTCAGAAAGTGTTGTAAAGAACTTGGGATTAAAAACTACATTGCATAAGAAACCTTATCCACTAGGCTAGATTTGTGAAAATGATAAGTTGCAAGTAACAAAACAATGCACCTTAAGGTTCACAATCACTAGTAAATTTGTGGATGAAGTACAGTTTGATGTAGTTCCACTGGATATCTGTGGGATAGTGCTTGGTAGCCCTTATCTTTATGACAGGAAAGCTATTTTCTACAGGGAAAAGAATCATTATCACTTGTTTAAAGATGGCATTCAGTATATTGTACATTCTCACAGGATTAAGACTGATCGTTCTTTTGCAAACACAGGGCAATTAAAGAGGGTAATTAATGCAAGTAAAGAATTAACTCTTATGTCTGTCAGAACAGGTGGTTCTAAACTTGAACTTGGAGTAGCTAACCAGGGTCAGATGTTGCAAGATGCACTTGCAGTACAGCATGAGAAAAAGATGATTGAAAGCATTGATGGATCCTTGGGTAAAAATGTTCCTGTTGTAAAGGATCGAATTGTTGTTGACTTATTCTCTTTCATTTCTGCATTGTTGTTCAGCTTGATGCTAGTCAATTTCTGTTGGTTAGTGGCTACGACATTGGATGTAGATGCTTATGGAAGTGATAAAGTTATGTTTATGTTCAACAATATTGTTGCAGTATTCATTGTGCTTGTGAGTCAGGTATTCAGATGTACAGAAGATACAGGACAAGTGGGGAGGCCAAGTCCTCACTTATTGTCAGAGTAAACGCCACTTTTGGAGGTCCAAAAGGTCTTTAGTGGGGAGGCCTGATCCGGTGGACATTTTTTAGTGAAAATTAAAGTGTCTCATTTCTCTCCAAAATCAGCACCATTAGAAAGAGCTCAGCATCCTAATTCCAACGCAACTCGAACGGAGCGAAAAGGAGTCCCTTTGCACGAGTTATAGCCAGTCAAACCTACGGTCAAACTGTTATCAGGGGCGTCCAAAAGGCGAAAAAAATGGCATCATCAAAAATCTTTGAAGTCGGTTTCATCGCGAAGAGCTCGTCGAGACGATTCCGGCAACGTTCGTTTCGTCAAAATCCAACATCGTATGCGAGAGTTATCAGCAGTCAAAGCTCTCGGTTGACTTGGTGACTAGTAGGCACAATGATGACGTTATCATCCGTACATATGATGTCAGCACGTGGTACGGAATCTGATGTGAACAAACCAGAGTGTGACATGTGGCATTTGTACGGACCAATGGCAGAGTGACACGTGGCAGTCCGTACGCCTAGTCAGCAAAGCTTGGCGAATCAGGATTGGACACGTGGCATGGTGAGTTGGCGGAAAGTACAGTCAACGGGACATGTCAGTGCTCTGTCGGCACAGTCAACAATGAGTCAGCAGTACGGGCAGCACACAGTCAGCATCCTCGGCGAATCAGTGATCGACACGTGTCCCTTCATTTTTGGCGAATTTGTTGGTTTGTTTGTTAAAAGTCGTTAGGGGATTCGAACCCCCAACCTACCACCTACTAACTGAAGTCTTTGCTGTTACACCAGACTGCACGCGCTTTACTAAATATAGATCCGAGTTGTTTTTGTTGTTTGAAAATATGGCAAATGGCTATTAAAAGCCAGCGGCGGGGGTTGAACCCGCAACCGCCGGCCTAACAAAATCCTAAGACACCGATGGGCCATCGAATGGTTTTAACATATTTAGTGGCATCGGGTTTATTTGTTAATATTTGAACCCCGAATGCCTTAATTTTTAAACAAACTCACCTTATTTAAATTAAAAAAAACAAACAATAACCTCCCAAAAATCAAAAGCCCGATAGGAAAACATTATTGAAGGGCTTAAATAATTTTTTAAGAGATTATTAAGGATATTGTAAGATTTTTATGGGAGATTAAGTTGTTTTAGGGAGATTGTTAAAGATTATTATGTGATTTGGAGAATTTTGTAAATCATATGGTTTTATACCATATTGGGTTAATTTTTTGTATTTAAAGGGGTGTGAGGTGAGAGTGAAAGGGGGGAAGTTTTTTTTCAGGTGATGAAGTTCTAATGCTGAGGCGTCAAAGAGAGGTCTTGTTGGAGAATTCTTTCAGATCATTCTTGCATATCAGAGCATCGTTACACTGCCAAAATGCTTGGAGAATGGTGGTGCTTTTGTAATTGATTTGGAGATTAATCGGATCGGTCACACTCTATTGGAGTGGACCCGGAGACGTAGTCACTCTCGTGACAAACTCCAAAATCAAACACTGTTTGCACTTCTCTCTTTCTCTCTTTTTGTCTCTCATTTCTTTTCATTCTGTTATAATCACCTTGATTACGTTCTTTATGTTATTTCCTTAAGTTAATTTCATTTTAATTAACTTGAAATAATCATTGTAAAGCATTGTAAAAGTTTAAGCATTTAAACTGCAATTTAGTCTAGATCCTATACAGATCAATTCATCATCATCATTCGAAAGATATATATCTACATTTTAATCTACTATTACAATTTACACCAAGGCATCCATGAATTTGAGCAGTTGATAGCAAAGGTGAAGCCTATGCACAAAATCACCGTTGCAGATTTCAATACGACATATGAATCAATGGTTTCAAGAGAACACAAGAGAAAAATACTTGCATGGAAATAATGCCACCTCTTCAAGGTGATAACTTATGAAAGGATATATGAGGAGTTTGTTGCATACAAACAAAGGGTTGTTGATGTTTTCGACTTCATAAGAGAATTTTTTGTAGAGATTCATTGTCGGTATTGTCATGTTGATGGTTCCTACATTGGACTTGACAAAGTATAAGTTGAGTTCTAGAGTTTAATTCAGGGAAGTGATGGTAGTGATCCTGTTGTCAGAAGGATGATTCATATTTCCATGATGTCAGCGAGGTTTGAGAAAGTGGCCAATGAGGTAAGAGATTTTTTGAGATCAATTATAGAAGGAGAAAAAATCTTGGAAAAAGCAAAACATTTTTATTGATAGTATTGATGCTCCTGATAGAGATATAGTTTCCAGCTTTTTGGCAGATGTGATTGAGATTTAAAGCAACAATATTCTAGAATCTTTCTTTTAGCTTTCTTTCTATTTTCATCTCAAGGCTTATCCATCCTTTGAAGGGCAAATATCAAGTTGTATAGTTGGCACTTTTCTTGTTTCTAGGCTTTCTTAGCTTGTTAGAATTTTATCTTGTTTTAGCTTTAGAAATAAATGCTTGCATGTTGGAAAGTCTTAGTTGTAAAAGAAAGGAGATTTTAGGGTTCCCTACTCCTTTGCTTGGTTATAAATAAGGGTAGCCTTTCCCATTTTTTTAGAATGATGCTTGTGATAACAAAGCATTGAGCCTACTAGTCCCATCTTCTTGTTATTCATTATTGTTCAAACAGTCATTGTGATAAAAAATTGCTAAGCCTATTTTGCCTACAAGTTGTTGTTGAGTTTCATGTTCACTTAGTGTTAGGGAAATCTTGCAAGTCTCTTCTAGTTGCAAGTTATTTTTCAGTCTATATGTTACTTGCATCAATGTGTTCTAGTTGATCGTAAAATTGTATGCCTATTTTGCTACAATCTTGGTGTCCCGGAAGTGTAATATTTTATTCTTGAGATTTGAGAAAATAAATTCTTATGTGTGATTTGCTACCCCAATATAATGTCTCAGATTTGGGTATGTACAAGATCATCATGGAGAAAACAGGCCCTTAAGTGGTGATGAAAATTCCAAAAATCGGAGTTAGGCAACTTGAAGTAAAAAATTGAATAGTTATCTATATTATTTCAAAAATATGTAACAATAGAATTTGTGGAAAATTGAATATAGTTTCTAAACTACTAGGTTTATTTATTTTTTTAAATCTATTTGGTGAAAATTGGAAATTTCAATGCATAGTACTTAAATTTCAAAGAAAAAAGAAGAAGTAGGTGTTTGTCTAACCACCCTAACCACAATAAAATGATAGTATTTTTTTATAAGATTTTATATATAAGTAGAGGACTCATGTCTTGATGTGATGCATATATTTTTGTAAATTTTTCCCAAGTAAATAATTAATTATGAATTTTGTATTACAACTTTTTTTTAAATATAAAAACTCATATGTCTGACCACATTAACTTGGCCAAAACTTCATGAAATTCATTTTTTTTAATCCTATAGTATGCAAAGCATATAAGGTGATATTTCAGATTCAAAAAATGTGATACTAGTTGAAATTTGTAGATATTTTTCAATCAACCTATCAATTAGGACATTATTCGTAATTCAAATAAAAAATGAATAATAATTATTTATTAAATTCAAATTAAAGCATAATTTATATTGGTGAAAAGCTTAGAATCTCTTTTTAAAATATTTTAAGTTTCATCAATTTTGGGTAAAAAAAAAAGTCATCATCCACATGGGCCATCATATCACCACTTTTTGGCCCATCATGATCATGCACATACCCATTTTTATCTTATATGTTATGCTTATATGATCTCTATTTTAGCTTGCATTGATATTTTAGTAAATGTGCATTGGGATAAAGTTTGTTTAAGTATTTTTTTCATAGAAACATTCTTGTTTATTTCTAACTCTCATGCTCTGCATTTACTTGAGTAGTTAGAAACATCATTAGCATAGGCTTATTCATAGCTGAACTTCTAAATGAGAAAACCTCAGCTACGACACTTGACTTTTATAATATTGTTCTTTTAGTTGAACAAAAAGATAAGAAAATTAATTTTAATTTACTTTCTTAAGCAACATCAGCAAAGAGGGAGCTGCCCCTCCTAATTTGAAGAGAATTTTATATGTGCATAGCTGTCCATTTCTAATTCACATACCAAAGGTCCAAATTGAAATGCCAACAAAGTGTAAAGCTTAATCTTTAATTGATGAAAATAAAATATTTCATAGGTACTTTTAAATTTACCAGTAACACTTAAGTTAAAACATTTATAAAATAAAAAATAATAAGTGTGGTTTTTATTTTTTGTGTTATAAATCCAAAAAACATTAAGAAATTCATCCAATCAATCAATAGTTATGATTAGACTTAATACTAATCTTATGTTGGTTTAATCCATTAGTATTGAGATTGGAAAAGTTTGAATTAATAGTTAGTGTTTTAATTTCTTTGATCAAAAATTGAGTCGTACCTTAATATGAGTATTGATAATATAGTATTTGTTTTCTAGTACCTATAGGCTTGGTGAAAGAGTTAAAGTCAAATTTAGAATTGTCATTTCATGGAAAAAAATCTTGAACACAAGTTCTTTTTCCTAATACTCTATAATTATAACTAAATAGTTTATTTCATATTTAGAAGGCACGTTAGATTGATAACTAACTAGTTCGATGATAGTATGAGGAAGTTGTTTTATCATTGCTTTAATAAACTAGTGAGTGATTTTAGACTTGTAATTCTTGGAATAAAGAGTTATTGAGATGATCACTTAGTTTTAGAACTATTACTATTTTTTTCGAGTCCTTAATAAAAATTAGGCTTTTTATATAATCTAAATGTTAGATATAACATTAATCAAAGTTAAAATCAATTGGAGTTGGAAATAAAATTATTTAAGTATAAGCTTATACCAACTTTTAGAGTGAAAATTGGATTATTGAATGATTTTTATTTCAAGAATAATGCTATTAATGAATTAATAAATGGTAAGTGGTAAAATTTATAGTTGGTTAAGCTATTAGAAATAATATACTTAAGTATATATATACATTTCCCCATTAATTATGATGTTAATGTTACTATAAGTAAAATTGTAATTGGTAATGTTAGAAAACATATTTAAATAGCAATAGTATTGAGAGTGAAATAGGTAATATTATATAAATAAGGGTGCTATTAAATATGAATATTATGAGTGACATTAACATTAAATTTGTTACCTAATAAGGATGTTTTTTAGCAATAAAATATTGATTAATATTATTATAATATTCACTTATCAAGAAAATAATAGTGTCGATATTAGTAATGTTAGTGAATATAAATATTAAAAGTATCATTAGAGAATAGTGGTAATCAAGATATGAATATAAGTGCTATTCATCATGGTGATTTGAGATATCTCTCATTATTATGTTGTTATGTTCATGTGTGGTTGGTAATTATTAATGTTTGTACATGTTTATTCAAAAAAAATGGGTGGTTGTGTATTGTTTTTGTTGTGTAAATATCTAGGGCATGATATTTGGTATTAGAGCCAAGTTCCAACATTAGGAAATCTTAGGTTACTTGTTTTCTTAGGGTCCCAAATGTGTATCTTAATTATTGAGTAAAGTTGGTTTTTGATATTGTAAAAGTAGAATTTTAATTATGATTTGTTCAAAAGCACCTAAAGTTATATTCTCTCATCCTTTGAATTCAATTGTCTTAGGTTCTTAACTAGCTTGTTGTGATCATTGTATCCTTGTCCATGTTAGGAGCAAGTTGTTCTTCTTAGGAAGGAAAGTTCTTTCAATCACTTAAGCTTTCAAAACGTTTATTTGAAGTATCTTTGATGTTATTTTTCATTTTTCATTTCCAATGCTCCCTTTATTTAGACTCTTGGTTGAACATAGTTATGACTAAATTAATGTAATAATAAGTATGAAAAGGATAAGATTAGAATAATGAAAAGGATTTATATGAAAGTGATTTTGACTTAAAAAAAATATATTATTTTCTCTGAATTTCATTCTTGAGATAGTAAATAAAGTTACTTTAACTTGTTTCATATTAGATATAGGGTTATTATTTAATGATTATTCTAGTAAATAGGGTCATCATAATTGGATGCTTTCTTGGTTGGGTATTACAATTTTAATACAATTTAGTAAATTCTCCATAATTTTATTAAGGTTACCGCATACTCTAGATATTTGGTAGTATTTAATTAATGTCAAAAACTGATTGTGAAAGTTATCTAGTTGAGTTAGTGTAATATTTTTTTATGAATTAAATGCTACATTATTCATATGTTGATGGCATGCTTGAAGATTAGAAATATTAACGTTGTTTTTTTGAAAATGAAAATTTAAACTATGAATGAAATTATTGCTTTCTTTGCTTGATGATAGTAACATAAAGTCTTAAAAGTGTCTAGTATAAAGGGTTTGATGTTGTAGTATTGCAAAATAAAACAAAAAATGTTACAATAATTATTCGAGAAGAAAATTAAAATGCAATAGTTATGTGTGAAGAAAGTTAGAATCGATTATTTGTAATTTTCCTTTTTATCTTTGTTTACATGTGTTTAAGGTTGGTGCAATGAAATTCTAAGTTAAATCATGTATTATAGATTGTAAACAAGGAATTTATCTTTAATTGTATATTGTGTTTCAATCTATGGTGAAATTATTTACTATTTTATGAAAGTAATTTTTGTTCTGAGTGTCTTGTTGGGGATTGGAAATTATGTGGCCCCTTGTGTTATGTGTCAATTCTTATGGGCCTTCTAGGGGAGCTAACCCCCATCTTATGAAGAAGAGATTTTGGGTCCTCCAAGTGTGAGGGGTCTGAGTCAGTGTGGATTACACACATTGGGGAATTTCATCATTTGGGGATATGAGTGTCTCATTCTACTATCAAAAAATTTATTGTTGGCAGGAATAAGGGTGTCGATTCAGTTGAGGTTATTATGTGGCACTGATGTGGATTTGTTGTGGTTTTAGGTGTGGAATTATGTGGATTTTTTCGTGGAGATTTTATTATGATATTTGTTCATATGTTTTTTCCCATGTCTGGTAGAGCCCCTACTCCCCCTATATGGAATTCCTTCTTGCAAATCCAAGGTGATAGTGATGTGATTTGACGTTGGTAACTATTTCAAGAGTAAACGACTTCATGCATTAATAGTGCTAAGTAGTATTTATGTGGCTCAAGGTGGTTAAGTGTTCTTTTTTTTTAAATGATTGATTTGAAAGATTAAAAAGTGCATTATTATTATGTGTTGTGAGAAAATAGTGCATGTTATGTTGATGACTGAAGTTTGAGATATAGGGTATCCAAATTGGGAGAAGGACATGTGGGCATTTGAAATGATTTATTTGTGTATACCCTTGTGCTAATTTATGTGTGATTGTTTTTTGTAATTCCCCTAGTGCCGAACAATCTATTGAGAGAAGATTTTTCTAGTGTATCAAGGGTTGAGACCATCCCCCATTCATTGGAACATTATGATCCTTGATGCATCCTTGTGCTAGCCAATGGATAAATGTTAGAGATTATGTTCCCCCTTGGAATGTTGAGCTAGATATTTCTCCCCCTTTGAGGACCAATTTTTTTTGTCCATAGTGCAAAACCCTTTTCCTTGAGTTGTATCCCATGGGTTGAGGTTGGATCTAGTGTGCCAAAGTTTGGATGAGCTTTTACTTGGGCTACAAATTTTATAGTCATTAGATATTCAGAGATATGGTTATTAAATATAGTATTCTTGTGGTATCATTATTGTTCTATTCACATACAAGTAATTATTCAACCAATAATGGTCCATTAGTAATGTTTGAAACAAATGGAGAAGAATGCAATTGTTTAATTCTTATTATCCACTATTTGCAAAAAAAATATAAAATGAAAAAATCAAGGCTTGTGATAGTAAAATATTATAAAGTTCTTGAGTTACATACTTTATAGTGAATATGAGAGAAATATAGGGATGGTGATAGATTCATTCCTTCGTTAATGATGTTTCCTTGGGTAATATTCAGTGTAAAAATAACTTCTTTTATAGACTACTTCAGATATATGATTTATGGCTACTTGGATGACATGTCTCAGGTTGTGTGAGACTATGCTTGGTTAATATATTGATATTTTGTGGTTTGATACCACTATTTTTTTTTGGCTATGTGGTTTGAGAACCACCATTCCCCTCCACCTCTCCAGTTCCTTGAAGAAGTCACATAGTGCATTTAATGTGCCAATCATCATGAACTATGTATTATTTTGAAGTTTCTTCCGTGATTTCACTAGTAGTATTGTATTTTTGGATATTTGACTTGTGTAGTCCTCTTTTCCTCAAGGACTTAATTCAATTTAAATTTTTTTTATTTTGGATTAAAATGTTTCCTTTGTACTTGATTCTCTCTTTTACTTTACTTTTTCAAATTTTTATTTGAAACTTTAAAAATATTATTGCATCTTCTTAAGTTTGAGGCTTATTTGAACTACTGGTATATGTGTTTTTATGTAAATTGTATAAACTTCTATATCTAGGGGGGGTCTCTGGTAGGTCCTGTGAGGGTGCATATGTGTTGGGGAATGTTTCTTGTGAGGATGGGGATGTAAATGGGACCGGTATGGGACAATCATAATCCATTTTCCCCTAGTGTGTGATTCTTTTTCTACCTTCCTTCTTGGAGGGTAAGCCCCTTACACCAAATAGGGGGAGGTACTAGGAAATATATGGAGTGATCCCAGAGAGGTCCTAAATACCATCTTTCCTAATATTATCATGATGGTAGTTGTCTTAGATCAGTGATATGGCATTTATCACCGTTCCTCCTCATAAATCCCATTCCCTAAACCGTGTGGTATGTCTATGTTGTGTTGATGGTGTGAGTATGGTAATCCAAATATTTTTGTGATTCTTATGGATTAACTGAAGGAATTATCAAAATGAAAGGAAATGAATAATTGTTTGAAATGTGAATTCATTATATTGTTGTGGTATGATTGACCTAATTGTCAAAGAAATGATTATTGAAGTGAACATATATATGTATAATGTAGTTCTTAATAACCATATAAGTGATAAATGAATTAAAGTGAAATTGGAATCTAAAATATTGTTGTGTAACATGGATGGATCATCTTTTGAGTAGATAGTTAAATTCTAAAGTTTCCTAATATTTTATAATGCATTGGAAGATAAAAAATTCTATTGTCAGACATGGGAAAATTTGTATAAAATTTTATTGAAGAGTACTTGTGTTTACCTTCACTCCTAGGGACTTCCAAGAGGAAGCCCGATCCTAGGGGGGAGTGCAAGACCCCACTCCTTGTGGCCTTGTTGATCTTATTAGTCATCAATGGTTTGTGTCCTATATCTTATGTTCTTTTTTGTTGGGATTTATATATATATTATTGATTATTTTTCCTATATATCAAGTTGTTTATATTTTTTATTGTTCCTATATATCAACTAGATGAGGTCTCTTCCCTATCTATGTAAGTATGTAATGAGAGGTTTCATTATTGGTAATACCATTATGTATATTAATGAATTTCGTCATGTTAGGTGATTTATATAATGAGTGTGAGGAAATGAATATAAAGGTAATGATTGATATTCAATATTTGGTTGGAGTAGTATTTTTTATAGGTAAAATAGATTATTGATAAGTAGTAATATTTTGATATTAAATAGCATGATCAATTATTGCTTGACTCTAAAAGATATTATGCAAGTAGGTAGAGTTAAATTATATGTAGATTTAATTCCTTGGTTTATTATCACTAGAAGGGTATTTTTCATATGCTATATGTTCAAATATTATTAATTACAAGAAATATTCACACCTCCTTTTGGTTGAGTAAACAGGTTAAAATTGGCCACTATTTATGAAGGGATCACATAGCTATTTCCCTTAATGTCGTTCTTGGAAAATTCTAGTATTTTCAAGGATATATATTCAACCTTGTTTTGTAAGGGTCAATTCCATGTAGGAGGTGTTGCTTATTAGACTCTTGAGTCACCTCTTTAAATGCCATTATTTATTTTAGGTTTTATAATGTCTTTATGTGGTTTTAATTGTTTAAGAGGTGCCCTAGGTGGTAGCTCTATAGAGTAGGGGTCTTTTTACTATATAAAATCACTTAAATGAAGTTTCAAACCCACTCTAATTTCCCACTTATGAAAAGTGGAGAAAATGGGAGTTGGTTGGGTGGTTGGGAAGTTTTAGGGAGTTAGTTGTCCTTTTCCCTTCTATATATTCCTTCTTTTTGAAAGGAGAAGGGGATCCATTTTTTTTGGATTGGCTTCTCTCTTTTGTCCTAGATTATTTTCCTTGCTATTGCTTATGTTATCTCTTGGTTGCTTTCTTATTTTGAGAACTATTGGAAAAGATGGGAGAGGAATAATGGAATAATGAGGGCTTGGTGAAGGAGAGGCTATCACCTTTTGGATTTGCAATTTCTTTGGTAAGGTCTACCATTGTAAAGATTTTTTTAAAGATGTAAAGTATGTTTGTTTATGCTTTGGACTTATGTGCAATCCAATTATAGATCCTTTTGGGGTTTTGTTGAGATTCACTGTTCGGTATTGTCTTATTGGAGTTCCACCTAGTTAAATATCTCTTTATGTGAATAGATATTAAGGGCTAAGGTGAGAAATCATAGTATGTGTGTTGCATTGTTCTTAGGATATGATGAAATTTGGTAAAGGAACCTTTGTGAATAGTGGTGGTGTGTGTGTAAGGGAAATCTTTGTGACCCTTAGAGCTCATGGGTGGATTGATTATCAATCCTATGACCTTGGGGGGAGAGTTTTTGGCCATATTGGGTTTTTTTTACTTCTTCCCTCCAAGTTTATATGCAAGAGTTAGAGCCAATTAGGGAGAATCATCAATCATATATTTCATAGAAAATTTGGTTAGAATTGAGCCCACTTAGGTGAATTTTATGTTAGATATGTATAGAAGCTTTCTAATTCTAGATATTTTTATTTCAAAAAAATCATGTGGGGCCATGACATTATAAAGAAATGCTACTTTTGTGAATGCAAATTCCATATATTGCATCTAGACAATAAAGTAGGGAGCAAAATTAGGTTAGTTACAACGATAAGATAATTTTGTTGGAAAGATCAAGTTTCCTTGTGATATTTTCTTCTGGTGTAAGATGTTGTGTAGAAGTGTGTATCAAATATTTCTAGAAGTGTAAAATTAAAGGTGGATATATTTTTTGTAATAGTGCATAGTTGGCATTTAAACTTTGTGGAAATATTAGTCTTGTGAGTGTACTATTTCTAATGGTAACATTTAGAGAAGGGATCAATAAAGTTGGAAAGATTCTCTTGAAATGTGAACATTAATTTAGAAACTCAATATTATCTAAATTAAGAACATATCATTTCCACAATAGGAAAACAACCAATAATGTCAAATAGATTTCTTGTACAAATTAATTGTCAAAAAAAAGAGAAAAACCTTTCAATATTTATACATATAATTTAATTAGATAAATGATTACCGAAATGAATATTAGTAGTAAATTTTAAGTCAATAGAAAATATTTATTTCAAATATACATACAAATATAATTAAGATTATATGTTTATAAATTAATTAATAAATATTAATAAACTTAAACTATCAAAATAAATGCATTTATTTTTAAAAATGGTAATAAATAAATTACAAAAAAAAAAAGTTTTGGTTGGTCACCAACCGACCTTGAGTCGGCATGTGCAAATGCATAAGCTGCCCAAGGAGGGGAAAAACCAACCCTCGGGGGCAACAACATAGCAAAAAATACCCAGGTTTATACGCCTCCGACAAGGAAAAAAATATAATTTGTTCCTTAAAAAGAATTTCCAATGACACTCTACAATCATTTGGAAATGAAGGTTCTAGCCAACCCTGTTGTAAGGATTGTTGCCATGAATATTTATATACATATGAAACTTTAGTTGGTATATAAATTAGAAATTATATCAGGTTAATTTGTAAATAAAATTGTGGAAACTTTGAGGAAAGTGTAGTGTCAAATCTCTAAATAATGATGAGTGCATGCCAACAACAAATATGAGATTGTAGGAAATGTGAAACATGGTTGTTAGATAAAAGATGGATCTGTAATAGTATGTTTGTAACAATCTATATTTTTGTGGGATTTTTTTTATTTTGAGGAGGAAAAGAAATGAATGTAAATAGATGGAATCCTCATAAGATATGTGCATGTACTTTTTCAATAAAAAATCAACTTTAGAGTAATGAAGACTGTAAATTAAATAGAGACCATACTTCAAAGTGTGAAATTGAAGCCATTTCCATCCAAGAAATTTTGGTTTTCCAAAGAACAATAAAGAAAAAAGAAGATTTTCTTGGAATATTCAAATAATCTCCAAGTTAGCACCCACATCAATTTGACTTGCAGCTTGCCAGCATTAATTAAGGTAGGTAGATTTGAAATTTGAATTGTAGCACTCATTCTTTGAGCTTGCAAATGCAAAAAAACAAAAGGAATGCATGCAACCATTAGAGTTTGTAGGAGTTAGTTTTTGGAGTGTTTAACCTACAGTGGTAGAAGAAGGGAATGTTTTGTTGAGACAGTAGAAATGCACAAAATTTTAGTAGACAAGATATAGTGACAATTGTAGATCCAAGATTGTACTAATTACAATTTTGCTAGGTGTGAGTGTAGCACCATTTGTATCGGACATCTGTTCAAATAGATTAGTTTTATTTTATGTTGTAGAATAGTGCATGTCTTTTGTGTTTTTGTAACATTTTGAAGAAAACAAGGAATATATGAAAAGATAATTTGTCTGGCATATTTTTTATTGTGTTGTCTTTGTGTGTCCTCTGTCTGTTATTTTTGTTCTATCCATCCTATCACAACAATGTTTTTTCCTTTATTTGCACCCCTTCCTACCAACAAGTGGTATCAGAGCCCTATTTTTCTAGGTGATTAGTTTATTGTGGGTGTGTTTAGAAAATCCCTAGGTTATCTAGGCATTGATTAGTTTTCTCAGATTTGAGAGGAGAAAAATGGAGGAGGTGACAACAAAGGTTGGCAACAACCACAAAATTTTGATGGGAAAAATTATGATATATGGGCTAACAAGATGAGAACTATCTTAGTTGAAAATTACCTATGGGAGTTGGTTATCAATGGGTTCAATGATATCACAGACCCAAATTCATTTGCAACCCTTTTAAATGCACAAAAGAATCAGCTAAAAGCCAATAGAATGAAGGATGAAAAAGCCCTTAGGTTGATTCGAGAAGCCCTGAGTGAAGCTATTTTTCCACATATTGTAGTAGAAAACTATACAAAATAAGCTTGGGAGATTCTACAAAATAGTTATAAAGAGACTGACAAAGTGAGATTAGTGAAGTTGCAACTCTTGAGAAGAGATTTTGAAACCTTACAAATTAAAGATGGTGAGTCAATTTCAGAATTTTAGACCAAAGTGTCTGCCTTGATAAATAAAATTAGAATCAATGGAGAAAAAATGGAAGAATAAAGGATTATTGAGAAAATCCTAATAAGTATGCCTACTAGGTTTGATCTTATAGTCATTTCCATAGAAGATGCAAAGGATTTGTCAAAGATGACTATAGCTGAGTTGATGGGCTCACTACAAATCCATGAGCAATGGTTGAACACATCTACTCCTTCCCTAGAAAAAGATTTCAAAGCTCAAACCAATGGAAGAGGTCAGGGAAGAGGAAGAAACAATAGAGGTAGAAGTCAAAGAGGCAGAGGTAGAAGTAATTCTAGAAGAGGAATTTCTGAAAACACAGATGAGCTGAGCATCTCACAATCATCAAACCATAACCTAAAGAATAACAGTTTGAATTAGAGGCATGAAAAAAGTAATGTGTAGTGTTATTACTATCACAAGTATGGACACTATGCTAGTGATTGTAGAAAGATGCAATGTGACCATGGAGGCAAAAATGCGAATGTGCTAAATGAGAATTGTATGCACTCAAAAATGGTCTGGAGCATTATATTAATTAAATACCTGATATTTGATTAATGCTCTTAATTCCTCTACTATTACAAATAAATTGTGAAATTTATTTATATGGTTCATATTCTAATTCTTCTTTCCAAAATTCACTTTCTTTCTAAATTAATTAAATGGACAAATTAATCAATTTTTTATTTAATCGGTTTTCCCTCTTCTACTTAAATTTGAATTTTTAAATTCAAATTGGCATATTCTTCTAAAATTGGTTAAAATACACAAATGAACTAATTTGGCATCTTGCTAATTTACCATCTCCTTTTAAATTGAATTTTTAATTAAATTTAAGTACATTTCTACATACTTCCTCTAACCACCTCCAACTCACCTGCCACCTCATCATGT
This sequence comes from Sequoiadendron giganteum, assembly GCA_007115665.2. Lineage (NCBI taxonomy): Eukaryota > Viridiplantae > Streptophyta > Pinopsida > Cupressales > Cupressaceae > Sequoiadendron > Sequoiadendron giganteum. The sequence continues at coordinate 239,943,765 of CM021108.1, read as the reverse complement.
GTCTCACAAAAATGAATTTTATAAATTGGAAAATATGAAATATCTTCAACAAATTTGCAACCAATTTGGAACTAACTGAGACAGATGACTCTTCCTTCTCTGTGATTCCATTTAACAATTGGCAATTTGTCTTGTTGAAGGGAACCATCTCCCTAATTCCATCTAACCTCTTGATGCTTCTTCGTTGATGTCACAGGATTGCAATCCCAATTGTATTTTGTTGCCACATCACCTTGAGCCTTAGAAAATATATAAATAGGACCCTTTTACTACAAATTTTCAACATGAAGATTTGGACAAGCTTATGCTACTGAATTTTAGTGCATTTGTGAGAGAATTTGGAGAGCATTTCAGTTTAGTTTTGCATTTTAGCTCATTTTAGTGTTATAATGGAAATTTTATTTTGGATAGTTTTGTTCATTCCATCTTTCATTTAGCATTTACATTAGAACATAATCATCAATCTCAACATCTAAATTTTAGCATCACCTCATCATAGGATCATTTAGTTTCTAAGCATGAAATATCAAAAATCCAAAAACATAGGCATGTAGACGTCATTGTAGCATCTCGTATCTTGAGTTGTCAATATTTGTAGGTTAATGTGTAGTACTAATAAGATCTAATAGCATAATTTTAATGATTCCTTGAGATTAGAGAACCATGGAACGAATTAGAAGGATAGTTGTAGCTTTATTTCTATTATTTAGATTTCCTTTTATGTAATACATTGCATGAAGGTGTGTTATAATGACATTGCAGGATATATTTTACATACACACATAAATTGGTGCCCACTGTGGGGTCGAGCCACTTATTTTAAGCGACTTTCTTTTGAGTTTTGTTTTGCAGGTTTCATCAAAATATCTGAAATGGTGCATACAATTGTTTTTGCAGCACATCTAGCTCCTGTTTCGGCGCATCCGATTTCCTATTTTGGCACATTTGGCTATTCTTTAAGTGCATCTGGCTCCTGTTCCAATGAATCTGGCATCTCTTTCAAAGCATTCAGACTCTATTTTGGTGTATCAGAGAGTTTAACTTTAATTCTATCATTTTTCAATTTCAGCACATTCGGTTTATCTTTTAGTGCATTCAGTTGTTCTTTAAGCGCATTCAGTAGTTTAGCACATTAAATTTGAGTTCTAGTGCATTTAGTCTCTATAATGGTATGCATTTGGTTTTTACTATCAAATTTCTAGATTCTTGGAACTAATTTATATTTTTTTGTGTTGCATGAACTCAATACATAGTCAAAGACTTTGCAGAAACACGTAAAAGAACGATGTCAAAGATAAAAAGTTGAAACTACTAATACTTGGCTTGCAGTGATTCAATTGTTTATTTTCCTTTGGTTAAGATAGGAATCTAACTTAATTAGAAGGAGGAATTGAAACCATGTCTACTATGCTTGGAGTGGTAGGTGAGTATGCTCTCCCCTTAATTGGGTGACCAGAAAGCTAGACCCAATTATTTCTTTTTATTTTCACCTTTAGAGGGCCTGCCTTGGTGGGACAAGAGGTAATCACCCCAAGGGAATGACCCAAACTAGTAAGAGGCTAAGGCCAAGCCCTTCCAACCAGTATATAAAATTGGGACTTGAGGAAACTTCAAGGACCATGAATGGTTATGTCGACAAGTTATTCCCTTAGTACCCGTGAGGTACATTAAAACTTGTAGATTTTAACCTCTACAGGTTGGTGGTCCTCCTTAACAGAGCTAATCTTGCCATATGTATAGCCCACCCATAACATTATGCCCTTATTAAAAAACATTTTATTGTAGTAAGCCCAATTACCTTTCTATTCTTTGGTGCTATTAGAACTAAAATTTTCCACAAGAATTCCTAGGATTTTCCTCTTATTTTCCATGAAAATTCATCAAAACCTTAAGATATTTTATTTACTCATGCCTTACATTTTCACTATCTTTCCCATAAAATTCATTAACCACCTTCTACACTTTGCCCCCATCTATTTTCTTATATTTCATTACCTTCTCATGAAAAATTTAGCTTTACCACCATTCAAAAGGGCCAAAAATAACTTATAACCCTTACCGTCCCCTTCATTTTTACTCTATAAGTCTTTACCGCTTTACCACGGCCTCCCACAAAGGGGCTCGCGGTATAGCGGTGGTGGTATATACTGTCACCGTAGTACCATCGACGGTCAATTCTGAGACCACGGTGACTGCGGTAAATGGTCATCGAAGGCAGGCAGCAAGCAGTAGCGGATAAGGATTTGGCATAAATTTTTATCATGCCACTGCACGGGGTCAAACCATAGACCGCGGTGGCCATGCTAAACAGGAAGCAGTTAGTGAAACAGTTAATGATGGCATGGAAATGATAAGGGTAGGAGCCACCATGGTACCATAGGGGGTCATCTTGTAGACCGCGGTGACCACTGTGGATGGCGAAAGTAGTTGGCAAGGACAGTTAGCGGCTACACCGCGATACCGCGACAAAGCGGTAAGAGGGGATGGACAGTGAGCGACAGTCAAACACCGCGATACCGTAGGTGGGAAATTCAAAGACCATGGTAAATGGGGTAATATATGGCAAACAACAAGGCGGTTACCAATACACCACTGCTGGTTTGAATGGAGACAACGGTAGCGTGGTAGACATGAAGATAACCATCACAGTGACCGGCAATGACAACAGAGACTGTTGAAAATTCCAAATACTGCCATATCGTGGGTTACGAATAGAGTGACCATGGTAGAGTGGTAGAGATAAAAGAAAGCCACAGGAAATGAAGTAAATAGAGGCAATGGAAACATAAAAGCTATAAGATTAAAGTCAAATGCCGAACTATGTAAAGATATTTGATTTTGCCGACAAGGCAATTAATTAAATATTTTATTTAACTGTGAAGAATGTAAACGACCATAACTAGAATATCGAGTGGTGGCACAGTAAAATAAAGGGTCACAACCTTTGGAATGTATTGTATAATTACTTATTAAAAATTGTAAGAAAGGGGTAGAAAAGAGATAGTAGGAGATAGAATACCTTCAAAATGTTTCAAAGTACCATGATGCATGTATGAATTTTGAAGGATCAATGAAAGAACTCTGATTTTGTGGTGCATTTTTGGTATCAATTATTTGTTCAATTAATTGGAAATATTATCAAGTTGTCTCCAAGGTTGATATTTCTTCGTTATTTAAATTGACATATCAAGTATATCCTCAGTTTATCAATACACATTTGTTGTATTTGTGTGGTGTGATTGGTTGGTTCTTTCAAGTAAAGACTAAATCCTTCAACTCATTCACGATAATTTGGAAGTATCATTTGGATCACTAAGAAGAGCTTGGTAATTACAATTATTCCATATTTATACAAGTTTTAAACTAATATTCATATGTCGAATAATTAGAATCTTTGCCAGACAGAAGTCATTCATCCAGAGCTCTAACTTGACTCCGTTTTTACCCAACAAGGTACTGGTCTTACTTACCCTTTTAGGTTTTATCCATTTTATTCACATCCCTAAAACATACTAATTTTCACCTTAATATTACATTCACAATCTATACCAAATTAGGATCACATCTTTCCACTATTAAGTTGTCATTTGTGGATAGTTTGGTCAAGTAGGAAGCATAATTTGAAATATGTGTCATTCATATAGGTGCACCCACCTAGGTTTAGCATAGCCTTAATATTAGAAGGTTCAACCTCATTCGTTGGCCTTGTTAGTTCACCATTAACGTAGTGAGAGTGTGGCAACCTCTCGTGGTTCATTCAAACCAGCATTTTTGAGACCCAACAAATTGGTGACTCTACTAGGGAAACTAGAGAATTGTCTGGTAGTAGACAACCTTTCCATATAAAGTCACTAAAATAAAACCATAATTGAAATTTGAAAGAAATCGACTCCGCTAGGTAAGATAGCCACAAAATCTTTTCTCACTTTTAGAAAAAGTGGGTGGCGACTCTGAATGAATAAAAACATTGAGACTGATAAAATAAAATATAAATTAGAAATAAATCATCCTAGAGTCTAGAATATCATAGTCACTCACAACATGCAAGGAAGAAGATCTTTGTATAGAGACGGTGATGGTCTTGATGATAAAGGAAAGTCAACTTATAGAAATAATCAGGGCAAGAAATTTTTTAATGACTTGGACACAGTAGCTAAAGACAAAGCATCAAAACTATTGCTGGAAACACATAACTCATATGAAACACTTGCAAACAAAGAAAGCCCGCCTAAAGAGATCCACACTCCTGAGGGGAGGAGAAATCCTTCCCACCGAGTAGACCTTGAGAAAGCTGACGAGCACATGGCTAAGTTTGATGCTAGAAAAAGGAGAGAGTATGAGGATGAGAAAAGAGAAGCGCTCTATGGAGAAGGTCTTGAGTATGATGAGACATCTAAAGATAACCATGAACTTATGGAAAGAGATGAAGAAGATACACAATGGGAGAAAATGAGGCAACATGCAGAAAAATTAAGGGTAGAGTATGAGCAACAGCTTCAAGCAATGAAATAATTAAGAAAGACTAAGTTACACAAAGCTCAAATCATAACACCAATGGTTGATTCACCCAAATATACACCCCCCATAAGAAAAACAATATGAAGCCACCAAATTCCCCTCAAGCCCACCGAAATCAACCTAGAAACAAATATAGAAACACAAATGCTCCACCACAACACTGAAATATTCAACCACCTCCTCATCAACAGCATGTACCCCCACAAGTCCCACAATATATGGCAAATAATAACCCACTCTACCAATATCAGCATTTCAAAAATCCCCCTCCACAATGCACAACTATGATTAGACAATTTGATCTTGTTGGATTTCAAATCTATCCTTACCCCTTGGACAACAATTGGAGGAACTTAGCCCCTAAATTCACAGGAAGTAATGCAGTTATAGCTGAGGAACATTTGAAAAAATTTAAAGCAATCATTCAAGACTTAGACATGTAGTATGAGGATGTACAAATGAGACTATTTATGATGTCATTGATTGAGGATGCTGGAGATTGGTTTAACAGTTTACCAACTGCATCCATTTATTCCATTCAGGTGTTCCATAAATAGTTTCTTCAACAATATGGATATCAGTGTGCATCATATTTCTCCTTGCATGAGTTAGTGACAATCCAAAAACATCAGAATGAGTCAGCCTTTGATTTTAACCAAAGGTTTGTTAAATTACATAATAAAATACCTCAGGCGTCCAAGTTGGTTGATCCTACTGCGTTGAGTATATATTTGAAAGCCTTTGACCGCAAGACAGGATATGAATTGAGAAACATAGGTCCTAGGAATCTAACTGAGGCCCAAAAGATAGCCTTAACCATTGAAAATAATAGGAACGCTACACGGATGTTTTCTAAAAGGGAAAACCCTAGGGTTCCTCAATATGTTCCCCCAAACAGACAAGAGAACACATATAGGAATGAAAAACTAAGGCTACATGACATGCCTTATAATACCAATTAGAAAGATGGGAAGCTGGTAAATGATAGGCCTAGAAATAAACAAACACTAGATCCATTAAAAATAAAATGAACATACATGGTAGATGAAACTCCTTGGTGTTCTGTCTGTTATGCACCACATTCCCCTGAACATTTTGTAACAGCTCAATCAATACCAGAGGAAGACACACATGAAGATGATGGTGGTGAACACCAGAATTTCTACCTAACTTCCCACACTCTTAACTCTTTGGAGCAATAATACGCCTCTTCAGAGGAGGAAGGATATGAATACAATGTCGATCACCAAAAATACAATGTTCACATGGCAGAGCAGCATGTTTTCTCTGATCGTGAAGAAAATGATAATGATCAAGATCCCCCTATTACATCAAGTCAGACAAATAGTTGCAATATAAGAAGACCAAGTGAAGAAGAGATAAAAATATTGACAATTGCAGCAGTGGAGGAAGCCAGAAGCAAATATCATTTGAGAAACAAAACGGTGAATAAAGATGAGGGTGTCCCAAGAGGGATATTTATAGAAAATAAAAAAACATTAGATGAGACATCAAAAGGGACTGATGATAAACAATCAGATAAAAGAGAACAGAAAGGATCCCCTAAGGAGGAAAGTAAGAAATCTCCCATTGAGAAGCAAAATCCAGATCAAACATCTAAAAGGGAAAAGGAAGAAAACAAAGGAGAATGCGCTGAATCTAAAAAGGCAATCAAAACTAAAGTTATATCCTTTGATTTTATACAAGCTTTATCTCAATTGAAAATGTATGTACCGTTAATTGAAATGATGAAAATAAAGGAATATAGGGAAAGAATCATACAATTAAGTTCTAATGGAAATCAAAATATAAGCCCTGAAAACAAAGAGGTCTCTGAGATAAATAATAAAAGGAAGGAGGTAAAAATCCTAGAGGCCTGCCTAATGAACACACTGCAGATTGACCCATTCTTCACCACTTTACTCATAAGCGGAAAACTAGTAAGAAATTGCATGATAGACTTAGGTTCCTCCATGAATATCATGTCAGTAGGGGTGATGAAGCAGCTCGGTTTGTGAGTAGATGTAGAAGGAGGTAAATGCTACGCCATGGATAGCAGGCCTATCTTGGTTGTGGGAATAATGAATAATGTGGAAGTAACATTACCAACTTACCCACAAGCTACTTACACTATTGACATAACTGTAATTGACACACCTCCCCACTTTGGAATGCTTCTATCAAGACAGTGGACTGCTATAGTAGGAGACAATGTACAGTTTGACTTTTCATATGCCACCATACCAGTGAATGGAGAAGAGGTAAAACTATATAGAGAGCCTAGAATGAATCAAATTGTTGAATATGTTCCTCAAGAGCCACTGAATTATTTTTCTGATGTTGATTTGGGGAGTTTTAGAGTGGAACTATCCCAACCTGAGTTGATAAGCAAAGATCCAATGGATCAAAATATTTTTGAAAATCAACAAGGAATATGGAAAATGTACTTTGATGGAGCCTGCAGGCAAGAGGGTAATGGAGCTGGTATAGTTTTATATCTCTTGGTGGTTCAACTTATAAATATTCATTTATGTTAAAATATGAATGTAAAAACAAATGTAGCGGAATATGAAGCTTTGTTGACTGGATTGAATTTAGCTGCTAAACACAAGATCAAAATCTTAACATTTTTTGGAGATTCGGAACTAGTTGTATCTCAAATCAAATCAAAATATGTAGCAAAAAATAAAGACTGAAACAGTAAAAAAATGCAATATGGGATACAATTGAACTATTTGATGCTTTTTCCATTGATTGGGTGGGCAGATCAAAAAACATAATGGCAGACTTCTTGGAAAATGTATCATTAAAACAAGATGATATCATGTTAGCAGGAGTGTCCCAAGTGGAATTCAAAACAAGACCTGCAGTTCTTGACAATGTATATAGTTGGCAAGTTTTCAATGATGACACTGACCTTTTGAAATTCCTTCAATGTATAGAACAATATGAGGCTCAGGAAATTGATTTCAACGCCTCTGTGGAAGAAATAAATGGAGAAGAGATAGTATTTGGAAAGAAGGTCTTGCAACTTAAGACTAATAAAATTCCCAAGGGGTTGGTAGCATTGGATAGAGCATATGATGGAAGTGATCGATCCCTTATGAAATAGACACCAGCCAAAAGGGAAGATATTGAAGAAATAAATTTAGGAATTGAACTATCACCAAGGAAGGTGTATATTGGGAAAATGATAAGCCCTACTATCCTAAGAATGCTGATTTCATTGTTAAGAAAATATAAACATTTGTTCGCATGGTCTTATGAAGACCTCAAGGCATATAGGGAGGATTTATTTCAGCATGAAATTCAATTGAAAGCAGATGCAAAGCCATTTAGACAGAAATAAAGGCCCATTAACCCAACTCTAGAAACAAAAATGTAGGAAGAATTGACCAAGCTTAGAGATGGAGGTATCATCAAACCTGTGAGGCACTCAACATGGGTGTCAAACCTTGTTCCTGTTAAAAATAAAAATGGAGATATAAGACTCTATGTAGATTTCAGAAATTTGAGTGTAGCATCTCTTAAAGATAACTACCCACTGCCTAACATGGAAGCCATAATGCATAAGGTAACTAGGTGTGAGTTGTTGTTTATGATGGATGGTTTTTTTGGTTATACCCAGGTTAAGGTCAAGTAATGTGAGCAATACAAAACAATTTTCACAACCCCATGGGGAACATATGTATATGTGAGAATACCTTTTGGTCTCACTAATGCAGGAGCAACCTTTCAAAGGGCTATGGACTTAGCATTTTCTTACCTAATCAATGTTATAGTGGTGGTGTATCAAGATGAACTCATAGCTTACTAAAAAAGGGCTGAAGATCATATAGGGAACCTTGAAAAAATATTCATTAAAGATTTAGAATATGGCATTAGTTTGAACCCTAAGAAATTTCATTTTGTTGTTATAGAGGGAAAGCTCTTAGGACACATTGTATCAAAAGAGGGAGTCAAGATAGATCCTAAGAGAGTTGAGGTTATAGATAAGGTTCCTATCCCTAAAAATGTGAAATCCATCGAATCATTCTTTGGGTAGATTAATTTTGTTAGGAGGTTTGTGTCTAGCTTTGCTGAGATTGTCAAACCCATATCAAAAAAGTTAAAGAAAGGACAAAAGATTGAATGGACCCCAGAAGCATTAGAAGCCTTTGTATCCATTAAAAGAGCCATTAAGGAAGCCCCTATCCTCAAGTCTCCTGATTTCACAAAACCTTTTCAAATATTTTCATTTGCCTCCCTACATACAATAGTTGTTGTCATGTTACAGAAAAATGAGGATGGTCATGAGCAACCTGTATCTTTCTTTAGTAAATCTTTACAAGGATCAGAAATGAAGTATGACATAGTGGAAAAACAAGCCTTTGCACTGGTAAAGGCCACAAAATATTTTAGGTCATATCTTGTTGGAGCCAAAGTAATTGCATATGTTCCTCATGTAGCAGTCAAAGACATCTTGACACAATCAAAAGTGATAGGGAAAAGGTACAAGTGGATTAACAAAATTTAGGAATTTGATATGGAAATACAGATTACTAAATTGATAAGAGGCCAAGGATTGGCTAGATTAATGGCAGAAGAAAACATTGAGAAAAATCAAATTTGCAATGTAGAAGAAGAAGGAAATGCAATTGCAAGCATCGAGCATACATCCTAGTATATAGATATCATGCATTGCCTCAAGAACACAAAGTGCCCTGAAGGATTCAATGATAATGAGAAAATAACTTTGAAACTACAAGCCTCTAAATATGTATTTATAGAAGGTGATTTATTCTAGAAAAACAAAGATGGAATGTTGTTGTTATGTTTAGATGAGTCACAAGTTGATAATGTTCTGAAAGAGATGCATGAAGGGGTCTGTGGAGGGCATTATTTAGCAAAAACAACTGCACATAAAATCCTCAGGGCAGGTTATTACTGGCCAAAAATTTTTAATGATTCATTTTTATATGTAAAGAAGTGTGAAGTATGCCAAAAGTTCTCAGGAAAAATGAACTATCAGGGAGCTCTACCACTCAGAACTATGCAGGTTGAAGCCCCTTTTCATTAGTGGGGACTGATTTCATTGGAGAAATACAAGAAAAATCGAGTGGAGGACATAAGTGAATACTAGTGGACACTGATTACTTCACCAAATGGGTGGAGGAAATCCCAACCAAGCAAGCAACAAGTAAAGTTGTAATCACCTTTTTAATGGATAAAATTATTACTAGATTTAGTACACCATTAAGAGTGATTACAGATAATGGGATGTGTTTTAGGTTTGATGAATTCAAAGAGTTTTGTAGAGCATATGGCATTAATGTTTATTATTCTTCCCCATATCATCCACAGGCCAATGGTCAGGCAGAATCTAGCAATAAGAGTCTTTTGAAGATCATAAAAAGGATGCTCGGTAAGAACAAAAAATCTTGGGATTCAAAGCTAAGATTGGTTATATGGGCATATAGGATTATTATCAAAAAGGCAATTGGAAAATCCCCATATGAATTAGTGTATGGAACACAAGCTAGGATACGTTTGCAAAATTTATTGCCAGTTTACAAATTTATCCTTCAAGAAGATATAGATGTTCCTAAACCAATGGAGGAGAGAATGGAGCAACTTGTAGAATTTGATGAAATGGGGAGAATAACTCAGAACCAGAACATGAAATTGCAAGCACAAATGAAATATTTGTTTGACAAAAAAGAAAAAATTAGAAAATTTGAAAAAGATGATCTGGTATTGATGGGGAATGCTAGGTGCCAAGAGAAGGGAAAACATGGAAAATTTGAGGTACTATGGTTAGTACCTTTTGTTATTATTGGCAAGCAAGGAGAGGATTCATATTATTCGCAAAATATGAGCATTGAAGAACAAGAGTTACCTATTCATGGGCAATTTCTAAAGAAATTTTTCTCTTAAAAGTCACAGAGGATCAAGGGTTGCTAGTGCATGGACAAATCTTGAAGAAGACTTCTCATAAATTTTCCATGCATAGTAGTATAGGAAGAAAAGGATATAGGAAATTGCTAGTACATGGACAATATTGGAATCCCTTATTTGATATTTTCTCCATGTATAGTAGTTTAGGATCATGTTCATCTCCACTTTCCTTTATCCATGAATGTTTGGTCTACTCACCCAGAGATTTGGATCCTTGCAATGATCTCACAATCATTCATCCCCAGGTAGAGCCACTATTAGAACTAAAATATTCCACAAGAATTCCTAGGATTTCCCTATTATTTTCCATGAAAATCCATCAAAACCTTAAGATATTTTATTTACTCATGCCTTAAATTTTCACTATCTTTCCCATAAAATTCATTAACTACCTTCTACAATTTTCCCCCATCTATTTTCTTATATTTCATTACCTTCTCATGAAAAATTTAGCTTTACCACCATTCAAAAGGGCCAAAAATAACTTATAACCCTTACCGCCCACTTCATTTTTACTCTATAAGTCTTCAACGCTTTACCATGGCCTCCCACAAAGGGGCTCGTGGTATAGCGGTGGTGATTATAGACTATCACTGCAGTACCACCGACGGTCAAGTCTGAGACCACGGTGACTATGGTAAATGGTCATCGAAGGCAAGCAGTCAACGGTAGTGGCTAAGGAGTTGGTAGAAAATGTTTACCACACCACCGTGCGCGGTCAAACCACAGATTGTGGTGGCCATGATAAACATGCAATGGTTAGTGAAACAGTCAACGAAGGCATGGAAATGATAAGGGTAGGAGCCACCATGGTACCACAGGGGGTCATCTTGTAGACCACGGTGACCACGATGGATGGAAAAAGCAGTTGGAAAGGATAGTTAGTGGCTACACTGTGATACTACGAACAAGCAATGAATAGACTGTGACAAAGCGGTAAGAGGGGATGGACAGTGAGCAATAGTCAAACACCGTGATACCGTGGATGGGAAATTCAAAGACCATGGTAAATGTGCTAATATATGGCAGACAACAAGGTCGTTACCACTAAACCACTACTAGTTGGAATGGAGACCATGGTAGCACGATAGACATGAAGATAACCGTCACGGTGACCAGCGATGACAACAGAGACTGTTGAAAAGTCAAAATATTGCCATACCACAGGGTACAAATAGAGTTACCATAGTAGAGCGATAGAGATAAAAGAAAGCCATGGGAAATGAAGTAAATAGACGCGATGGAAATATAAAATCTATTAGATTAAATTCAAATTCCAAACTATGTAAAGATACTTGATTTTTCCAACAAGGAAATTAATTAAATATTTTATTTAACTGTGAAGAATGTAAACAACCATAACCAGAATATCCAGCGGTTGCACAGTAAAATAAAGGGTCACAACCTTTGGAATGTATTTTATAAGTACTTGTAAAAAACTGTAAGAAAGGGGTAGAAAAGAGATAGTAGGAGATAGAATACCTTCATAATGTTTCAAAGGACCCTGATACATGTATGAATTTTGAAGGATCAAAGAAAGAACTATGATTTTGTGGTGCATTTCTTGTATCAATTATTTGTTGAATTAATTGGAAATATTATCAATTTTTCTCCAAGGTTGATATTTCTTCATTATTTAAATTGACATATCAAGTATATCCTCAGTTTATCAATACACATTTGTTGTATTTGTGTGGTGTGATTGGTTGGTTCTTTCAAGTAAAGACTAAATCCTTCAAGTCATTCATAGTAATTTGGAAGTATCATTTGGATCACTAAGAAGAGCTTGGTAATTACAATTCGCGCATGTTTATACAAGTTATAAACTAATATTCATATGCCGAATAATTAGAATCTCTATCAAATAGAAGTCATTCATCCAGAGCTCTCACTTGACTCTGTTTTTACCCAACAAGGCATTGGTCTTACTTATCCTTTTAGGTTTTATCCATTTTATTCACATCCCTTAAACATACTAATTTTAACCTTGATATTACATATACAATCTATACCAAATTAGGATCACATCTTTCCACTATTAAGTTGCCATTTATGGATAGTTTGGTCAAGTAGGAAGCCTAATTTAAAATTTGTATCATTCATATAGGTGTACCTGCCTAGGTTTAGCAGAGCCTTAAGAGTAGAAGGTTCAACCTCATTGGTTGGCCTTGTTATTTGGCCATTAACGTAGTGAGAGTGTGGCAACCTCTCGTGGTTCATTCAAACCAGCATTTTTGAGACCCAACAGGTTGAGCAATGGTCATTGCCAAGGCATCCACATTCTCGTAGTCTTTAGTAGAGGTGAAAAACTTGCCATGGGAGATTCATGGGAGTTTGAAGCTTTGTTGGCTTGAGAAGAGAGTGCACTGTAAGGGGGAGCCTATGCATCCAAGCTTCTATGTCACCTACTAAAAATAAGTGTTGTTGGGGTAAAATCCACATGGAATCCAAAAGAATGTTGTCTCACACAACCTAGGGTTGTGCTTGTCTGACGTGTCTTCACTTATGTGTTTAAATCAAAACTCAAGGAAACACAATACTCTAAAATATACAGCCAGGCATTCAGACGAAAATTCAACCAAACATTCCAAATTCACTATCAAAAAATAGAAAAATCTATCGAACTGTCAAAAACTAGAAAACACTTTCTATTTCGGCATATCAGGTGCCTATTATAGTGCATTCAAACCATTCTCCAACACATCCATTTTTTGTTTCAGTGCATCTTGCTTATATTCCTAGCATATGCTCTTTCAGTGCATCCATACCCTATTCCAGCGCATTCATATTGTTCTCCAGTGCATCCATACCCTATTATGGTGCATCCAGAACGTTTTGCAATGCATCTAAACTATTTTGTAGCACATCTGAGTTTCAGTGCATTTGGGCCATGTTTTAGCGCATCTAGTGACTTTTCAAACAAAAACCCAAATTTGACCTCCTTTCTACTAAAAAACATCTAGTTTATATTTCCCCCCTTAAACAACATCTTTTCATCATCCTAAAGTTTATGTTGAGGGATTGGAAATCAACCAAATTTGTCAAAAAATCCCTTACCAAGAGAATCAAGAAACCAAAGGAGCACCTTGGCTTTAAGAAACTTTTGAAAAAGATACATTTCTTGTATCGAAGTAGGAAATTCTTGCTCTATTATCGAACCTTCATCCATCAATATCATGACTTTGATAGAAGCTATACTAAAAAAAATTCTTTAGAGCCTTTATCTTCACAAGCTTATTATCAATGGATAGCTCTTTCACAAAGGAATTGTTGGTTGTTTTTACTGTTACCAGGTTGATCTTCTAATCTACCTATGGAATTTCCAATTCCAATCAAGGGCAGCTCAAAGGACCTGGACCAACTAACGAAGATTTTATCAAGCCTCCTACACTTTGGCCTCTACAAGACCCAGAAGGGTGATCCCTTAATGTTTTTACAACCTCTACACCACTATTATAAACAACAATAGATAAAATCATTTAATAGCTCAACATAATAGGATAATACCAAATAGAATTGGTTGTTCAACAATAATATCAACTATTTGGAGCATGAGATAACTACAACAATGTTTCACAGTATAAGATAGTCATTGATTTTCAATTTTTAGCAAGATCTAGGTAAAGACAAACAAATACTGAAACTTACAAATAAGTACAATTTAGATCAGTACCATACATCCATTGGAGGAGTCAAATTCATAAGCATCTAAGGGTTTATGACATATTTAACACATAACATGTAAGATCCTTGATAACATTTATTTACAATATTATCAACATGCATTCTAACCCAATACTACTTATCAAATCCTTATATAGAACATATCCACCTACAATCCCATTCAAGCATTTTAATTAATTCCTTGAATTAAAGCTAAAACAATAATCATACACACCACAACACTGAGATGAATGAAACAACCCTTGATCATTTTATTCAAAATTAAGATATGCTTATACAATTGAGAGACATTAGTTTGAATTAATAATTTCAATTCAAATGGGAGTACTATCATAAAACATCAAATCCCCATGAGTTCAAGATCTACTATAGAATGACTCAAAACCTAATTGCATTTTCTCTAAAACCAGCAGTCTTTACAATTTGCTTTGCAACTTCACCTACACTCGACCAAAATTATCTAACTTGCTAACCCCTACTTCTGACCTTGAAATAATTCTTATAGAAAATGAAGGAGAAAACAAGTATCGGGCCAGAAGTACACATGTCACTAGTCACTTGGACCGCATTGTGATATTTCAAAAAATTGTTACAACAACTGATCCCCAAAGAATATTCTTGTTCATCCTGCCCGCTGAGAATGGTTGATGCATCAACAAAACTTTAAGAATGCCGCACCAAGAATGCCACCAAAAGCAAAACTCGAATCTGTTCTAACTCTAATAGCTAAGTTGATAACCGTCAGTAGCCAACCCTATTTCACTCTTGCTCAGTTAAGTAGACATTTACCCATCTCCGGTATTCTTCATTGGTTGGCCAATCAAAACTAACTACCTCACTCACTTTGACACTATAAGTTGTGTACTTAACTACCACCTACTTTGCTTCTCTTTCAAAAGATTCCAAAAATGAGCTCGTACTAATAATCTTATCCATACAGCTCACCAACAAGTCATAATCTGAATCATCACAAATAAATTTAATTTATGCATTGATGAACTCATTTGCTCGATCTTGCCACTGTTGAATTGATCTAATGTTTCCCTGCTCATCAATTATTTCAGGTAACAATGTGTCTTTCCAATCATCAAAATTCTTCACCAACTCTTTGATCTTCCTACTCAAGTCATTTGGTAAGGCCTGGAAACCTTGCAATGACTAAACTAACACTGGAGTAGGCCTTAATGATTGGGTCCTATTATTTGTATCAAAACTTGAGTCTTTATACATTATGTCTAAATCATTGGCCCTAGCGATCCATTTTTCAATTAATGGTATTACTACCTCTTGATCCCTATTAATGTTCTTTATTGCATCCAATAATAAAGAATATAAAGAATACACATATGATAATCTGTCATCAACTTTCTCATTTAAATGTCTCAAAATAGTATTAACAACCTCCCCCTACTTTAAAAGTGCTCCCTCCTCACTTAACTTCAAGGATGCCAGTAACTCTGCAATTTTGTGCATTAGGTTCTCCTTTGTGGGATCAATAGAGCATTCTATTTATTCCTCAATTGGCTCGAATGTAGGACTAAGGGAAGGAGCTTAACTGGGGGACCCTGGCGTAGAAACAATAGGAGAAGCAAGAGGCACTGATTCTGATGTGGAAGGCAATATCTTAATCCCTAGAGCACTTGATGTCTCCCCAACCTATTTGTATTTCAACATGTCCAACTCATTCTGCAGCTCAATATTCCTTTGTTTCACCTTGCTATACTCTCCAATTATAAAATTGTACTTCTCCATTAGTATTTTCTTTTCAACCTCTTCTCTTTCAGTAGTATTTTGAGCTAATTTGGCCACATTCATAGTTAGACTAGAAGCCTCTATGGTTGAGGTCTCTGAGGCTCTTTTTATTACTAACCCTCCCCTTAGGTTTGGATTAATATCAATGACATTGGGATTTCTACCTTGAGGGGCCAAAGACCAAATTTCTAAGGTCTCGTATTCTTCATTGAAGGTAAAATATTGCAATCCTGCCTTTATATCTTCTTCAGAATCTTGCAGGGGATGCTTGGACTTTAGAATAGCGTTAAAAGCTACTACATCTACAATATCCCACTCAGGAAAAATAAAGACACCAACTTGATTTACTAGTTTTCTCCCCTCCTCAGGAGTGATTCTCTTGAATTCTTCCATTAATTCAGCTTTCACCTCATCATCATTCTCCTGGTCTGACCTATCAAGTATCAATTTTCTCCTCCTCTTGCACTTATCATGATACTCTTCTAGTTTCATTGTCCATACTAGTTGCAAGAAGACTAAATTTTTGAAAAATTCATCATGATCTTGAAATTCCTTAATATTGCACACATTTCCCTTTCATATCCAAATCTAACAAGACCAACTCAGTTGGCCTGGGAGGAGAAGGAATACCCACTTGCATGTCTTGGTCAGTGAAAAAAAATTCATCCATCAGATCCTCTTGTAATTTCTCAATCTTTTTCCTCTTAGGGCTTGGCTCTGATGGTGGTGGTGAAGGGCTATCCTCAGGTGATGATTCCAAATCAATAATCTTGATTTCCCTAGGTGTTTTGAACTTTGGACCTAGCTATGCTGGCATTTTCATTATTTGTTTTCCCTTTTTATCTTCTTCTTCCTCATCACTGCTATCATTTATCTTCCTTCTCTAGATAGGATACTTCTCTGTAGGTTGGTATGTTTTCCTCATTTCAATTGGCCTAGAATCTTTCTCCTTTATACCCAGATCCAACTCCAAGTTTATCTTCTTGGTCATTAAGATGCCCATAGTTTCTTTGAGGTTGTCCATCAAAAATTCAATTTTCTTATTAAATGGACTGAACTCCATCAACGGATCATATTTTGGATCCATTTTGTGCACAATGGCCAATCAATTGTCATAAGCTGTTCATTTCTCCTTGCTCAATTCCTCCTTGTTTAGATCAAACTCATTTCTAATTAGGTCCTTGAGAAATTTGAAATCATGCACAAATTTACCACCTTTTATTCATTGTCTGAAAAGAGTAAAGAAACCCTCAGGATCATTCTATCGCTTGGGACCACACCTCAAATGGTATTCATCAAAAAAAATCTCAAAGTGGACCCAACCTCCTTTTGAAAATACAAAGTCTGACACCACAGTATAATCTAGGAAAAAGGTTCCTTTACCTTTCCCTGTAAGGTTTAACTCATGGATACATCTAATCTGCCACCTATATTCTGCAAATCCTACTCTTGCTGGCACATTCTATGACAATATATGTGGGGTCCCTTGGAAACCATACACCCTTAAGATAGTGTTGACTGGGTATGGGATAATGTCACCCCAGTTGTGACAAACTTTCAATTCTGGCTTCCTCCCCTTCGGTCTGAGGAAATCATGTAGCTCCTCAGGGATTCTAGGTACCTTTACCATCAGTCAGGCCCTTAATCCAGAAGCATAACAATTATCAAACCACACATAACTGACACTCTCTCTATTATATGATAGATCTATAGTCCATGCTTGCACTGGAAATCTTTCTCCATTAAAAATTTGCCTTAACTCCATCTTCTCAGAGAGAATATCAACATTCTTGTACAAGAACATGTACATCAACATGGAATACAAGAATAATGGAGTGTCTGCATCCTTTTACTGCAACTTTAGTAGCCCTTCATGTATCTTTTCAGCCAAAAAGGAGACAAAAACATAAATCACTGAGAAATTAGGGTGTTGTATTTGCACCCCCATGAACATGTAAGAAATTGGCATCATCATGTTGGGGTTAAAACCCAAAATCTGGGTCAATGAGTAAAAGGTGGCCAAGAAATTATTTGCAAAATAGTTTAGTCTGAAAGGCTCTTTGTCATTAGGGCTAATATAGAACTTTGAACCTCCTTCCCTAGCCAAATGAGGTGGGTGCAACTTAACTCTGAAAAGTGACTTCAACCTCCCATACTCCTTGTTTCATCTCCTCAAGATCAATAGGAACCAATAATGTACTAGACTCGCTCAGGCCAAAAACCAATTGAAATTCTTTTTGTTAATGCTCAACATAACCCCTCCATCATTATCTCTAATCACCCATGTAACAGGTTCATAACATGCAACCACTACCCTAAGAGAATCCATGTTAGGGAATACATTTGGTACCACGAGCTTCCCCATGTCATACATCCAACCATTCGAGAAAGGGTGTCTTAAATTCCTCTGTCTGTACCACAACCTAAACATCTCCAAACCTGTGATGGGAACCCTAGCATCGGCAATGATGGAGCAATTATATACTAATCCCTCTTCTAGGGTTCTTCCTTGCATCAAAACCAACCCCTTCTTCCTATCATTAGTTGACAATGTCAATTGATCTAGGAATTCGTCGTATAAATTTCTATGTAAATAATCAATTTGGCCAGAATGCTACTTTGACGGTGCCATCTTGGGTAAACTAGGGCTTCCTTGATATTTCAAACTTTTAAGCAAACTAGGGCTAAAAAGAAAAATGAAATTACATAATAGAACTAACCTATAGCCCTAAAAACAATTATCAATAAGCTCTCTCACAAGCACACCACAAATTTTCCCCAAATTCACAATAAAATTAATCGAGAGATACAAAAAACAACTCATGGCTTATTTTTACAGAAACCCAAATCTTTGGTGTGATAACTCGTAGATTCGTCCTTGGATTTGAGACTGCTCCACAAAGATGTTTGAATGCTTTGTGAGACAATAGGGCAGGAGAATAGTCACTTTATTTTGATCAAATCATGCCAGTAGATGTCTCATCCACCATAAAAGCTTACTCTTGCACTAGACCAATGACTCCAATCACATTTGATGAATATTCAAATACCAGCCGTCAATCCTTCACTTTGGTCAGATCATCAAATGACTGCCTTCAAAACAATCTGACATGATCTCCATCATGGAAATAAGGGCCCACCATATTATGCATCACCAAGGACATCCATGTGGTGCTCGCCTATGATATCATGATCAATAAAGACCTCACAACTTCTTATCACATGATGGCGGGCGACCGTAGATCTCAACCATCAACAATCATGTTCATTCAACATAGTTGCCAGCTTTGTCATTAACCATTGAGCATCTTTCCTATCAAGATTATAACATCTTCGTTCATTTGAAGCATATGCATCTCACAACTTCTTTAGTAACCCGCTACATAATGTATTGAAACCAGACAAATGTATTAAAGCATTTTTATCATCTCTTTGGCTTCACCAAATGAGACATGTGGCACTTGCCAGTGATATCTCAATCAATCGAAACTTTGTGGTGGGGTCATCACAGGATGGCGGGGAATGACTAACATCAAATGATGGTTGATCGATGGTCACACAAATTTTTTTCTCTACAAAATAAAATATTTACTAGAGGTTTGAGGGGACATCACTAGGCCCACAACAAATAATGACTTAAGTTGTTTTTCAATGTGTGAGCATGAGACCAACCTAGACTTAGGAAATAATAAAGTCAAGTGAAGGGAATAAAATGATAAATCAAAAGGGGCCTGACTTAGATGAAGCGATGGGGGATAAATTTTTTTAAAACCCTCTCTAAAAGTAACGGCCAAATAGATCCCACCCAAGGCGTAAGATAAAACACTAGGGTTTTTCATGAAGATAAAAGTAAAAACCCCAACCTTAGGCTTTTCCCAAACAATATGAGAGACCAAAAGAAAGGCAAGATAAAATGGAACCTACAAAGAAAAAATTTGAATTTCCATCAATGGCTCTAGTTAGGGATGTTCATTCCACTAGAATGAAGTGAGATTTCAGAATTTTTGGTTGAGAAGACCAATTGTAGAGATAACCAAAAGGGATTGTCCAGACAAAACAACCCAATAGGAAAGAAACCTACCACTAACATATATACAAACCTAAACTACTATCCATGGAAAAAAATACTTCAAGTGAAGTACAACTTCAAGAACTATCATGAGTTGGTAGTTCAAGAATGTCTCTTGTCATATCTTGGAGGAAGTATGAATCTTCACCCCACTTACTATTTATCAAAAATGGACCCAACCAGATTGCATCAAATTTCCCATTTTTTCCCTTATCTTCCAATTTGGCATTCCACATTAAGACCAAATCTCCATCTTGGAAGCTCCTTGCAGTTGCCCTTTTATAATACAAATTATTTACTTGCAACTGCAATTTTTCATTTTCCAATTGAGCTTCCCTCTTGGTTTCATCTAATTCTATGAGAGCTTCCACTCTCAATTGCATTTCATCATCCATTTCATTATCATAGATCTGGAAAAACTTATCCATTTCCATTAGGTTATTCTAGGGAAACCTTGCATTTATCCCATAAACTAAGTCAAATGGGACACAACCTATTGCCTTCATCACAATTACCCTGTCTGGCTAGACTGCTAATCTCAATTTAAAATCTCATGCCTTCTTATTTTGATATAGGATTCTCTTAATTATCTTCATCACGCTTTTATTGCTCTATTATTCTTGTCCATTTCCTTGTGGGTGATATGGTGATGAGTAAGAAATTTGGATGCCATGTTTTTCACATAATTATGTGTATTCCTCATATCTGAAACACATTGCATTATCTGACACAATACTCTCTAGACATCTAAACCTAGTCAATATATTGCTCATCAGGAAGTCAATTGCCACCTTACTAGTTTCTTTCTTTGTTGGAATTGCTTCCACCCATTTGGTAAAATAATCAATGGTCGCATGCTATTTTCCCCACAAAATCAATACCCCATTGCTAGAATGGAGATTGCACTGCCACTGGTTTTAGGGGCAAGTTACTAGAAAATTTTAACTTACCAAAAAAACTTTGGCAAGCATCACATGTCTTTACTAATTGGTGCGCATCCTTAAAAAGAGTAGGCCACAAAAATCCAGCCCTCATTACCATTTGTGTAGTTTTTTTGGCCATATAATTCCCTCCACAAACTCCACCATGCATCTCACTCAGGAGTCCTCGTGCTTGATCTTGGTCAACACACTTCAACATGACACCCTCTCCATTTCTCCACCAGAGCTTTCCAGCAATGATAACATATTTGATAGCATGTAATTTTAATGTCCTCTTTTCATTCTCACTCAAATTATCAAGACATTTCATCTTTTGCATATAATATATCACACCCGTATACCACTCATAATGTTCCATGTCATATATATGTGATCTATTCTCTTCTTCTAGCAAATTTATCTGATTTTATTCAAGATTACTTTGAGCCATAAGCTTGGGTAATCCTTTTCCTCTCACCAGCTTAGTAATTTGGATCTCAATGTTGAATTCCTAGATCCTATTGATCCATCTACACCTTCTTCCTGATAGTTCCTACTGTGTGAAAATATCCTTAACAGCAACAATGGGTACATATTAAATTATAGTAGCTCCCATCAAATAAGGCCTGAAGGCTTTTACTGCTTTTACCAATGCATATGCCTATTTTTCACTTATATCATACTTAATTTTTGTAGCTTGTAAAGATTTACTAAAAAAGGCTATAGGTTGTTCAAAACCTTCAACATTCTTTTGCAACAACACAACTACAATTGTGTGGAAAGAATAAAAATAAAATATATGTAAGGGTTTGGAAAAATCGGGGTTTCTTAACACAAGAGCCTCCTATATTTCTTGCTTAATGGCCTAGAAATCCTGTACAGACTCATCTTCCCATTCAACCTTTGCTCCCTTCTTAAGCATCTTAGAAATCGGGTGAACTGTTTCAGCAAAATTTGTCACAAACCTTCTTAGGAAGTTTATTTTTCCAAAGAAATATTGTATTCCTTTTACATTATGGGGTTGTGGGATTTTATCTATTGCAATTACCCTCTTTGGATCAATTTTGACTCCATCCTTGGAAACAATATGTCCCAACAGTTTTCCTTCTCTTACCCCAAATGCACATTTCTTCAGATTCATGGAAATTCCATACTCCAATGCCCTACTAAATACCTTCTCTAGATGCTCACAATGGTCTTCTTCTTTCTTGGAATATGCTGTCAAATCATCCTAGTAAATCACCAAAAATAAGTTAATGAAATATGAGAATGCCAGATCCATGGCTCTATGAAACGTAGCCCCTGCATTTGTTAGACCAAAAGGCATTCTCACATAGACATAGGTTCCCTAGGGTGTAGTGAAATTTGTCTTAAACTACTCAAACTCCTTGACCATAAGCTGGTTGTAACTAGAGAACCCATCCATCATAGACATTAATTCACAGCCTGTCACCCTTTGCAACATGGCCTCCATATTCGGTAATGGATAGTTATCTTTTAATGAAGACACATTCAAGTTTCTGAAATCCACACATAACCTAATGTCTCCATTTTTATTTCTCACTGATACCAAGTTTGACACCCAGGATGAATGTCTGATTGGATTGATGATCCCTGCATCCCTTAGCTTCAATAATTCTTCTTGTATTTTGGGGGCCAAAGTAGGATTAATCAAACTTTTCTTTTGCCTAAATGGCTTAGCACCATCACTCAAAGGAATCTAATGTTGGAATAAATCCTCCATATTCGCCTTAAGATTATCATAAGACTATGCAAACACGTGTATAAACTTCCTCAATAAGTCAATCAACATCCTTCTCACCTTTGGTGACAATTTATTTCCAATATATACCTTTTTTGGTGATACCTCTATTCCAAGGTTTATCTCCTCCAAGTCATCAGGATGGGAAGCAGCATGATTAGCCTTTGAACTATCCTAATTATCAAACACTCTTTTTAGTACAACTAAATCCTTAGGAATTGTATTTATTTTTAATTGAATGACTTCATTTCCAAATACAGTATCTTTACCATCAATTTTTTCCACAAAAGCTCCAAAGTCAATTTCTTGACTCTCATACTCATCCACACAATTCAAGAACCTCAATATATCATCATCACTATCAAAAACTTTCCAATTTTTGATATTATCAGGAATGGATGGCCTGGTTTTCACTTCAACCTTTGAAATTCCGGCATAATTCATATCATTTGGTTTTAATGCAATGTTTGCTAATAAATCTACCACTTTTTTATGGCCTCTCTCCATCCAAATTATACCAAATGCATCAAATTTTTCCAATTCATCCCAAACAACATTCCTGTACTATTTCAACCTCTTATTCTTTAACACATACCTGGATCTAATTTGGGAAACCACAAGCTCAGAATCTCCAATTACTTTGAGCTTGTTGATCCCATGTTTTTCAGTTAATCTCAACCCTAGTAACAGGGCTTCATATTATACCACATTATTGGTGCATTCTAATCACAGAGTGAACGAGAAATTGAAAGTCCTTCCACTCAAAGATAGTAAAAAAACACTTGCATCAGACCCTTCTTTTAAACTTTCACAATCAAAGTACATAGTCCACAAGTCATCACAATCCAATAACTATTTTACCTTTGTATCAATCGATGCAACATGCTTATCACAATTTCTAGGGAATTCATCAGTCGTGAATTCATTTATACCATTGTCAATAAAACATGTCATATTATTAGTGGGATCATGCTCAAAAATATGAGGCACTTTTGATTCTCTTTCAATCTTGGCATTCTTACCATCAATTTGGAAAGTAGAAAATGATAGATCACACTACATGTTACCCCCAATTGATGCACTCCATTTTCTTGACAAAAGAATCCCAAAATGTCGTGGGATGTCTGCAACTAATACAGTCATGGCTAATTCCTTCTTAGGATAATGAGTCAGTTTATAAGGCAATGCTCTTATAGTCCCAATAACTGGCATCTCTCTTGAATCCAATGCATAGCATTTACCTTGAGTAGTATCTATTGTCAAGCCCATCACCTCAATGATTTTGATTGGCATAACATTATTTGATGCCCCCAAATCTATCATACAATTTCGTAATTTTTTCCCATTTATATCAACACTTAAGAAGAAGGGGTTTATTTTTTCAAGGTGCATATTAATAGAATTCCCTAAATATACAGGGGGAATTTGTGGCACAATTCCCTCCACTTCTTTCTCTTTTATTTCTCCTTCATCCTTTGCTTATTTACAATTACCTTGTTTAATTTTATTACTAGCAACACATGTAATCAAGGCTATTGTCTTTTCCTTATGCTCATTTATTCTCATAATTTCTAGCAAAGGTACATAAAATTTAACCTGAGAAAGCACTTGAAACATATCTAAGGGTGTATATTTAGGCAGATCAGAAACCATACCTTCATCATTTTCTTTCCTCTCTGGTTGCTTACTTCCTTAAATTTTCTTTTGCTTCTTATCTTCTAAAGCAGGTTCAACAAACTTTGTAATCACCTTGGTCTTTTCCAATGATGAAGTAACATCTTCTTGAGGCTTTGGGGTTTCATTATTTTTTTCCCAAACCTTATCATTCTTAACCTCTTTGATTTTGACAGCATCCTTTTTGCTATCCACCTTAACACCCTTGTTTTGGTCCTTCTGCTCTTTGATAAACAGGCTAGCAGGTTTACCTTGTTCACCACCCGTGATTCTATTTCTCAGCTAAAGTGAACTCCTCATTTGAGTACCCATTTCCTTAGTCAACCTTGCAATCTCTTCTTTTGATGGTCTCCTTAAGGACACTGAATCTTCAGCCTGGTCCATATTGCAAGCATTATGGTCAAAATCACCTTCCTCATCAGAGAAGACCTGTTGATGGTAAATTTCACTTCTTTGTCTCTGATTATCCACATCAGTCCCATGCAACTCATCATCAGAAGAAAATTATGCTTCATCAATGAATGATCGAGCCATACAAACATCTACATCACCCTGCTCATAGTCAGGAGTTTGCTCATGAGCATCCTCCTATACTCATTTAGCAACAATCAACTGAGCAATACCATAGTAATTTTGATGATGTGGATGTTCACACACCTCACACCATGG
Organism: Sequoiadendron giganteum; assembly: GCA_007115665.2. NCBI lineage: Eukaryota > Viridiplantae > Streptophyta > Pinopsida > Cupressales > Cupressaceae > Sequoiadendron > Sequoiadendron giganteum. The sequence continues at coordinate 239,918,780 of CM021108.1, read as the reverse complement.
TCTATCCTATACTAGATTTACTCAATGCTTATGTAGGGTATCTGGTGTATGTTGATCATGTTTAGTGTTCTAGCCAAGTGATACTGGTTTCCCATCTTTCCAATTTTTGTTATAAGGATAATTTTGCAACCTAGGTGGTTTGTCATTCTTATTATACTATTTCTTTTTATTTCCTATACCCTTTTCTTGCTTGGTAACAATATACTTTATGTATTTCAAAGTACTAAAGACCTTATCCCATTTCTCATCATCCTTAGGCTTTGTCACAAAAACCTTCTCAGTCTTATCCTTAGGATTTTTCAAAAGTTTGGATTCTTCTCTCCTACCATATTTCCTAGAAGCTCTTCTATTACTCTTAATATTTATAGCCACCCTGAAAGCATCTCTCATGGTTTGAGGGCCCTTATATATGAGGAGATATGGAATTTAGCATCAAAAGAATTGAAATATGTAGTTAGATACACATTTTCATCAAGCCTCAAAACCTGGAACAACTTATACATTGCTTTTTGGAATCTTAGATTGAATTCTGTCATAGGCTCATTTAATGAGTTCTTGATGTTATTGAACTCATTTAGCATGAAACTAGCATTGGTTTTATCACTATATTGTTCCTTGAAACATTTTTCAAATTCCTCCCATGAACCAATACTAGCATTAGGTAATCCTCTGTACCAATCCCTTGCATCCTCCACTAGACATTGTACAAACAATTTCATTACAATATCTTCATGCTCTACCTCATAGTCATTTAGCATATCCATGAAATATTTTAAATATTCCTCTATTGTCACAACATTATTTCCAAAAAAATTACTAATCTTTTCTCTCAAATCATTAGGGATGGGGTTTGGATAACTTGGAATACCATCAAAGAATAACTGCCTATACCTTTCCAATTGTATAGGTCTCCTTTGGAATAATCCTTCATTCTTCTGAGAATCAATGCCAGGACCTAAATCATGTGTCCTAGGGCCATCATGATGTAGATTTACAAGTTTAGTTGCATGAACCTTTGGGCCCAAGTTGTTTGTGGTAGTATCCAGTCTGGTTTTAGGAGCATTTTTCAAGGCATCTTGGTGAATTCATGAGGTTCCAATTTTTGTAGCCTCATCCACACTTGACATCTTCAGGAAACTTATTTCCTCTTCATTTTTGCATTTGCAGCCGCAATCTTTGTCCTCTCTAACTCTTCTACAAGAGCCTCACCCTCCCTCCTAACCTTTTCTAAGGCACTCTCAGCTTGTACAAGTACATATGGTGGGGGATATCTTTTAGGGGGATGGGAAGTCACCCTATCATTTATCTTAATCCCCTTAGCCTTTTTTTTTCCTTGTCTAGAAGAGGCTTCGGGTTTGGATTACTCAGTTGAGGCTTAATCGAGTTTTAGGGTTTAGGGTCTGTAGGTTTTGATTGGGCATGAAATTGACCTATAGGAATTACCTTTGACACAAGCCTTACCCCCTTGTCCAAGATCTCACATACAATAGGACCTTCATCATCTAGCTCAGGTTTTTCTTGGTTCAAGAGCTTCATTGTTGCCAACTATCTAATCAATCTATCACTCTCAATTGCAACATGCATCAGTTTTGTTTCCCTCTCCTTATCCTTTTTCATCCTAAGCTTATCTTATGTTTGGATTTCCTGCCTTAAGGAGTCAATATCTCCAAAAACATCATTAGGGTTAAGAAAAGTCATATTAGAACTCGATGTATCACTTAGTTCTATCAAGTATACTTTTTCAAGTATATGCCCAGACAATAAAGGAGTTCCATCATGTTCAGCAAGAGGAGGCACATCACTGGTGCTTTCTCTGAGATGGCCTCGACTTCTACTCCTACCTCTTCTCTTTTCAACATATTGGACACTAACAAGTCCCTTATTCTGACATGTTACATCCTCTTGAACAGGTATATTACATAATTCATCAAAAAATCCACAACTATCTTATTCTAAATTTCTAGAAACTTCTTCAAGAGTTTTAGGGATAGGATGTAAAGGCTTACTTTTACCTTGGTGTATAGGATTTTGTGACGTGAGAGCAGTATTGCTAGATTCTGCTGTTTTCTTTATCTTGTCCTTCTTCTTCAGTTTATGAAGTTCACCCTCCAGTTTATGTTCGAGATGATTCTTCATGAATGACTTGGTTTTCTTCATTTTGTGTGCTTGTCCAAAATATCCTTCAATTTATATTAAATCTTCAAAATAAGATGCACACTAGTGTAGGGACTTCAGGGTCGCCACCCAATTATCTTGGGGATACCAAATATCCAGAGAGACTTGGTGGAATTTAAAAGACCTTTGGTACTTTGTACTGACAATGTACAAAAGTACTTCACTAAATAACTCAAAACTCTTTGAACAACAGAAGAAATGGACAAACCTAACATAGAACCATGGGCTCGACCTTCAAATCACATAAATACTATGAGAACTTTATGCAAAATGGACAACTGACATACTGACAAGAAATATCCAGATTAACATCCCCAGTAGAGTCACCATTTTTTGGTTGTTTTTACTATAACCAGGATGATCTTCTAATCTAGCTATGGAATTTCTAATTCCAATCAAGGGCAGCTCGAAGGACTTGGACCAACTGATGAGGATTTTAACAAGCATCCTACACTTTGGGCTCTACAAGACCCGGGAGGGTGATCCCATAATGTGTTTACAACCTCTGTACCACTATTATAAACAACATTAACAACAACAGATAATCTCATTTAATAACTCAACATAATAGGATAATACCGAATAGAAATGGTTTTTCATCAATAATATCAACTATTTGGAGAATGAGATAACTACAACAACATTTCACAACATAAGATAGTCATTGATTTTCTATTTGTAGAAAGCTTTAGGTAAAGACAAAAAAATACTGAACCTTACGAATAAGTACAATTTAGATCAATGCCATACATCCATTGGAGGAGTCAAATTCATAAGCATCTAAGGGTTTATGGAAGATTTAACACATAACATGTAAGTTCCCTGATAACATTGCTTTACAATCTCATCAACATGCATTGTAACCCAATACTACTTATCAAATCCTTATACATAACATATCCACCTACAATCCCATTCAATCATTTTAATTAATTCCTTGAATTAGAGCTAGAAAAAGAATCATACACACCACAACAATGAGATGAACAAAAAAAACCCTTGATCATTTTATTCAAAATTCAGATATGCTTGTACAATGGAGAGACATGAGTTTGAATTAATCATTTCAATTCAAATTCCAGTACTATCACAAAACATCAAATCCCCATTAGTTCAAGATTTACTAAAGAATGACTCAAAACCTAAATTTCATTTTCTTTAAAACCAGTAGTCTTTACAATTTTCTCTGCAACTTCACCTAGACTCGACCAAATTTATCTAACTTTCTAACCCCTACTTCTAGCCTTGAAATCCTTCTTATAGAAAATGAAGGAGCAAACAAGTATCTGGCCAAAAGTACACATGTCACTAGTCACTTGGACCACCCTATGATATTTCAAAAAATTGTTACAATAGATGATCCCCAGATAATCTTCTTGTTCATCTTGCCCATTGAGAATGGTTGATGCATCAACAAAACTTTAAGAATCCTGCACCAAGACTACCACCAGAAACAAAACTAGAATTTTTTCTAACTGTAACAGCTGACTTGTTAACAGCCAATAGCCAACCCTGTTTCACTCTTCCTCAATTAAGTAGACATTTACCCATCTCTATTATTCTTCATCGGTTGGCCAATCAAGACTAACTACTTCATTAACCTTGACACTATAAGGTGTGTACTTAACCACCACCTGATTTTCTTCTCTTTTAAAAGATTCCAAAAATGAGTTGGTGCTAATAATCTTATCCATACAGTTCACCAACAAGTCATAATCTAGTCATCACAAATCAATTTAATTTGTACATTGATGACCTCATTTGCTCGATCCTGCCATTGTTTAAGTGATCTAATGTTTCCCTACTCATCAATTATGTCAAGTAACAATGTGTCACTCCAATCATCAAAATTATTCACCAACTCTCTGATCTTCCTACTCAAGTCATCTGGTGAGGCCCGAAAACCTTTCAATGACTTAACTTACACTAGAGTAGGCCTTAATGATTAGGGCCTATTATTAGTATCAAACCTTGAGGCTTTATACATTATGTCTAAATCATTGGCCCTAGGGATCCATTTTTCAATTAATGGTATTACTACCTCCTTATCCCTATTAATGTTCTTTATTGAATCCAATAATAAAGAATATAAAGAATACACAGATGAAAATCTATCATCAAATTTCTCATTTACATGTCTCAAAACTATATTAACAACCTCCCCCTACTTTAAAAGTGCTCCCTCCTCATTTAACTTCAAGGATGTCTATAACTCTGCAATTTTATGCATTAGTTGCTTCTTTGTGGGATCAATAGAGCATTATATTTATTCCTCAATTGGCTCTAATGTAGGATTGAGGGAAGGAGCTTGACTGGGGGACCCTGGTGTAGAAACAATAGGAGAAGCAAGAGGCACTAATTCTGGTGTGGAAGGCAATGTCTTAATCCCTAGAGCACTTGATGTCTCCCCAATCTATCTATATTTCAACCTATCCACCTTAGTCTATAGCTCAACAGTCCTTTGCTACACCTTTCTATACTCTCCAATTATAAAATTGTACTTCTCCATTAGGCTTTTCTTTTCAATCTCTTCTCTTTCAGCAGTCTTTTGGGCCAATTTGGCCACATTAAAAGTTAGACTAGAAGCCTCTATGGTTAAGGTCTCTGAGGCTCTTTTGATTATTAACCATCCCCTGAGGTTTGGGTTAATATTAGTGACATTGGGCTTTCTACCTTGAGGGGCCAAAGCCAAAATTGTTAAGCTCTCATATTCTCCACTGAAGGCAGAATCTTGCAATCTTGCCTTGATGTCTTCTTCAGAATCTTGTAGGGGATGCTTGGACTTCATAATAGAATTAAAAGCTACTAAATCTACAATGAACCACTCGATAAAAATCAAGACACCAGCTTGATTTATTATTTTTCTCCCCTCCTCAAGAGTGATGCTCTTGAATTCTTCCATTAATTCATCTTTCACCTCATCATCATTCTCCTGGTCTGACCTGTCAAGTCTCAATTCTCTCCTCTTGCACTTACCCTGATACTCTTCCAGTTTCATTCTCCATACTAGTTGCAAGAATACTAGAGTTTTGACAAATGCATCATCATCTAGAATTTCCTTACATGCCTCCATCCTTGCATCTTTCACACATTTCCCTTTCATATCCAAATCTGACAAGACCAACTCAGCTGGCCTAGGAGGAAAAGGCATATCCACCTACGTGTCCTAGTTAGTGACAACAATTTCATCCATCAGATCCTCCTATAATTTCTCAATTTTTTTCCTCATAGGGCTTGGATCTGATGGTGGTGGTGAAGGGCTATTCTCAAGTGATGATTCCAAATCAATAATCTTGATTGCCCCAAGTGTTTTGAACTTTGGACCTAGTTTTGTTGGCATTTTCATTTTTCTTTTTCCCTTTTTATCTTCTTCTTCCTCATCACTGCTATCATTTATCTTCCTTCTATACATAGACCAATTCTCTGTAGGTTGGTATGTTGGCCGCATTTCAATTGGCCTAGGATCTTTCTCCTTTATACCCAAATCCAACTCCAGGTTTATCTTCTTGGTCATTAAGATGCCCATGGATTTTTTGAAGTTGTCCATCAAAAAGTCAATTTTCTTAATAAAAGGACTAAGCTCCATCAATGGATCATATTTTGGATCCATTTTGTGCACAATGGCCAATAGCTTGTTATAAGCTATCCATTTATTCTTCCTCAATTCCTTCTTATTTAGATCAAACTCATTTCTAATCAGGTCCTTAGGAAAATTGAACTCATGCATAAATTTACCACCTTTTATTCATTGTTTGAAAAAGGAAAAGAAACCCTCAGGATCATGTTGTCACTTGGGACCACACCTCAAATGGTAGTCATCAAAAAAATTCCCAAAGTGGACCCAACCTCCTTTCGAAAATACAAATTTTGACACCACAATATAATCTGGGAAAAAGTTTCCTTTACCTTTCCCTGTAAGGTTGTCCTCATGGATACAACCAATCTGCCACATAACTTATGAAAATCCTAATCTTCCTGGTACATTGTATGGAAATATATGTGGGGTCCCTTGGAAAACATACGCCCTTAAGACAATGTTGACTATGCATGGGATAATGTCACCCCAGTTGTGAAAAACTTTAAATTTTCACTTCCCCCACTTCAGTCTGAGGAAATCATGTAGCTCCTCAGGGATTCTAGGTACATTTACCATTAGTTAGGCCCTCAATCTAGAAGCAAAAAAATTATAAAACTACACATAACTGACACTCTCCCTATTATATGATAGATCTGCAGTCCATTCTTACACTGGCAATCTTTCTCCATTAACCAATTTCCTTAACTCCATCTTCTTAGATAAAAAATCAGCATTCTTGTACAAGAACATGTACATCAACATGGAATACCAAAAGAATGGAGTGCTTGCATCCTTTTTCTAGAACTTTAATAGCCCTTCATGTATCTTTTTGGCCAAAAAGGAGGAAAAATCATAAATCACTAAGAAATTAGGGTGTTGTATTTTCACTCCCATGAACATGTAACCAATTGGCATCACCGTGTTGGGTTTGAAACCAAAAATCTAGCACAATGAGTAAAAGGTGGCCAAGAAATTATTTGCAAAATATTTTAGTCTGGAAGGATCTTGGTCATTATGGCTAATATAGAACTTCGAACCTCCTACCCTAGACAAATGAGGTGGGAGAAACTTAACTCTAAAAAGTGACTTCAACCTCCCATACTCCTATTTCATCTCATCAAGATCAATAGGAATCAAGAATTTACTGGACTCACTCAGACCAAAAACTAGTTGAAATTCTTCTTTGTTAATGCTCAGCATAACCCCTCCATCATTATCTCTAATCACCTGTGTAATAGGGTCATAACGTGTAGCCATTGCCCTAAGAAAATCCACGCCAGGGAATACATTTGGTACCACCAGCTTCCCCAGGTCATACATCCAACCATTCAAGAAAGGGTGGGGAAAATTGCTTTATCCATACCACAACCTAAACATCTCCAAACCTATGATGGGAACACTAGCATCGGCAATGTTGGAACAATTATATACTAATCCCTTCCCTACGATTCTTCCTCACATCAAAACCAACCCCTTCTTCCTATCATTAGTTGACAATGGCAATTGATCTAGGAATTCATCATATAAATTTCTATGTAAATAATCAATCTAGCCAGAATGCTACTTTGATGGTGCCATCTTGGGTAAATTAGGGCTTCCTTGATATTTCAAACTTTTAAACAAACTAGGGCTAAATAGAATAATGAAATTACTTAATAGACCCTTGCAATTTCTCACAATTCAACTAACCTATAGCCCTAAAAACAATTATCAATAAGCTCTCTGACAAGCACACCACAAATTTTCCCCAGATTCACAATCAAATTAATCAGGAGATACAAAAAACAACTCATGGCTTATGTTTACAGAAACCCAAATCTTCACTGTGACAACTCGTAAATTTGTCCTTGGCTTTGAAACTACTTTGCAAATATTTTTGAATGCTTTGTGAGATAATAGGGAAGGAGAATAGTCACTTTATTTTGATCAAATCATGCTAGTATATGTCTCATCTGACTTTGAAGCTTACTCGCGCGCTAGACCAACGACTCCAATTACATTTGATGCAAATTCAAATACCAGTCGTCGATGCTTCACTTTGATCAAATCATCAAATGGTTGCCTTCAAAAAACGTTAACAGGATCTTCATCACAGAAATAAGGGCCCACCATATTATGCAACACCAAGGAAATCCCCATGGCGCTCGCCCATGATATCGCAATTAATAAAGACCTCACAACTTTTGATCACGTGATTGCGGGCAACTGGAGATCTCAACCATCAGCAATCTTGTTCATTCAACATTATCACCAGCTTTGTCATTAACGATCGAGCATCTTTCCTATCAAGATTATAACATCTCCTTTGATTTGAAGCACGTGCATCTCACAACTGCTTTAGTAACCCACTACATAATGTATTAAAACTAGACAAATGTATTAAACAATTTTTATAATCTGTTCGGCTTCACCAAATGAGACACGTGGTGCTTGCCCGCGATATCGCAATCAGTCAAAACTCTGTGGTGAGGTCATGATAGGATGGCGGGGAACGGTTGATATCAAACAATGGTTGATTGATAGTCACGCAAATTTTTCCCTCTACAAAATAAAAAATTTATTAAATGTTCGAAGGGACATCACTAGGCCGACGAAAAACAATGACTTAAGTTTTTTTTAAACGTGTGAGCACGGGGCCAACCTAGAACTAGGAAATAAAAGTTAGGTGAATGGAATAAAATGATAAATCAAAAGGGCCCAACTTAGATGAAGAGATGGGGCATAAGTTATTTTAAAACCCTCTCAAAAAGTAATAGCCAAATAGATCCCACCCAAGGTGTAAGATAAAACACTAGGGTTTTTCATAAAGACAAAAGTAAAAACCCCAACCTTAGGATTTTCGCAAAAAATATGAAAGACAAGAACAAAGGCAAGATAAAATGGAACCTACAAAGAAATGTTTTTAAGGTCCATCAGGCATAATCATAGTCATCCAATTTGCCATTCTTTCATTCCTCAACTAGCCATTCAATATTCCAATCGTCCCAATCAATTTCTATAATAAAGCTCAATCTTGTTGAAACTAGCATTCTCAAGTGAAAATCCATCAACTATTTTTTTATCAAACATCTCAAAGTGCCTTCCTCATCACATCAAATTTCTAATGTAGCAGCTGCATTTCACCATTAATATTTATCATCCTTCATCAAGAATCGTCATCCTTCATCCTAAAATAAATCTTACTTAACTAGATTTTTAATCAACCCCTTTTGGCACTCTTAAACTTTGGTCAAATATTTAGAACATCATCATCACTTGTATACCCATCCAAACAAGATCTCAAAAGCTAAAACTTCAAGAAAAAGTAATTGAAACCCAAGATAACACGATTGAACTTGAAGTAAACCCCTTTCATGAATACCATCAAAATGAAACTGATGAGGTAAATGAAGATGTCCAACAAGCCCAACAAGACCCAAATTTCCATAAATTCTTAGAAAAGGTTTTTGAAAAGGATGGACAAAGATCCTCTTGATTTTGGAAAACAAAGGAGTCAAGTTACTCGATGATTTTGATATTAACAAATTGAAAAGAAATCCAAAGAAAGCAAAAACTGAGACCCAAACTGAATCAAGCAATGAAGTGAAAACCAATGATCCCATGGATATTTTGAAACAAAAAATGCATAACATGAAAATTGAGACTACTAAGAGATATTTCATACAAGATATATGTCCCTATCCATTCGATCAAAGCATTAACATGATAACACTCCCTAAACATTGTGATTTTCCCAGATATGACCAATACAATGGGAAAACTGATCTGATAGATCATGTAACAGAATTATGAACGATGAGTCTTGAGTTTTCCCATGAGGATACATATTTAATGAGATTATTCCCACGTAGTTTGGGAGGCCAATGCATGTAGTGGTTCCCACAATTGCCTTCGTGGATCAAGTCTTTTGAGGAATTAGTAAACAAGTTTATTACCCAATATTTGTACAACATTCAACATAAGATCACGATGAAAGACCTTTGTAATGTGAAAAAAAAAAAAGGAGAATCATTCCTCATATTCTTACAAACATAGACAAGGTTATTTGCAAGATATCCCTGACCCATACCGTAAAAGGAAAAGATAGAGGTATTCATTGATAACCTGAATGCTAACATGAGTTATAGACTTGACTTACAATTCCCTCCAACTTTCGATAAATTGATTGACAATGGAATCAAGATTGAGGATACTTTAGTAAAATGACAAATTCTGAAGATCTATAATGAAAACAATTCATCTAATTCCTCCAACAATGATAAAACTAAGTTTTGGAAAAAGTATAAAAATAATGACAATGATACCTCTACTGAAATGAATAACGCCAAACCGGTTTTGAATTTGTCAGGAAGTTCCTTGAATGCAAATCAAAAGACCACCCAAATTTCCAACCAGGGAAATAATCAAAACAATCAAACATCATCATCGAATAATTTACCTTATCAAACATCAAACAATCATATAAATTTTACGCCTTTGGGTCAATCACATGAATCCACCTTGAGGGAACTTATTGTGTAAAATATCATCTCTTTACTCAATACGCAAGGCTTTGAACCCATGGTAAAATCATCATGGTGGAATGATGCTCATTATTGTGAGTTTCATCGATTTAAAGGTCACCTTACCAACAGTTGCATGCAACTAAAGCATAAGATATAGGATTTTATTGTCAATAAAATCATATGGATTGAGGAGCCTCAAACGAACATTGACCATGGGCTATTCAAAAACCCTCTGCCAAATTATGACAAAGGATAATCTTCTAACAGTAATGGAAAAGGAAAAAATGTGAACTATGTCCATGATACCACCATTTATAATATCTTTTCCATTGAAAATCATACAAAAAACATCAATAACACACCCGATTTTGTTGCAACCAATCATCCAATCAACAACACCAACATCATTTCTAATCAATTCCTCGATATTCCACAAGACGTGGTTGTAACGAATAATCAGGTTAATGTCATCAAAATCAATGGAAAACAAGACAGTGTTCCCATAAACATGACCAAAAGGGCTCAAACCAAATATGTTTTAAAGGGAAGTGCTTCCATACTGCCTCCTACTACACCTAATAAATACAACATTATCGATCAGCTCCAAAAAAATCCAGCACAAATATCAATATTGGAGCTCCTAAAAATCTATCCTGCTTACAAAGAGATTCTGTAAAAATCCCTAGTCAACACAACGGTGCCAAATGATCTAGAAGTCTATGCTTTGCAAGCCATGGTGGTAAATCTAGTTGCATCTCACTGCTTGTCGTTTTCATAAAATGATGATGTGTCACTCACCCATCTTCACAACACGACCCTTCATATAAAATTTCTAATCCATAAAGTCGTGTCAAGAGCGTCCTTATAGACATAGGAGTTGGACTTAATATCTGTACTTTAAAACTTTTCTGGGAACTAGGGTTCTCTGAAACTGCAATAGATCCAAGAAAGGAGATCACAATCAAAGCATACGATGATGAAGAGAGAGCTTCAAAAGGTCTGATTATATTACCCATTCAGGTGGGGCCAATCTAGAAAAATGTGGTTTGTCAAGTTTTGGATAAGGATTTAACATATAACATACTCTTGGGTCATCCATGGATCCATGAAATGTAGGTTGTACCCTCAACCTATGATCAATGCCTAAAGTTTCCCTATAATGGCCAAGAAATCACTATTCTTGTTGATTCAAATAGTCCTCAACAATGCAATGCTCTAAAGGTTGTGAAGGATGTATTTGTACCTCATAATCGTGAAGCTCCTAATCCCACTCCTAATATCTCCAATAGCTTGAGTCAAGATAATCCTTTAGCCACATCCTCCCATGAAATAAGTCAATCAAGTTCACCATCCAAATAGCAAGAGAAAAAATAAGAGTCTACCTCCTCTACATCCACCAATTTTGAACCCCAACTTAATACCCTAGCCAAAAAAATTTAAGAGAAAGTCCAAATCAAAGACAAAGGTGTTGGTGAATATTCCATTGAAAAAACCCTCTACCTCTCACAGTTAATGTCACCAAAATCCTATGGTCAACCATCAACCTTGTCCCAAACATCCTCACAAACTATCACACTTTTTGATGGTTCATTCATAAAAGTAGGCACCCAAGCAGAGGAATCTGATGACAAAGATGTGTTGAATTGGCTCTACAAAGATGAAACTGATTCTCAAGTTGCAACAACAAATTTCAAAACCACTCAGTATGGAAAAGGATTCTCAATCCTGGAAAAGATGAGATACAATGGATAGGGACCTATTAGAAAAATAAAAGAGGGTATCATAGAACCTATCCAACCCGTTATAACCAATCCCAAGGATAAAATAGGGTTAGGATACAAAGAACATCAGAAAGAGGAAGAAACAAAAGAAGATCGAAAGTAGAAGGCTATTGAATGGATCTTATAGCTCCAAGCTAGTGACCACTGTGAAATAGATTCTAATGACTATGAGTGGGATTCATTGTTAAAAGAATCATGTCATGACAAATATGTTCATGTAATACATATGTATACTCCCACACTTGAGGAAGGACAAGGTTCAGGAATTAGACCACTTGAATTAGGATCGTACAATATCGATGACTCAATTGAAGATGAGAAAACTCATAGCGAGATGGACCCCTTGGAAGAGAGTGACATTATAGACCTCAACTTGGCCTTAGTCTTTCTTGACAACAACATTGCTATTAGAACACTTATAACATCTGATCTAAGCCCATCTGATGACACCCTACCATTATTGCATCCTGAACTAATAGATTGGGACCAAACCGAACCTATCAATATCCCAACCTTTTCAAATGATGAGGCCATTATAAAATTTATTTGTTCTATTAACCCCAAAATAGTCTCCACCATTCAACATCATAGCAATGCTTCACAACAAGAGAGTGCCAAGTTTCCCAACTGCAAAATAAACAAAACAAAAGAAAGATCTAATGGTGAAAACCATTCCTTGGTAGTATTAGATCCAAAAATAGTAAAAATAAAGAGTGCATTCAATGGTGAAAACCTCTTTGAGGTGCCAAAGGATGGGAAATTTGACACTCTCCAAGAGCACTTCCAGGAGAGATCAAAATTTGTAATTGAACCAACACAGTCCATCAATGTTGGCAGTGCTGAAATAGTAAGAACTCTTCATTTGGAAAAATCATTGACAAAAATAATCCATCTTTATCAAATTCTTTGAAGAGTGAAAATACAACTTTGTCTGGTTGTATGTATACATGTCAGGGATAGATCTAGACCTCATTATGCACCATCTATCCCTTCCTTAAGGAATCAAACCAGTCAAAAAGAAGTTGAGAAAAAATGCATCCATACATTGCCTTACTAGTGAAGGTTGAACTAAATAAGTTATTGGATTTCAGATTCATCAGGCCTATTGACTATGTGGAGTGGATATCAAACATTGTGCTTGTTTCAAAACTTGATGGCAGCATAAGGATTTGTACTGACTTTAGGGATCTCAACAAGGCTTTCCAAAAAGATTATTTCCCCTTGCCTAACAAAGACATCATTGTGGACTTGAAAACAGAACATGGCATGTTATCATTGATGGATGGCTTTTCTGGATATAACCAAATCAAGATAGCTCCTGAAGATCAAGATAAGACAACTTTCACTTGCCCATGGGGAACTTTCTATTGGAATGTCATGCACTTTGGGTTGAAAAATGCAGGGGCCACATACCAAAGAGTTATGACAACCATCTTCCACAACATGATGCATACTTTCATGGAAGACTATGTGGATGAATTTTTGGCAAAATTCTACACTAGATAAGGATATCTAGAGATATTAGAAAATCTATTCACTCACTTGGAGAAGTTTAATGTCCACCTCAATCTAAAGAAATGTGTATTTGGGGTAACGTCAACAATGGTACTTGGGTATATAGTGTCAAAGAAAGGTATTGAAGTAGACCCCACAAAGGTAAAAGCTATAATGGAGATGCCTCCCCCAAAAAACATCAGTCAACTAAGATCCCTCTAGGGTAGATTCTAATCAATCAAAAGATTTATCTCGCAGCTAGCTAACAAGACTCATCCTTTCACTCATCTACTACATAAGAATGTTTCTTTTCGATTGGACAAGAAGTGTGAAGAAAATTTTCAACCAACTAAAACAATACCTGATGAGTCCACTAGTTTTAGCACCTCCACCAGAAGGGAAGCCTCTTTTATTGTACATCACCACTAGTGACCGATCATTGGGAGCCTTGTTGGCACAGGAAGATTCCACAAGGAAGGAAAGAGCAATTTATTACATTAGTAGGACCTTGAATGGTTATGAGATCAATTACACCTCCATTGAGAAATATTTTCTAGTTGTAGTATTTTCTACCAAACAATTGTGACACTATATGCTAACTCACACAGTTAGGCTCATAGCCAAGATTGATCCACTAAAGTATCTCCTAAGCAAAGAAAATTTGATAGGAAGACTGGCTAAGTGGGTAATGGTACTCAATGAATTCGACATCCAATATGTCGACAAGAAAGTTAGAAAAGTGCAAGTCATCACCGATCAACTAACTGATGCACCACTTCATGACAATCATCCACTCCATATTGAATTTCCAGTTGCGAATGTCTTGATAGTAACAACAAAAAAATGGGTTTAATATTTTGATGGATCCTTTACTCAGTATGGATCAGGAGTAGGAATCCTATTCATCACTCCCCTAGGAAACACCATTCCAAAATCCTATTGCTTCATGTTTCCTTGTACCAACAATACAGCCGAATATGAAGCACTCATTATTGGAATCAAGATAGCTGTGGAATGGAAAATTATAGAGCTCCAAGTTTATTGGGATTCACAACTAGTCATCAATCAGGTCAACAATGATTATTAAACTAAATGTGACAAGCTAATGCCTTACAAGAGAATTATTGATGAATTCAAGAATAATTTTGTTGACATCAAATTTGGTCAAATCCCAAGAAGTGACAACAAGGTTCTCGATGCTATAGATATAATTGCTTCTTTACTGTGAATTCTAGAAAAATGTGGCTGCTATGAGTTCATGGTGGAGAAACTGTTTACCCCCACCTACAATGAATCCAAATCCCAACTTACTTTCCACCTAGATGATGCCAATACCTCCATCTATGGAAATATCTACACTTACCTAAAATATAATGTCCTTCCTCCCGATCTTTCCTGCAACCAGAAATGAAACTTCATCTGCCAATCTTCCTATCATACTCTTATAGAGGATGTACTTTACCATTGAGGCCTTGATGGAACTCTTTTGCGATGTCTAGAAAGTGATGAGTTTGAAACAAATTTACGTGATTTCCATGAGGGTATTTGTGGAACTCATTCAAGTGGTCTAACCCTCACCAAGAAACTCCTCCACCTGGGATATATCTAGCCAACTATGGAGAGAGAATCCTTTCAATTTATCAAGACATGTCAAAAATGCCATATCCACGGTAATCTTATCCATGCACTGGCACAAGAATTTCAGCCCTTTGCATCAACATGGTCATTTTGTAAATAGGGGTTGGATCTTGTGGAAAAAATTCACCCACCCTCATCTAATAGATAGAAGTTCATTATTACAGCCATGGTGTAATTCACAAAGTGGGTTGAAGTTGTGCCTCTAATCACCATCATAGGGAAAAGATCTCATTCATCATGAACTACATCATATGTAGATATGGTATCCCTCAATCCATTGCCACTAAAATTGGAAGACCTTTCATGAATTAGGACGTACAAGAAATCTATGAAAAGTTTCATATCCAACATCGGTTTTCTACACCCTACTACTCTCAAGGGAATGGCCAAGTTGAAGCCTCAAACAAAACAATCTTGAAAATATTATAGAAAACTATCAACGATGTTGGATGAGAATGGCATGTTTAAATGAACCCTACTTTGTGGGCCTATCGTACAAGCATCTGAACACCCACGGGAGCCACACCATATGCACTTATATATTGATTTGAAGCAATATTTCCAATCGAGGTTGAGATACCCTCACTCTGGGTATCCTTGAAAGTGTAATGATAGATAACTTCCTGCAAGATAGAATATGTTAACACATGCAAGCAATAATAAATAATCCTATCAATCAAGAAAATGCATAGGAGAATATGAAAGAAAAGGGAATGAAACTAGAATAGTCCCACCCATTTCTCTCCTCCATGACTAAGTTCCATTGCACCTCCTAACTCTGTTGCATAATGAATGCCCTTAGATTATGTGTGTGAGAAAACTCCAAATGTCTAGCCCTAACAAAGCTTTAAAGGATTTAAATATTTGTTACACAAGAAATTTAATTCTAAAGTGAAAGCAATTAATAAGCCTATGTGTGATAATGAAAGATTGCAATGATAAAAGATTATGAGATCATAAAAGTAAGAGATAGCTAGATCCCAAAAACAAGATCAAGATTGTCATTTTATAGAAAATGCAATCTTGAATAGACAGATGAGATGAGAGATTGATAAATACCCTAGAATCAAAGGTCAAGATTCAATAAGGCAACTCTCAATTAGGGTTAGGGTAAAGATCCCCAAATGTGTGGACAAGATTTCATTTAAGAAATCAAATCAATGGTGGAGAAGAAACGTGACCTTGAGATGAATTTAGTAAAAATCAAAAGATAAAGATTGAACAAGAAGAAGATATTTAGAAAATCAAGTTATTTTAGAAATAAATTACTTTGTGGAGAGAAATGCTATTTTGAAATTAATATTTTAAATTAATTCCAAAATGATGAATTCATGTGACAGTAAATAATAATAATTTAAAATTATTTACTTGGAAAGAGAGAAGTGGTGCAGGAGCACCTAGGCAAATACTAGGCAATAGGAAGTATAGGCTCCTTGTTTTTGTTTTTTATGCATTTGTATAAGGTTATGTTGACTAGTGCATTGTGTTAGAAGGTTAGGAATAAATAGTGATCAGGAGTGGTCAGTAATTGAGATATGGAAGGGTTTCATGGGGTAAGAAATCAACTAGGATAAGTGGCAAAAAGTTGCAAAATATTCCATTTTGCAACTTTTCCATCATAGCTTTTTTGAATGAGCGGCCAAGAAGTGGTTGAGGCTGAGCTTAACTGAATTTGGACACCTATTTATGGTGGATTTCGAGCTGAGAGCAAGGTTGAACATTTTGGCATTGTACAAGTTTCATGAAAGCAAGAAAAGACTATGTTATGGAGTAATATTTCTGTTTTGCCTTGAGTTAGTGTATGTTGGTTTGATCAAACATTGCGTTTAGTGTGTAATGTAGTGTAGTTTCTTTCCAAGCTCTGTCTGGAATAGTGGCAAGTTGATTCATCATTTCCAAGCTTGTTCTTAGATAGTTTTGTTTCTTTCCATTGCTGATCAATCTGGTAAACTGTCAACCATGGAGACTTAGACCTCTGTCTTCCACTATACTTGGTGTATAGTCTATGGGGATTGAGGCTAAGCTCCATGCCTATACATAGATTAGGTCTAGGATTCTTTAGGGGTCGAGTAGTCATGAGGAAAGTCACTTCCTAGGTGAGCTTGGCAATGCCCGGCTAGGAAGGATAGTGCAAAACAAGCACCTAACTTGTAGGGGTCATCTCTCCTGGCTAAATCTCGTGGTAGAAAGGTGGGAGGAAGCCTTGTGGAGGATTGGTACCAAGGAGGAGGTCCCAATAGTCTATTTGATTGGTAAACAAAATAACAGTCCATCGGGTGGTCAGAAAATGGCTTAAACAAGCCTAAATTTGCTAAACTAAGAGTCAGGGCAGAGTACGGACAGTGGAGGCTCTAAGTTCAAAAATTCTTTAAGATGTGGGCAAGGGTATCATGAATTCCAAGAAAATATTGCAAGTCTTTTGGAGAATTTAGGAGAGCTACCTCATTCTCTCAGGGAAAGACCTATTTTGAAGGCATAGAACTAAGGAGCCAAAACCCTAGATGAGGGTTTGGTGAAAGCGAAGCAAGAATGGAGTTTGGTGAACCTACAAGCACCCTAGGGGGAATTTTGGAAGCTTGTAGAAACCTTTCTACACCCCTACAAAGAGAAATTGAAGGAATGGAAGTATTTAGCCTTTAGGGAAGATTAAGGACTAGGGAAAAGAATAGCAGAGAGAGCACCAAGATTGACTTGGTTAGGGAAATGGAGATGATAGTAGGGTTGGCCAGGAGAACCAGGGGTGCCTAATAGTCATAGGGGCCTATAGGTTAAGGTGGTGGAGAGTGACACCATAGGGAATTGCCAAGGTGAGATCCAGAGCTTGGAACAATGAGTGTTCCAACCAACCCTACCCTATCAGATTGGTATCAGAGCGAGTTAAAGATTTGGGAGTGAATTTTGTATGCCAGACCTAGAATCCAGTAGTTCCACAATCATGGTGACCAATGCTGAGTTGGCAAAGACGGTTGAAGACCAAGAAGAAGATAATAGGAGACTAAGGGAAAGACTAGCACAACTTGAGGTGACTTTGAGTAATGTGCTAAACAAGGACGATGAGGACAGCAATAAGGTACCAAAGAAAGAAGAGGTTGAAGAGGAAGACAAGATCCCTAAACCTAACCCTATTCTACAAGAGGAGCCTTTCTTGAAGGCACTGAAAGCTTTGAGTGGGAAGGCACTTGAAGGTATACCACTATTTAGTGGAAAATTGGAAGCTGATTTGGTCATATATTGGATAGAAGGCATGGAGAACCATTTTGAATGTGATGGAGTCACTGAGGCACAGAGAGTAAAGGTGGCTAAATCAAGATTGAGAGGATCTTCCTTGACATGGTGGAAATTCATCCAAACAAAGAGAGAAAAGGAAGGTAAGAGGCCTATTTCAACTTCGAAGGGTATGGTTGCAAAGGTGAAAGAAGCCTATCTACCAGATGACTATGAAATTCAGTTACACAAGAAGAGACAAAGTTTGAGGTAGAGAGACCAAGATGTGAACACTTACATTGAGGAGTTTCAAAAATTATGTATGAGGTCCAATGTCTCAGAAGATGAAAGTCTCAAAGTAGCTAGGTACCTGAACGGTTTGAAGTGGAACATACAAGAAGAGATGACTCTTCTAAGTCCTAAGATAGTACACCAATGCTATCAATTAGCTATCAAGATTGAGGAGAGAAGCAAGAGGAAGAAAGATCGGGCTTCTAAAGGCAGAGGCAAAGGCAGAGATCAAAGAGGACAGCGAGGTGGCTACCAAGGTAGAGGTAATGACCAAAGAAACTAAGGAGAGTTTAAATCCATAGATCATGGAACTGAAACACCTTCTAGAGGAGGGTATAACAGAGGTAGAGGTTCTCAAGGAGGATCCAATAGAGGAAGAGGAGCAGGTAGGAGCAACTCATACTTTGCAAACATGAAATGCTACGATTGTGGTCAAGTTGGACATCCAGCTTATAGGCTCCCGGAGAAAGCATCCTCATCAAGCAATGAAAAGAGAGTGGCCTATGCACAAGAGGACACCATGAGTCCTAAGTCACCTGAGGTCAGCCACATTAAATCTGAGGTGGGAGATAATCTGATGTTTAGAAGAGTGTTGATAAGACAACCGATCAAGGAAGAACCAAAACAAAGAAGAGCTCTATTTAGAGTGAAGTGCAAGATACTTGGTAAAGTATGCAAGGTCATTGTAGATTCAGGTTCCACAGACAATATCATCTCAGAAGAGGCAGTAATGAAACTGAAATTGAAGAAGGTACCCCACACTAACCCCTACAAGGTCACATGGCTTAACAAAGGGCAGAGTGTTCTAGTGAATGAGCAAGTAACGATGGAGTT
Source organism: Sequoiadendron giganteum (assembly GCA_007115665.2). Classification (NCBI taxonomy): domain Eukaryota; kingdom Viridiplantae; phylum Streptophyta; class Pinopsida; order Cupressales; family Cupressaceae; genus Sequoiadendron; species Sequoiadendron giganteum. Next base: position 239,899,281 of record CM021108.1, on the reverse strand, counting down.
TTCCATTGGAGGGTACAAAGACAAGTTAGTTTGTGATGTTTTACCCATGGATGCATGCCATCTACTATTGGGCAGACCATGGCAGTATGATAGAGGTGCCATGTATGATGGGAAAGAAAATAGCATTTCCTTTAAGAAGGATGGAAAGACTTTCAAGTTGCAGTCACTGTCAGAAGAGGATGAAGGACATTCAAAGACACCAAGTGTCTTGTTAAGTAGTGGGAAATAGTTCCTTAACACCCTACATGAAGGAGGAGAAGGATATGTAGTCTTGTTGTAGTCCAAAGAGGAAGATAAGACTGAAAAACTAGTCATACTCGAAGCAGTCCAGAATTTGCTTGAAAATTATAAAGACATGGTAAGTGATGGTACACCTGCAACTTTACCTCCTAGAAGAGCTATAAGTCACCAAATTGACTTCATACTTGGAGCCTCATTACCTAACAAAGCAGCATATAAGCTTACACCAGATCAGAATTTGGAAGTGGCTAGACAAGTGCAAGAGTTGTTGGATCAAAATTTGATTCAAAAGAGCATTAGCCCATGTGCAGTACCAGTAGTCTTGGCAACCAAGAAGGGAGGCAAATGGTGGTTATGTACTGATTCTAGAGCAATAAATAGGATCACAATTAGGTATAGGTTCCCTATTCCTAGAATTGAGGATCTAATGGATTTTCTTGGAGGAGCTCAATACTACACCAAGTTGGATCTCAAGAGTGGATACCACCAGATCAGAATCAAGGATGGAGATGAGTGGAAGACAAAATTCAAGACAACAGATGGATTATATGAGTGGAGAGTAATGCCATTTGGCCTTTCCAATGCCCCTAGCACATTCATGAGGCTCAAGAATGAAGTGCTCAAGGACTTCACAGGGATATTTGTGGTTGTATACCTTGATGGCATCCTCATCTTTAGAAAAATAGCAGAGGAGCATCTCAAACATGTGGAGTTGGTACTTAGAAGATTGCAAGAGGAAAATTTGGCTATCAACCTAGAAAAGTGTGAATTCTTTAAACAAGAACTGATATAATTGGGTTTTGTAGTATCACAGGGATCATTTTAGATGGATCCAAGCAAGGTGGAAGCCATCCTAAACTAGCCTACACCAACAACAGGGACTAAGGTAAGAAGTTTCCATGGATTGGCTCAATTTTAGAGGAAATTCATAAGGAACTTTAGTGGTATATGTGCACCCATTCTAGAGACAATCAAGGGTGGTTTGAAAACCAAGTTTGTGTGGACCCAAGCAGCTGAGAGAGGGTTTGAGAAACTAAAACAAGAAGTGGCAACTCAACCTATTCTCTTATTACCTAGTTTTGACAAATTGTTCACTGTTGAGTGTGATGCAAGTGGAGTTGTAGTAGGAGGAGTGCTAAGTCAAGAGGGCAAGCCTATAGCCTTCTTTAGTGAGAAGCTCAATGAAGCAAAGAAAAAATATTCAACCTATGACTTAGAACTTTATGCTTTGGTTTAGTCACTTAGGAAGTGGAGGCATTACCTTCTACTGAAGGAATTTGTAGTCTTTACTGACAATCAAGCACTCAGTTATATGAATACTCAAGAGAATTTGAGCAATAGACACTTGAAGTGGATGGAATACATCCAAGCCTTCACCTTCACCATCAAGCACAAGAAGGGGTAGATGAATAAAGTAGTAGATGCATTGAGCATAAGGTTGTTGACAGTACAAGAGATACAAGTAAAGAGCATAGGGATTGAAAGCTTTAAAGATCTCTATGGAGAGGATGCAGATTTCTCAGAGGCCTATAAGGTAAGTTCTGACTTTGAGAATCATTTTCATAGTCAATATGCTAAGTATACATTGCAAAGTGGATTATTGTTTAAAGGGAATCAGTTATGTGTTCCAAGAGGGTCAATGAGGGAAAATCTCATTCAAGAAAAGCATAATGGAAGTCTCAGTGGACACTTTGGCATCAACAAGACCTTAGAATTAGTACAAAGGTTTTATTACTGGCCTACGTTGGCAAGAGATGTCAGAAAATATGTGGAACAATGTGTTGTGTGTATGAAAGCTAAGGGAGGAGCTAGTAATTCTGGTCTATATCAACCCCTATCCATTCCTAATAGACCATGGGAGTGTGTGAGCATGGATTTTGTGGTAGGCCTTCCTAAGACCAAGACTGGTTTTGACAGTGTCTATGTAGTGGTGGACAGATTTAGTAAAATGAGTCATTTTATCCCTTGCAAAAATACTCATGATGCTAGTTACATAGCCCACCTTTTCTTCAAGGAGATTGTTAGGATCCATGGCTTGCCTTTGAGCATTGTTTCAGATCGGGATGTAAAATTCATGAGTCATTTTTGGAAGACTCTATGGAGCAAATTAGGTACCAACCTATCATTTGGATCAGCTTACCATCCTTAGACCGATGGTCAAACAGAGGTGGTTAATAGGGTGTTGGGTAATCTTCTTAGGTGCCTAACAAAGGAATATGGACAGACATGGGATATGGTCATCTCACAAGCTGAGTATGCCTATAATGACAGTGTCAACCGGACTAGAAGGAAGAGTCCTTTTGAGGTTGTGTATGGGATGCACCCAAGAGGCATATGTGAGCTCTGAGATCTTGGATCCATGGAACATAGAAGTGGACATGCCGAAGATTTCAGTCAGACCATGAAAGAGATTCAGAAGCAGGTGAAGAGAACAATCATCGAAGCTACACAAAAGCTGAAGGAGAGGGTAGATTTTTCAAGGAAGTATGTGCAATTTGCAATGGGAGAGTATGTCATGGTTCACTTCAACAAGTCTAGGTTGCAGAAGGGAGTGTCAACCAAGCTACAGATGAAAAGGGTAGGACCATGCAAGATATTGGCCAAGTATGGTAAAAATGCATTCAAGGTTGAGCTACCTCCCGACTTAGGAATCTCACCAGTCTTTAATATAACTGACTTGATCAAGTACAAAGGATTAGTCACTAATGTGGATTAGAATAGTAAGGAGATCTTCAAGGACATTAGCATTGTACCCTTACCTAGTCCAAACAAGCAACAAGCTGACAGGATCTTGGAGTCAAGGGTGCAAAAGTCTACAAGACACAAGGTGTACATGGAGCACCTTATCAAGTGGAAGAATAAGCATGAATCAGAAGCTACATGGGTACACAAAGATCAGTTCAAGAAGCTTGGCATTGACATGTCATTGATCTCTCCTTCTACTCCATAGTGTTTGGGCAGGGAGGGGGAGAATGGTGCAGGAGCACCTAGGCAAATACTAGGCAATAGGAAGTCTAGGATCCCTGTTTTTGTTTTTTATGCATTTGTATAAGGTCATGTTGACCACTGCATTGTGTTAGAAGCTTAGGAATAAATAGTGATCAGGAGTGGTCAGTAGTTGAGATATGGAAAGGTTTCATGGGGTAAGAAATCAACTAGGATAAGTGGCAAGAAGTTGCAAAATGTTCCATTTTGCAACTTTTCCATCATAGGTTTTGTGAATGAGCAGCCAAGAAGTGGTTGAGGCTGAGCTTAGCTGAATTTGGACACCTATTTGTGGTGGATTTCGAGCTGAGATTAAGGTTGAACATTTTGGCATTGTACAAGTTTCATGGAAGCAAGAAAAGACTGTGTTATGGAGTAATATTTCTATTTTGCCTTGAGTTAGTGTATTGTTGGTTTGATCAAACATTGTTTTTAGTGTGTAATGTAGTGTAGTTTCTTTCCAAGCTCTGTGTGGAACATTGGCAAGTTGAATTCATTGTTTCCTAGCTTGTTCTTAGATAGTTTTGTTTCTTTCCATTGCTGACCAGTCTGGTAAACTGTCAACCATGGAGACTTAGACCTCTGTCTTCCACTATACCTTGTGTATAGTCTATGGGGATTGAGGCTAAGCTCCATGCCTGTACATAGATTAGGTCTAGGAGTCTTTAGGGGTCGAGTAGTCATGATGAAAGTCACTTCCTAGGCGAGCTTGGCAATGCCCGACTAGGAAGGATAGTGCAAAACAAGCACCTAACTTGCAGGGGTGATCTCTCTTGGCTAAATCCCGTGGTAGAAAGGTGGGAGGAAGCATTGGGGAGGCTTGGTACCAAGGAGGAGGTTCCAACAGTCCATCGGGTGGTCAGAAAATGGCTTAAACAAGCCTAAATTTGCTAAACTAAGAGTTCGGGCAGAGTACGGACAGTGGAGGCTCCAAGTTCCAAAATTATTTAAGGTGTGGGAAAGGGTATCATGAATTCCAAGAAAATTTTGCAAGTCTTTTGGATAATTTAGTAGAGCTACCTCTTTCTCTCGAGGAAAGACCTATTTTGAAGGCCTAGAACTAAGGAACCAAAACCCTAGATGAGGGTTTGGTGAAAGCGAAGCAAGAATGGAGTTTGGTGAACCTACAAGCACCCTAGGGGGAATTTTGGAAGCCTGTAGAAACCTTTCTAAACCCCTGCAAAGAGCAATTGAAGGAATGGAAGTATTTAGCCTTTAGGGAAGATTAAGGGCTAGGGAAAAGAATGGCAGAGAGAGCACCAAGATTGACTTGGTTAGGGAAATGGAGATGATAGTAGGGTTGGCCAGGAGAACAAGGGGTGCCTAACAGCCATAGGGGCCTATAGGTTAAGGTGGTGGAGAGTGACACCATAGGGAATTGCCAAGGTGAGACCCAGAGCTTGGAATAGTGAGTGTTCCAACCAACCCTACCCTATCAGGAAGTTGCCAATTTAAATCAAATGCTTTTATTTAAATTTAGAAAGAAAATCAATAAGACAATTTAATAATTAAAATTATTCAACTGTGGAGGAAAATTAGAAAGTGGGTAATTTTAAATAAATGATTTTATTTAAAATTAGAAAGAAAGTTAGAGAGGATAATAATTAAATAAATAATAATAATTTATTTAATTATGAGAAGACATAAATAATTAATGATGTATTAAATAAATAAATAAGATCTATTTATTTAATAATCATGAGGAAGTAATAATTAAATAAATTTAGAAATTTACTTAATTATAGAGTGACATAAGCAATTAGCGGCATATTTAAAAAATAAATGTAGTTTATTTATTTAAATAGTGAGGAGGAATATTATATGTGAATTAATTAAATCATTAAAAATAATTTAATTAATAGTTGACATTGGACTATACGACATAATTAAATATTTTAATTATGTTGAGATGAAGCATGATATAGAAGAATGTGGTTTGCGGGTCTAGGCCATTTTTATGTGTCTACATTTTCCCTTCTTTGTCATAATGCAGTTTGTCGCTGTAATATTAGATTAAAAATAGATGTATCTTCGAATAATGATGAGGAATCTGCAACTAGAATAACAATGTTAATCCTAATCTAAGCAATAATCTAAAATCTAACAACAAAGAATGAGGAAATAAACTAAACAAACTAAACAATTTAATGGAAAGCTTTCACCGAATATGCGTTCACCCCTTCGAATTATCTTGATTGTTCTTCTCCATTTTGCCTTTTTAGTATTCTTGCCCTCAGATTTTTGTGTTTGAATGCAAGTATAAATTTGTCGAGTGTCTAAGAAAAATATCGAAGATAAGTCTCTTTTGAAAAGTGTATGATTTTTGGAGGAGGAATAATGATTATGATAGGCGATTTTATAGATTTTGGGTTTTCAAATGATTGGCTCAGATTGAAAGAGAGATCGACGGATGAGATTGATGAATGCCATGCGATGTGAGTTTTGTCTCGGATAGAACATGAGTTAGAACATGAATCAGAAAAGACTGCAGGATAACGACTAATTTAGAACGTGAGTTAGAACACGAGTTCAAGATTTTAATCTTCAATTAGGAGTCTTCAAAAATAGAAAGAACAAGACTTTGAATGTCAAAGACAAAGTTAGAATCTGGAGAATAACACATTTGAATGAAAACATGAGTTAATTAATTAAATAAAGATATTTAATTAATAGACTTATCATGCATATGAGTTGGAACTAGTTAACTGACTAGTTGTGATAGAGAGTCCTCTCTCAGAGACAATCAAATTTTGAATCTGGAGATAACTGGAGAACTAAAAATAGATCTTGAGTCAGAAGGTGAGTGAATGATTAGATAATTGATTGACAAAAGAATGTGACATAAATAAATAAATATGAATTAAATGTTAATTTAATTCAACATTCGAAAATAAAAGATTTAATTAAATAAATAAAGATCATTATTTAATTTGACTGTTGAAAAGGATAATATGAATAATTAAATAATAAATATTTAATTATAGATAAAGGGGGTTAAATGAATAATTCAATAAAGATATTTAATTATAGTTGGAAAAGTATGATAAAGGGGTTATTAAATAATAAATTATTTAATTGATAGATAAAAGGGGAAGAATTAATTAATTCGCAACATAATTAAATAAATATGATTTATTTAATTAACCAAGTTGAATAAAAATTAATAATGAATTAATTAAAAAGGGGTATTCAATTAATAGAGGAATTATGTGTTAGAAAGGTTAATTAAATAATAAACATTATTTAATCAAGATCACGGCCTATAGAAAATTACGTCGAATATGTACTTGTAGGCCTAGACCAATTTTTGGTATCTATAGTTTGCCCCTCTTCGGTACAATGTTGGTACAGTGTTGTGTCAAAGAAAATATGCCCTGATTGTGCCCCAACATAAAATAGTTTAGGGTATGCCCCAATGAAAGGTAGAATGATGAGGAGGTAATGGTATGCCCCCTCGAGAGGATAGGTGGGTTTGAAGAACACGAGTGTGCTCTCGAAAAGGATGAGAAAACTAGAATATGAAGGACAAAAGAATAGGGAAAAGTAGATAAGGATGATGAAGATACAGACTAGAAGAAATGTTAGCATGGATAATTCAAAAAGTTAGTATTGAAAAAGAATGGTTATTGATTGAGAAAAACATCTAATCCTTGATATATTGCCAAATATGCTATGATTGCTTGTTATCATCATTGGGCGGGATATGACACAAATGGATAGTACACACTATGATATGAGATAGACCATAGTGTACAAAGTCATCCATCTGTGAAAAATAGACAGTCATAGACAAGGAGTGTCTTAACTCAGACTAAGGACAAGATGCCCTAGTCATTTTGTCGAGACAAACCATAGACAACAGACAAATAAAAGATGGGTCATGAGATGTCATTGCTCCTCTAAATCTTTGATAGGACATCATTGAGGAAACTAGTAACATGACTCAAAAACCAATGTTAAAAAGACAGTTGACAGACAACAGCCAAAGAAAAAGAGTCCTAAGACATTGTTTCTTCTCTAAATCCTTCAAGGGACATCCTTGAGAAAGCTAGTAATAGGATCTAGCACAAATCGATAAAAAGATAAGACAAAATAAGATATAAAGTCATAAAGCCAAATAAATGTATTCGCTAAAACTTGATCTTGTGGGATTGTTTGATTGTTTGATGTTTGACATAGCGTAATGTGAGAGATGACACATACCGCATAAGATGTTGAGTCTGGTTTCAACTTGGTGACTTTTGTATAAGGTATGACAAAGCCTGGTTTCAGAAAGATACGTTTCGTATAAGACGTTGGAGTCTGATGACATTGAAGTGACAATCCACATGAGACTATGACAATTTGATGACGTCTATTGACAAGAAAGACATATCTTGTGTAAGACATAGGTTGATCGCTTTGACAATGTGTTTGATATTGACTTGATGACTGTTTGAGATGTTGCCTTGTTGGTGCATGAATTTTTTTGATTCATTAACTGATTAAAAGTGTGTGTGTGTATTGATAGTGTATTGTACGAGATGATACCCTAAAGTACTAACCTAATGTGGCTAAAGACATGCATCTAGGTGAATGATATGCAATGTGTGTGATAGTGAATTGAATGTGAATGAACCCTATTGGACTGACCTAGTGTGGTCTCAGGAGCTCATCAATTGATTAGCCTTGCCTACCTTGTACACCTCGTAGTTCGACACAACCAATGACTTTGGATGTACAAAGAATCATGATTTTAATGTGTGCGATATGACAAACCTAGACTGGCAGACCTAATGCCTTGGGGGCACATCGATTGATGGCCTTGCCTACATCCCATTCGCAGAGACAACGTAGTTTGACTATGTCTATGACTGACTTAACATGACCGACTTGACATGATTGACTTGACCTGATTGACTTGACTCTGTTTTTGGGATTTTCTAACATTTTTTTATTTTTTTGGATTTTTGGAGTTTTCTAATGTTTTTGGGATTTTTCAGGACATTTTCGATGGTGTGAGGTTATGTACAAGGTGTTAGGGCATAGAACAAGGATTTGCACCCAGTCGGGAATAAGATTTGGAAGTGGAGTAGGTAATGTGACGGAATGGACGTTAGATGTCAATCGTTCCAAGTAATGGATAAGACAACCATTTATAATGAGTGATGGTGAAAAATTCTGATTGGAATGCTTGTAGACAAAAGAGCAAGCTTGACTACACATGGTGCCTCTTTGCTAGGTTTTCACCATGGTACTTATCCATAGCGCCACCAAAGTGGTTTTCACTAGTGGAGGGATTTATTTCTCTTTAATTTTTTTATTTTCTCAATTTTTTTGGTGTTACAAAGACGCATGTTTGCCAGGTTTTCATCAAGGTAACCATTTTTTTTGTTTTTTATTTTTATTTTATTTTTTTCATTTTTTTTGTATTTTTCTAGATTAAGACATGGATTCTCATAGACTAAGCGTAGAACCTCTTTAGATGCAGACTGCTGATAGGTGACAAAAGTGGCTCTCCTTCAAGAGTAGAGAGTTGGTATGCTCCTGATCTAAAGGCTTTTGTGACAATATAGGGCCCTAACCAGTAAGGTTCAAGCTTTCTTGGCTTTTCACATTCAGCTTGGTTCTTAGGATTCTCCATTAATACCAGGTCACCAATGTCAAAGTGTCTATTGAGAACCTTCCTATTTCAGCTACAAAGAAGACAATTCTTATATGCTTGCAAATGATCTAATGTTTTCTGTCTTCACTCATCCAACAATTCTAGCTCTTGTAACCTAGAGACGTGGTATTCTTCATCGTCAATATGACCCTTCAAGGATACCCTTAGAGAAGGTATTTCAACCTCAATAGGTAAGATAGCTTCAGACCCGAATGCAAGGGAATATTGAGTGGTGTCGATGGGAGTACAGATGCTTGTGCGATAAGTCCATAAGGCAGGATTAAGCTGTAGGTGCCAGTCATAACCAACATCATTGACAGTTTTCTTAAGGATTCTAACAATAGTCTTATTAGATGCCTTAGCTTAGCCATTACCTTACGGGTAATATGGGGTGGAGAAATGGTGTTTGATGTGGAATTATTCACATAAATGGCGTACTTCTTGGTTCTTGAATGGGCAGCCATTGTCTGTGATTATGGATTGGGGTACACCATACCAACAAATGATATAGTTTAGGATAAACTTAGATGTTTGTGTGTCGGTGATGTAGGTCATGGGAATAGCTTCGATCCATTTGGTGAAGTATTCGGTGGCGGTGATGATGAATTTGTAGCCATTGGATGATGGAGGGTGTATCTTACCTATGAGGTCAAGTCCCCGTTGGGCGAAGGGCCATAGTGAAGTAATTGGACAAAGCTCCTACACTGGCACTCCTATCAAGTCTCCATGTATTTGACATTGTCTCAATTTCTTTACAAAGACATATGAGTCTTTCTCCATTATAGGCTAATAGTAACCTAGTCTCATAATCTTATGGGTTAAAGTAGGACCACTCAAATGAGATCAGCATATATCCTTGTGTACCGCTCGCAAATTTTTTTGTGCTTATTCAGCATTGAGACATCTCATTAGGGTGTTATCTAAGGTACATCTATACAAGTTTTCTCTGATGATGGTGTACTTAGCTGACTTTTAGATGAAGGTTCGACATTGGTTATTGGACAAGTCTTTGGGTAAGGTTTGATCAGTGAGGTAGTCGAATATGGCTTTATACCAAGGAGATGTAGGACCAACAATGGTACACACTATTGCAGTATCAGGGACATCATAAGTGGGGATCAACAGCTGTTCAACCAGAAACTCGAACTTAGGCACATTACTTAGAATATCCAACAAGGAACCCATGGTTTCCATAGCATTTGCAGCTCTATTCTGGATACATGGTATTTTTTGAAAAGTTATATCATTGAAATAATATTTGAAACTATCAACCATTTTCTTGTAAGGTGCAAGCTTCTCATCCTTAGTCTCGTAATCATCATTTACCTATCAGATTACTAGTTGAGAGTCGCCAAAAACATGTAGGCTCTTAATTTTTCATTGAGCTATCATTTTTAAGCCTGTCACTAAGGCTTCGTATTCTGCTATATTTTTGGTACAAGGGAAAACAATCCTGAATGATTTAGGAATGGTATCACCTTGAGGTGTGACAAATAAGATACCAGCTCCTGAACCATGATTTGTATGTGACCCATCAAAGTATAGTTTCCATTCGGTTTTAATGTCAATGTTGAAGGGAGATTCATCTGGAAAATCTGCCACTAATGGATCGTCCACCTTTATAGGTGCATCTTCTAGTTGATCTGCAATCACCTATCCTTTTATAGCCTTCCTTTCGACATATGAATTTCATACTCGCTAAGTATCATAGCCCATTTAGCCAATCGGCCTGTTAAAGTTGTCTTACTTAGGAGGTATTTAAGTGGATCAATCTTTGCAATTAACATTGTTTGTCGATTGAGCATATAGTGCCGAAGTTTTTGGGTCAAAAAAACTACCGCAAGACAGGCACGTTCTATGTTTCTATAATTCAATTCATAGCCCACTAAGGTACGAATGATATAATAGACCGCTCTCTCATGACCTTGATCATCGTGTTGTGCGAGAAGAGCCCCTAATGTCGACTGAGTTGCTGAGATGTAAAGTATCAATGGTTTTTCTTCTATAGGTGGCATTAAGACTAGTGGAGTAAGAAAATAGTCCTTGATTTTTTGGAAGGCCTCTTGACATTTAGGTGTCCACACAAATGGCACTCCTTTCTTGAGTAAATTTTGAAATGGATGTATTTTATCTGCCAGTTGTACTATGAAACGCTTAATGGACTGTAATCTCCCTTGTAGTGTTCTGAGTTGACCAATGTTGGTTGGAGGAGGCATTTCTATGATTTCTCTTACCTTCTCTGGATCTACTGTAATGCCTCTACGAGAGATGATATACCCTAACATTTTCCCTGATTTGACTCCAAAGACACACTTCTTCGGATTTAGCCTGACATTGTAATTTTCTAACCTCTGGAATATCTTGTCTAACACCTTCAAATGATCTTCCCTTGTTTCTAATTTGGCTATAATGTCATCTACATAATCTTCCATGAGGGTGTGTACAAATTCATGGAAAATCATAGTCATTGCTCGTTGATAGGTGGCTCTTGCATTCTTAAGGCCAAATGGAATAACATTTCAATGGTATGTGCCCCATGGACATGTGAAAAATTTCTTTTGTTGGTCTTCAAGTGCTATCTTAATCTAGTTATATCTAGAGAAACCACCCATGAGGGATAGAATCTCGTATCCTGCTATAAGATCTACTATCATGTCGATATTCGGCAAAGGGAAGTCATCCTTAGGACATGCCTTATTGATGTCTCTAAATTCATTTCAAATGTGAATGCCCACAATTGGTTTAGTCACTGGTACAAGATTTGATATCCAATCTGCATAGTCTATTGTCCTTATGAATCCTACATCCAAGAGTTTCTTAAGTTCTTCTTTCACCAGTAGAGCGATTTGCGGATGCATTTTCCTTAGCTTCTATTTGACTAGCTTAATACCTGGCTGTAATGGTAAATGGTGCAATATTAGGTCTTGATCCAGCCCAGGCATGTCAGCATACGTCCATGCAAAGTTTATATGTCTCTTTTTGAAGAAGTCCTTAAACTCATGTTGTTCTGTCTCTATTAAAGAAGCTGCAAAATATACTATCTGAGGATTCTCTTATGTACCTATGTTGACTGCAACAACCTCTTCTACTAGCATCGGTGACTTTTCTTGTTTAACAGGGAGAATATTTAAACCTCTATCCTTGGGTGCCTCAAAGAGGTTTTCACCCTCAAATACATCCTTTATTTTGACATTTTCTTCGTCCAAAGGTGCCTTTCGGTTTTCACCTAGGGACTCATCATTTTTATTTTCATTCTCATTTTTGTGACTAGAGGTGTAAATAGACTCCCCGAAATATGCTTTATCGTCCAAGTCTATAGTAAGACTTTCTTTATGATCCCCTCTTGGTATTCCTTCTCTAAGTCCCATGAACTCAGCTATTGCTTCGTTGTTCTCGAATGTATCTATGATAGGTGTACCTTGTTGATCCAAGTCGATAAGTTAAAGATATATAAGGGGCATGTCATCTTTGGATTTCTTAAAGGTAGTTGTTGACAAGGTGAGTATAGAATGATTGACATGGTCGTAGAAGTTTTGGACCAACTCCTTCTTGTTTTTCCTCCTAGGGGTAGGTATACTCTGATGTGGGACTATAGTGAGGGCTGATTCGTCAGAAGATGGTTTTTCAGGTGCCCAAGATGCATGATCAAGGGTTTCCCAATAATAGTTATCTTTCCATTCTTCTTTGGACAAGTGTTTCTTAGGATGAGGACTAGATTATTCTGGTACAGGTTTCACGTTGAGGTCCAATTCTCCAAATAGGACATCTATGTTCATGGCACTAGTAGATGAAAAGGATTCCCATTCACCATCGCTTGAGGAAGGGGATTCATCATAAACTAGAGGTTTATCGTAAACTAGGGGTTTGTCGTATACTGGGGGTTTGTCATAAACTAGGGGAAGTGGTTCATGAGATATCTCGATGTCTATGCAAGCACTCACTTCCTCTTGAAAAGATGATGAAGTGCCAGGAAGCCCAATTCTAAGCGGTTGACACCCTAGCCCTAAGTATTTTGGTCATGGGTAGACTGTGATCGGTTTTGTCCTTCCATTTTGATATAGTCCTAACCCACTGTGCCCATCATAGCCTTCATTTTGCATTATCTTAAAGCCTTTTCCATACTGGTCCTTAGCTATTTGAATAGACAGGGAGGGGTATTCATGTTCTTGATATAACCAGGAATCACATCGATCCATAATTTCTTCACTTAACTCTCCCCATTTGGTTAATGTCATTGTAGGGGGAACATGAAATGTGACCAATGACTGTCTTCTATCTTCCATGGGTATGCCATATGCCTTAGGTGGAATCAGTTGACTGATGCAATATGATGTCTTTATATTATATTCGCCATAGCCCTTGTCTTGGATCTTGAGTTTAGGAGTGGATGATGGTGGTTTGAATGAAATAGACTTAGTGAGATGTGATGGGTCAATGTATTGGGATAAAGTGGATGATGAAGATTCTTGGTTAACTGGTACTTGTCATTGTGGAAGGTCCCTTAGGCTTGTACAATATTGGAAAGGATCTAGATCACCATCAATAGTGATCTTTTTGCCATTATATGGGAACCTAATACATTGGTGGTATGTTGAAGGGACGGTGCTCATTGCATGTATCCAAGGTCTACCTAACAACAAGTTGTAAGGAAGGGTGAGATCCAAGACTTGCAAGTTGGTGTTCATGATCGCTAGGCCAATTATGATAGAGAGTGTGACAACTCCTTTGGATGACCTTTCCTCATCATCATAACCCATGATGACTATACTCTTAGAAGTGTCTACACAGTCTTCTGAGAATCCTAATGCCTTAACCAATTTTAGGGTACATAGGTGTAGACACCGAAAATTGGTCTAGGCCTACGAACACCACATTCGACATAATTTTCTATAGTCCGTTGTCATGATTAATTAATGTTTATTATTTAATTACCCTTTCTAACACATATTTCTTCTATTAATTAAATACCCCTTTTTAATTACTTCATTTATTCATTTATTCAACTTGATTAATTAAATAAATCATAATTATTTAATTATGTTACTAACTAATTAATTCTTCCTTATTAATTAAATAATTTATTATTTAATTACCCCCTTTGTCATACTTTATCTAAAATTAAATATTTATTATTTAATTATTCAATTCCACCTTTACAATAGTCAAATTAAATAATTGATCTTTATTTATTTAATTAAATCTTAATTTTTTGAATGTTGAATTAAATTAACATTTAATTCATATTTTAAATATTTATGTTTTATTCTTCTATCATTCAGTTATCTAAGTCATTCACTCACTTTCTAACTCAAGATCTATTTTTAGTTCTCCAGTTATCTTCAGATTCAACATCTGATTATCTCTGCGAGAGGACTCTTTGTCACAACTAGTCAGTTAACTAATTCCAACTCATATCCATGATCTGTTTTATTAATTAAATATCTTTATTTAATTAATTAACTCATGTTTGCATTCAAATGCATTAGTCTTCAAGTTCTAACTTTGTCTTTTGCATACAAAGTCTATTTCTTCTATTTTTGGAGATTAAGATCTTGAACTTGTGTTCTAATTCACGTTATAACTTACTCTCTATCTTCAGTCTTTCCTGAACTTGTGTTCTAACTCATGTTCTAACTCGCGTTCTATCTAACACATAACTCACATTGCATGGCATTCATTAATCTCATCCGTCATTCTCTCTTTCAATCTGAGTTGATCGTTCGAAAACCCAAAATTTATAAAATGGTTTGTCATTATCATTATTCCTCCTCCCGAAATCATTACTCCTAAAATCACATACTTTTGAGAAGAGACCCATCTTTGATATTTTTCTTAGACACTCGACGAAGTTATACTTGCATTCAGACACTGAAATCTGAGGGCAAGAATACTGAAAAGACAAAATGGAGAAGAACAATCAAGATAATTTGAAGGGATGAACGCATATTCGGTGAGAGCTTTCCATTAAATTGTTTAGTTTGTTTAGTTTATTTCTTCATTCTTTTTTGTTTGATTTTAAATTATTGGCTAGATTAAGATTAACATTGTTTATTCTAGTTTGCAGATATCCTAACCCAAATTTTAATTTTATCTTACATTTGGTGAACCCAACATATTCAACCATAACTTTCAAATGGTTACATATTTTTTCACGAAATTTTTTTTTCAAGTAGATGACCATATTAAGAGCTTGCACAAAAAAAATCAGATTTTTTGGCAATGGTTTGAACTTTTTATAATTTTTTTGTTATTTTTCATAAAATATCAATTTTGAGAGAAAATTGTCAAATTTTTTAGATATGCTTACATTTCTGGAAAGAGATTTGAATTTAAATAGGGGTTTGTTCTTTCGGTTTTAAATTTGGATAAAAAATCATTAGTCAAACAACTGACCTTTGAAAATTAAGGTTTCACAAACATTCACTTGAATCTCACAAACGGTTGCAGATTTTGAATTATGTCAGGAACCTTCAGTGAGAAAATCAGATTTTTTGGATGTGTTTTGAATTTTTAATAATTTTTATGATTTTCATAAAAAAATAATTTCAAGTGAAAAACAGACAATATTTTAGATTTATTTACATTTTTGGAAAGATCTTGAAATTTTAGTATGGGTCTGTTCTCTGTAAATTTCTTTTTACTGTAAAAAATATTTACAAAAATCAGATTTGTCTTGACTAGCTATTAGGGTTTTGGCTTTGTTGGGTTTATGAATGTGCACAAAAAAAAACACTTCAAAGCACACATTGGATCAAGTGGACAAAAAACTTGGAGCTAAATAAAGTCTACGTGCAAACATTCTATCTTTCATCTCTAATATTTGTCGTTTTTGTCTTGTTTTTTTTTTCATTAATGTTTTGTTTGCAGCTGTGCTTAGGGGGATAACATAGTGTTTGCAAGACAAAGCATAGAAGACATTTAAAAAAAAAACCAAAGACAATTTTCTGCACGACGAAAGCTGAAAAACAATGAATTACTGATAAATTTGCATGTAGGACCTAATGCCTTTGTGTTAATTTATTTTTTTCAGCAAGATTTCATTTGGTAGATAGATAATCATCCTATGGGTTAAAAATAATTTTCTGATTGATAGATAGACAATTGTCGTTTGGATTAAAAAGAACAATGGTCTTCTTTGTTTAGTGCTTTGCACGTTTTTGTCACCCTTACGATTCAGTAATCGAAGTATCCTCTCCCCGTGCGTAGTCATGCAATCCTGGGTGTAAGAGAAATGGTTACTAGATCTAGAACTTGGGTCTGTCTTGGTGGGAAAAAGTACTCACCCCAAGACGACTCAGATCGGTAGCACGCTAAATGCCAAGCAACTTCCAGCCGGTATATAAAAGTGGATTCTTGGGGAAAGCCCAAGAATCACATGCACTATTATGATGAGATGGACAAAACTAGACTCTCGCCGACGTTGGATAATGTCCCATGAACATAACGCCTTTATTAAACACTTTGTTGTAGAGTTACCAAAATCCTATCTACTTGTTGGCGCAGAAGGGTTGGCCCTCTGAAGTCGTCTTATATTCTTATGGTTTATGTGTGGAAATGAAATGTATGCCATGGGAGTTTCATGGATACAGTAGCTTGGATGCCTCGTATAAGTGAGTGCCATGGAGGAGAGCCAGTGGGGTCAAGATACTAGTCATTCACCATAAATATGCATAGCTAGAGAAATCCAAATAAGAATTCAACAAGTATTGTCCTAAAAGCCTAGGTTGTAAATTTTTTTGAGTCTTAACAGTCCTTACATCACAAAAACTAAAAGTACATTGATTTTTGTGTTTTTTCTCTGTTGTATTCGTCAAAATATTGATCAAACAAACAAAGTCAGTCAACAACTTTCAGGAAATTTCAACTTTCAGGAAAAATCCAACTGTTAGAAAAATGAGTCACAATTGTCAGTTTAATCACCGCATGTGTATTAGCGAGTCACATCTATTAGGGGAAAGGCCGCATCTTTCTGTCAAAACATTCACTTTTCATAGTCTACATATCACGAGTCGTAACTGTCACAATTTGAGTCGCATGTGTTCATGCAAGCCGCATCTATCACTTATCAAGCTATAAGTGTCTATCAAAAAATTCAGGTTTACAGGCTCCATTTTTAGAACCGCATGCGTATTACAAACCATAGTTGTCATAGGAAACACCACATCTATCAGACAAACCGCATGCATTTTTCAAAACCGCATCTATCATAAACTAAACTGCATCTTAAAAAAATTCCAAACTCTGTCAGTGTCTGAAACAAGCATTTAGTCAAATCACCGCCTGCATCATAGAAAACTACATCTGTCAAAATTTGAACTGCAACTATTAGGTGAACTGCATTTGACTATCAACAGAAAACATCAAAAACTACAAACTGAGTCTGAAACATCACTGTCATTTCACCTTTGGTTCTTAAGATCAACCTTGGATAGAAACTGGAAAAGATTTTCTCAAAAACCTTGCATTTTTAGGTGTCATATACGTCTTAGTCACAGTCAACATCGTAGTCATAGTCATCCTAAGTTGCATGCATATAGATACTTCCTAGGAAATTGCATATCATAGAATAGGTAACTTTCCTCATCATTGGATACGTTCATGTTTCGATTTGTCACAAGTCACTGAACCTCATCACTTTGGTCCTATTAGTGAATCTTTCCAGCTCAATAGCCTAGTTTGAGAAATTCACTTTTTGAGTTATCTTTGTCCTACAATCAGGTTCCTTGGTCAAGTCAAATCATTGCTTGGATTTATTCCATAGGTGGTAGGTTATACCCATCTTAGAATCATTTATTGTCATAGTCTACTCAAATTTTTGCATACTTTCCATCCTAGCATAAAAATCATTTTAGACATTCCTTATTTGCCAAAAAAAGACCCCAAAAAAAAAGGTTGCATTAGCATTCATTTATTATATCCAAAAAATCCAAAAAAACATAGACTAAAAATCATATCATTTAGAGACATAATTCCATATCATTTGCATTCCCATCCACCACCATGTCTTCCATTCACCTTGATATGCTTGCTAGTCAAGTTGAATACTAATTACTCTGCATGGGCCAATACCAACAAGCCATAGACTTCAAAAGAAAATTTATCCAATCCAAATCCCAATCAACTTCAACCCATGATCAACTACCCACATATCCCTCTTATACACAACCCATAAACTCTAGTCTTCCATCCATCTACCCTCATTATCAAGAGTCTCCTAGCACAATCCATGCCATTAATCCAGAACAAACATCCATTAATTACCTTACCTTAACCTTGACAAGGACAGCCAACCTTTCAGTAGTCTATTCCAAGCCTCCACACCCTATCCTAGTACATCATCTCTCAACCCATTCCAAGCCTCCACATCCCATCCTAGTCCATCATCCACTAATCCATTCCTACTCACTCCATCCCAACCTACATTTAGTCATGAAAATACATGTATTCATGGTCTCCAAAATCACATCCCATTGCCTACACTTGAGGATACGCATCAAAAATAAATTCCAAAGCATGACATCATGGCTTCACCTTCATGTCAAGATCAACGAAGTCCATCCCATGACCCTATCTTTAGGTCTATCCAAGAAGTCCTTCTAGATAATCATTGCAGCCAAAATACATTTATCCTTGATCGAGATTTCATTCCCAATCAAGTCATCCAAGACAAAACTATCTTTGACCAAGACACTACAATTGATCAAGAAATCCACTGATCGACCTTTATGCCATTCATGATCAAACATTTGAGGTTGATCCTACCCAAACTTTGAACACTGCCATTTCCCAAAATGAGACACTTGCCTCCTTTGGAAACATAGATGATCTTCCTCCAAAACAAGAGTCTTCTACACTAGACATATTTTCAAATGATCAAGCTATAGCTAAATTCACTAGACTCCATGATAATGACCATAAGGATAGTTTCTACATCGACATGGAGGCATCGATATCTTTTGAAGAACAGTTAGAATCTAATGTTTCACAAAATCAAACCAAATATGTTAATCATAAATATATCCAACATGTTAATGAAGCTACAACATCTTATCGGATAGGATCATCTATATTTGTCAGAGCAGGTATTCTTGCAGAAAAGAAGATTCCAAGTAACAGTGTCTACATACACAATGATGGGCTAACATCTTGTTTACAAAACAAAAAATATCCCATTGCAAACAGAATCTATCAGAACATGTAGTATCAAGGCAAAGGACTAGGCCTACATGAGCAAGGAATTCTAGAATCCGTACGGCTTCAAGAAAATCCTAAACATCAAGGTCTTGGTTATTTATCAGTGAGAGAATCTAATGATGTTAGTGATACCTCCTCGATATTGGGGGCAACTTTATCTGATATAAACATCAAAATGGCGGCCATGAGTAGTTCTTACCATAACATTTCTGCCAAAAATCCTTCCATCCACACCATAAACCATCATTCCAACATGAATAAACCTTCCATTTGGAACCAACAAAAAGAAAATAAATTATTACAAATCCAAAGTTCAAAATCGCATGTCAAAGACCATCAAAGCAATCAAAAATCTGAGTGGACAAATGAAGTTAAAATGGATCCCAAAGAAAAATGGATCAAGCAAAGAAAATATTTCAAATCAAAATGTGGAGCCACAAGAAAAGAGGACTCCCACATATAATAAATGTCCACCTCCTTCAAAATGGTCATCAAGCAAGGCATATAAAAGTGTTGGTTCCAAAGGCTATCCCAATCAAAGTTCCAAACTCCGCCATCCAACATCCCAAGTTTGGAAAATAAAAAGTGATTAATCTAAACTTTTGAACAATCCCCCTACATCTACCATCATCCATCATAATCCAACATCTCGTCTAAAGTCCAAAAATCCCATGTCACAAATCCATCGCATCTTGGCAGCAACTCTTTATTGTAGGGACTCTAATGGCACTTTATCATGATGTGTGTATTTTGATAAGGCCAAATCTAGTATCAATAATGATCACAATGACATCGATCAGTTATATGCAAGTGCTATGATCCTAACAAGACAACTACTTCATAAAGGTCATTATTGGCATATCATGGCTCCAGTCTCTACATCAACACCATCAATGGATTCAACACAATCAGTGATCATCTAAAGTATCGAGACAATCTTGAAAAAATTGTTACCGTGATGAAAACTTGGCAAATAGGCATCATGGTGACACCACAAAAATAAAAATAAAAATGACAAAAATAGTAAAGAGAAAAAAATTCGTCCAACGGTGAAAACCTGGCAAACGGGCGCTTTGGATTAGTACCATGATGAAAACCTAGCAAACAAGTGTCATGTGTAAAATAAATTACCTATGTGGATCATTACAATTGGGAGCAAGTTTTCTCATCTCCTATATCCTTCGAATGACATTTCCTATGAAATTTCCATCTATCCATCTAAACCCTATCACTTTCCATCCATTTTCCCACTGACTTTGATCTTGATAAGGACTACAATAGAAAGGTCATGCTTTGGAAAAAAATTTGACATGTCTATCTTTTGGTCATACCTTATTCATTAAAAATCATGTCATTACCTTCATAGCCTCCTTTTTACTATTGGACATCGTCCTTGGAGACCAAATGATAATTCTCTAGTCCAGGCCATTCATTGTCCTTTTATACCTATCATCCATCTTGGTTTTCCTTGTCTATGCTCTAAAGATCCCTCATCATCCCATCCAGTCCTCATCAAGTCATTCCAAATGCAACAATATGGAAACCTGATGTGTCATCCAAAACATTCCTTGACTTTGACCCTGGCCCTGCTGCAGACTTTTATCCTCTTGTCATATCATTGTCATCTTCATGTTGTTTCAGGATGTGTCCTTCCCACGTCAAATAACATTGTTGTCATCATCACTTGTCAATTGGTATTCAGCTTGGCTAGTAGAAAAATCATGCTTGTCTTTGGATTCATGTGCATCGGCATCATTCACATGCATTTATCACGATTTTCATAAAAAAAATCAAAAAGTCATAAAAAAAAATCAGAAAATGTCCTAAAAAAAATCTGGCAAGGCCATCAATCGATGTGCCCTCGAGGCATTAGGTTTGTCAGTCTAGGTTTGTCATGTATCACACACATTAAATAATTACTCTTTGTACATACAAAATCATTGGTCGTGTTGAACTACGAGGTCTCTGCGTGTACAACATAGGCAAGGCTAATCAATTGATGAGCTATCGAGACCACACTAGGTCAGTCCAATAGGGTTCATTCACAATCACTATCACACAAGTTGCATATCATAGTTTAGGGTATCGTTTCATGTCAAAAACTATCTACACAGACATAGTTTACCAGTCAAGGAATCAAAACAAGTCATGCAACAACACGGAAAGTCATCAAGTCAATATCAAACACATTGTCAAAGCGATCAACCTATGTCTTCAACAAGATATGTCTTTCCTATCAACACACGTCATCAAATTGTCATAGTCTCATGTGGCTTGTCACTTCAACGTCATCAAACTCCAATGTCTTATACGGAACATGTCTTTCTGAAACCAGGCTTTGTCATTCCTTATATAGATAGTCACCAAGTCGAAACTAGATTCAACGTTTTATTGCGGTATGTGTCATCCTTCGCATTACACTA
Source organism: Sequoiadendron giganteum (assembly GCA_007115665.2). Classification (NCBI taxonomy): domain Eukaryota; kingdom Viridiplantae; phylum Streptophyta; class Pinopsida; order Cupressales; family Cupressaceae; genus Sequoiadendron; species Sequoiadendron giganteum. Next base: position 239,877,795 of record CM021108.1, on the reverse strand, counting down.
TGTCAAACATCAACAATCAAACAATCCCACAAGATCAAGTTTTGGCGAATACTTTTATTTGGCTTTATGACTTTATATCTTATTTTGTCTTATCCTTTTATCGATTTGTGAATTTAATCCGGTTACTAGCTTTCTCAGGGATGTCCCTTGAAGGATTTAGAGAAGCAAGGATGTCTTAGGACTCTTTTTATTTGGCTACTTTATGTCAACTGTCTTTTTAACATTGGTTTTTGAGTCATGTTACTAGTTTCCTCAAGGATTTCCTATCAAGGATTTAGAGGAGCAATGACATCTCATGACCCATCTTTTATTTGTCTGTTGTCTGTGGTTTGTTAAGACAAAACGACTTGGGAATTTTTTTCCTTAGTATGAGTTAAGACATTCCTTGTCTACGACTATCTATTTTTCATAGATGGATGACTTTGTACACTATGGTCTATCTCATATCATAGTGTGTACTATCCATTTGTGTCATGTCGCACCCAATGATGATAACAAGCAAGCATAGCATATTTGGAAATATATCAAAGATTATATGTTTTTTCTCAATCAATCAAACTTAATTGTTTCTTACTAACATTTTGAAATCATCCATGCTAACATTTCTTCTTTTTTGCATCTTCACCACCATTATCTATCCATTTCGAGAGCACACTCATGTTCTTTGAACCCACCTATCCTCTTGAGGGAGCAGACCACTACCTCCTCCTCGTCATTCTCCCTTTCACTGGGGCATATCTTTTTTTCGAATTTCTTTGACACAACGCTGAAACAACATTGTATCAAAGAGGGGCAAACTGTAGACACTGAAAATTAGTCTAGGCCTGTGAACACCACATTCAACATAATTTTCTATAGTCCATTGTCATGATTAATTAATGTTTATTTTTTAATTACCCTTTCTAACACATATTTCCTCTATTAATTAAATACCCCTTTTTAATTAACTCATTAATTCATTTATTCAACTTGATTAATTAAATAAATCATAATTATTTAATTATGTCGCTAACTAATTAATTCTTCCTTCTTAATTAAATAATTTATTATTTAATTACCCCCTTTGTCATACTTTATCTATAATTAAATATTTATTATTTAATTATTGAATTCCACCTTTAAAATAGTCAAATTAAATAAATGATCTTTATTTATTTAATTAAATCTTTCATTTTTTGAATGTTGAATTAAATTAACATTTAATTCATATTCTAAATATTTATGTCGCATTCTTCTATCATTCAATTATCTAAGTCATTCACTCACCTTCTAACTCAAGATCTATTTTTAGTTCTCCAGTTATCTCCAAATTCAACATTTGATTATCTCTACGAGAGGAGAGGACTCTTTGTCACAACTAGTCAGTTAACTAATTCCAACTCATATGCATGATTTATTTTATTAATTAAATATCTTTAATTAACTAAATAACTCATGTTTGCATTTGAATGCATTGGTCTTCGAGTTCTAACTTTGTCTTTTGCATACAAAGTCTATTTCTTCTATTTTTGGAGATTAAGATCTTGAACTTGTGTTCTAACTCACATTCTAACTTAGTCTCTATCTTCAGTCTTTCTTGAACTCATGTTCTGAATCACGTTCTAACTCACGTTCTATCTGACACATAACTCACATTGCATGGCATTCATCAATCTCATCCGTCGATCTCTCTTTCAATCTGAGTCGATCATTCGAAAACCCAAAATCTATAAATGGCCTATCATTATCATTATTCCTCCTCCCGAAATCATTACTCTCGAAATCACATACTTTTGAGAAGAGACCCATCTTCGATATTTTTCTTAGACACTCGATGAAGTTATACTTGCATTCAAACATTGAAATCTGAGGGCAAGAATACTGAAAAGGAAAAATGGAGAAGATCAATCAAGATAATTCGAAGGGATGAATGCATATTCAGTGAGAGTTTTTCATTAAATTGTTTAGTTTGTTTAGTTTATTTCCTCGTTCTTTGTTGTTTGATTTTAGATTATTGGTTAGATTAAGATCAACATTGTTTATTCTAGTTTGCACATATCCTAACCTAGATTTTAATTCTAATGTTACAACAGGTTCAAACCTACTCCTCCGTCTACCAAGACTCGTCTGACTTTGGTTTGATGGACTAGGACTTCAAGGTGTAGTGGGTCATTATGATCAAAATTTTCGGTTGAGTAGTCTTGTTGGGAAAATGTGGCATGATGTGAGTTGGTCAAATATCCCACCATTTCTTCGAAGCGATTGACATCCAAGTCCGTGGGAACAATAGTTTTCTATAACGCTTTGTCAAGTATGGCTCGATGTTCTAGTGACAAAGTCAATAGTTCCAAGATAGATATTTGTGCGGGGGTTTTTCTCAATTGATCGATGAGATTGTATCTATACTTGTGCCTCTATGTAGGTTGTTCAAAAGAAGGACCTGGAATAATTTTTCTAGTCCTACGTGTGTTCACATTACATTCTGGGGCTTCTTAATGATGATGGTATCAACATGTTCGTTTGCGGCTTGGAGGCTATATATGGTCTTTCCTTTCCCATATTCATACTTGGAGTTTGTTTAATTGGCAGAGGGATTGTTCTTGGTTCCCGCACTGGAGGCGTTTCCTTTTGTGTGGTCATGTAATGGGTTTGTGAAGACCTTATGATCACTGTTTTTAGTATTTTTCTGCCCGTTTACCTCTATGGATCCATTTTCAAAAAAGTATTGAATGATATTCTTTAATTGGTGACATTGTTGTAGGTTATGCCCTTTCATTCAATGATAGTCACAAAAAGCGTTATCATCCCACCATGAAGGTTTGAACTGTCCAAGATCATACTCTCTTGGTTCCAATGGTTTGATGAGATTATGTTTGACCAATTCTTTGAAAACTACCTCGATTGGTTGTCTTAAAGGTGTAAATTCACACGTAGGAAATCTCCTTTCAGGTCTTTGTTGTGAGTTCTGGACATAATTAGCCATTTGATCTGGACTGTTCATCATGTCTGCATTTTTCCTGTATCCTCTAAGTGTGATAACTAGTCTAGTATGTATGTGTTTAGTATCAACAATGTCGTCATTCATGACATTCTTGTTCCTAGACCAGAACTTGTTTCTATCATTCGACACGTTTGGATGTTGGACAATTGGGCTCTTGCCTGGTACTTTAATTTCGCCTTTGTCTATAAGGCCTTTTTCAAAGATGATCCCCTTTTCGACCAAGTCAAGGAATGAAGTGCAGCAGTGTACCCATAAGTCACCTCTCAGTTTTGGAATGATGTTTTCGAGGAAGATTGTGACCTTTTGTTTTTTGGGTATTTCAACTGGACAATGGCTAGCTAGACTTCTCCATCTCTGGAAGAAAGTGATGAACATCTCACCGTCTTCTTGAGTCGTGTGGCACAAGGTTTCTATGGTTACTTCATTGTCTATGTTAAAGGCAAAATTTTTGACAAAATTCTCAACTAATTCATCCTAGGATCGTTATGGAAATTTAGAAAACCATTCCAACGCTATCCCTATGAGGGTTCGTGGAAATAGTTGCATTAAGTATGTGGGCTCATATGATATTTCCATGCATGTCGTTGAGAATTCTCTAATGTGTTCTAAAGCATTCTTCCTCCCATTATACTTAGGAAAATTTGGTATGATGTATCCATGGGGGAAAGGTGTCATATAGAGTGCTTTGTCGAATGGACATGGACATAGGTCTTGTGCTGAGATACTTCATTTGCCTGACATAGACATGTCATCCATCTTTTGTTGAAGAGTTTTCATTTGGTTTTGAAGGACGTCAACTTGTGTCAAGGACATGGTGTTTGTGTTATTTGGATCAATGTAGGTGTTCTGATACGCCATGCTCTATGACAAGTTGTGATTTGGCGAGGGAATATATCCTATTAGGATGTGCTGATTTGGTATAGGGATATTCCCTGTCTAAATGGTCTGAGTTGGTATAGGAATGCTTCCTATCTGAATGGTCTGATTTGGTATAGGAATGCTACCTGTCTGAATGATTTGATTTGGTATAGGTATGTTCCCACCAACTTTGGATCTCTTACCAGGCATGTTGGTTCCAAAGGGGTTGGAGGAAGTTGCCCCCGCAGTAAATTGTAAACCTTGTGTTACGTTGAAAGGGATTGTGCTTACAATTGACGATGTCTAAGTAGATATGCTAGTTGGTATCGCTGTCCTAATTTGGGGAGTAGACACACTTGATGTTGCAGTTTGTGTTGGTTGAGTAGACTGTGTTTTCAAAGTATGAATATCAAATCTTTGTGGTAGTGTGGCACCTTCTACTAGCAACTTTTCTAGATAGTGTTGGGGATCATTTAGCAAAAATTCATCCATAAAGGATGCAAATTTAGGATCTTGTACTATTGCGTCTATGTCTCCTATGTCAATCTACCCATGTGTGTCTCTACTGACATGTTTTTCAAGTACAGGCTTGTGTGGGCATTTGCTTCCTGATGGTTGGTTTCTGAATGAATTGATAAATTTGTTGGTGTCTATCATTGCTTTGTGTTTCTTTTTGGACCTTGTGTCGACCATGAAAAAGTTGCTCAAAATGGGTAATGCAGACTATGTCTAAAACCTGATATGACCTATGTCTATGTTTTTGGATTATTTTGACACTAAATGACATTGTTAAAATGGTTTCTAAAAAGACATATTCTAAGATGACGTATGATAGGATGGACAATATGAAAAATATCGAGTAGATTATGACGATAAATGAGTCTAAGATGAGTATAACTTACCACCTAATGGAGTAAATGCATGCAAAGATTTGTTTTTGACCAAGGAACCTGATTGTATGACAAGGACAGTTGAGAAGGTGAATTTTTCAAACTAGACTGTTGAGTTGAAAAGATCCACTAAATGGGACTAAGGTGAGAAGGTTCAATGATTGTGACAAATCGAAACATGAACGTTTCCAATGACAAGGAAAGTTATCTATTCTGGGATATGAAATTTCCTAGGAAGTATCTATATGCATGCAACTTAGGATGACTATGACTAAGACGTTTACTATGACTAAGACGTATATGACACTTAATGATGCAAGGTTTTTGAGAAAAATTTACCAGTTTCTAATCCAAGGTTGATCTCAAGAACCTAAAGAAAATAGTGACAATGATGTTTTCGGACTCAGCTCACGGTTTTTGATGTTTTCTGTTGAAAGGAAAATAAGGTTCAGCTAAAAGTTGTGGTTCAAATGTTGACAGATGTGGTTTTTGACAGTGCATGTGATGTTTCTGACAATTGTGGTTTTTCCTATGACAAATGCAGTTTACCGATACACATGTGGTTCTAAAAATGATAGATGCAGTTTGCATGCACACATGCGACTCAAAATGTGACAGTTGCGACTCGTAACATGCAGACTATGAAAGGTGAATTTTTTGATAGACAAATGCGACTCGCTAATACACATGCGGCGATTAAACTGACAATTGCGACTCAGTTTTCTAACAGTTGGATTTTTCCCGAAAATTGAAATTTTCTCGAAAGTTGGTGACTGACTTTGTTTGTTTGATCAAGATTTTGATGAATACATTAGAGAACAAACACAACAATCAATTTATTTTCATTTTTTGTGATTTAAGTATTGTTAAGACTCAAAAAAATTTACAACCTAGGCTTTTAGGACAATACTTATTGAATTCTTATTTGGATTTCTCTAGCTACGCATATTTATGGCGAATGACTAGTAGCTTGACCCCACTAGCTCCCCTCCATGAAATTCACTTATATGGGGTAGCCAAGCTACTGTATCCATGAAACTCCCATGGCATACATTTAATTTCCACACATAAACCATAATAATATAAGACGGCTTCACAACGCCGACCCTGCTACGTCAACAATTAGGTACGATTTTTTTAACTCTACAACAAGGTATTTAATAAGGGCATTATGTTCGTGGGACACTATCCAACATCAGCAATAGTCCATTTATGTCCATCTCATCAGAATAGTGTGTGTGATTCATGGGCTTTCCCCAAGAATCCTCTTTTATATATTGGCTGGAAGTCGCTTGGCTTTAGCATGCTACCGGTCTGAGTCATCTTGGGGTGAGTACTTTCTCCCACCAAGACAGGCCCAAGTTCTAGAGTCAATAACCATTTATCTTACACCCAAGATTGCATAACTACGCACGGGGAGAGGATACTTCGATTATTGAATCGTAAGGGTGACAAAAACGTGCAAAGCACCAAACAAAGAAGACAGTGGTTATTTTTAATCCAAATGGCAATTTTCTATCTATCAATCAAAAAATTCTTTTTAACCCACACGACGATTATCTATCTACCAAAAAAAATCTTGCTTAAATAATAAATTGACACAAAGGCATTAGGTCCTGCATGCAAATTTATCAGTAGTTCATTGTTCTTTAGCTTTCATCCTACAGAAAATTGTCTTAGGTTTTTAATGGTCTTCAATGCTTTGTCTTGAAAACACTATGTTATTCCTCCTTAACACAACTGAAACAAACATTAGCAAAAATCCAAAAAACCCAAAAAGAGAAAACTCAAAATATGGATGTATGGAAATGACTAAAAACCAGAAAAATATTACCAGGAAGATGCGGCTTTTGGAGCCACAGATGCGGTTCGACTGTTGACAAGCAGATGTGGTTCGGGAATTTTGTTGACAGGTGGATGTGGTTCGTGACTTTGCGGATGCGGTTTGTGATGAAAGATGCATCACTATTTTTCACAGATGTGGCTCGCTAATACAGATGCGTCATTTTGCAGAACAAATGTGGTGCACCATCCGAAAAACCTGCAAAAAAGAACAAAAAATAAAAAAATGGAAAGATGAAAATATGTGCGGATTTTGAAGCGTGTTCACGTCGGGTTCACCAAATGTAACATTATATTAAAAATAGATGTATCTTCGAATGATGATGAGGAATTTGCAACTAGAATAAAAATGTTAATCCTAATCTAAACAATAATCTAAAATCTAACAACAAAGAACGAGGAAATAAACTAAACAAACTAAACAATTTAATGGAAAGCTCTCATTGAATATGTGTTCACCCCTTCAAATTATCTTGATTGTTCTTCTGCATTTTTCCTTTTCAGTATTCTTGCCCTCAGATTTCTGTGTTTGAATGCAAGTATAACTTTGTCAAGTGTCTAAGAAAAATATCTAAGATAAGTCTCTTCTCAAAAGTGTATGATTTTTGGAGGAGGAATAATGATTATGATAGGCCATTTTATAGATTTTGGTTTTCGAACGATCAGCTCAGATTGAAAGAGAGATTGACAGATGATATTGATGAATTCCATGCGATGTGAGTTTTGTCTCGGATAAAACATGAGTTAGAATATGAGTCAGAAAAGAATACAAGATAAAGACTACTTTAGAACGTGAGTTAGAACACAAGTCCAAGATTTTAATCTTTAGTTAAGAGTCTTCAAATATAGAAAGAACAAGACTTTGAATGTCAAAGACAAAGTTAGAATTTGGAGAATAACGCATTCAAATGAAAACATGAGTTAATAAATTAAATAAAGATATTTAATTAATAGACATATCATGCATATGAGTTTGAACTAGTTAACTAACTAGTTGTGACAAAGAGTCCTCTCTCAGAGACAATCAGATGTTGAATCTGGAGATAACTAGAGAACTAAAAATAGATCTTGAGTCAAAAGGTGAGTGAACGATTAGATACCTGATTGATAGAAGAATGTGACATAAATAAATAAATAATTTAATTCAACATTCGAAAATAAAAGATTTAATTAAATAAAAAAAGATCATTTATTTAATTTGACTATTGAAAAAGATAATATGAATAATTAAATAATAAATATTTAATTATAGATAAAGGGGGTTAAATGAATTACTAAATAAAGATATTTAATCATAGTTGAAAAAGTATGATAAAGGGGTAATTAAATAATAAATTATTTAATTGATAGATAAAGTGGGAAGAATTAATTAATTTGCAACATAATTAAATAAATATGATTTATTTAATTAACCAAGTTGAATAAAGATTAATAATGAATGAATTAATTAATTAAAAAGGGGTATTTAGTTAGTAGAGGAAATATGTGTTAGAAAGGTTAATTAAATAATAAACATTATTTAATCAAGACCACAGCCTATAGAAAATTACGTCGAATATGTACTTGCAACCCTAGACCAATTTTCGATATCTGCAGTTGCATTGTGACAAAGAAAACAAGTCAAAAATATGCCCCAATGAAAAATAGGATGAGGAAGAATGATGAGGAGGTAGCGGTATGCCCCCTTGAGAGGATAATTGAGTTCAGAGCACATGAGTGTGCTCTCGCAATGGATGAGAAGACTAGAAGATGAAAGACAAAAGTATATAGGAAATATAGATAAGGATGATAATGATCCCGACTAGAAGAAATGTTAGAGAGAAAAAGATGAATGTTAGGATAGAAGGAAATGCAAGTTAGTGCAAAAGATGAAATTTATGTTAGAATCCTTCAATATTTGCCAAGGTACTAATAGGTGTTGCTCAAATCATCATTGGGAGAAAATGTCATGATGGCCGACAAACACTATGATATGATGTAGATCAATAGTGTGCAAGGTCGAACCATCACATAGATCAACAATCACAAACAAGGAAGATCATGACTCATGCCAGGAACTCAATTACCCCTAGTCACTTTGTCATGACCAACCGCCAGAAAAAAACAAACCAATCATGCGATGTCGTTGTATCTCTAAATCCTAATGATAGGACATCCTTGAGAAACTAGCCACATGATAGTAAAGAAAAAAGACAATAAAATCATCATACTATTTCATTGCTTCTCTAAATCCTACAATCAAGACATCTTGGAGAAACTAATAGTAGACTGATAAGTAGACAAGCATAATCATCATGATATGCCATGGTTTCTAAGACATAAGAAACTAATATCAGTATAATCATCAAAAGATAGAAAAAAATTTACCAAGTGTTTTAATGTCAAGTGTTGTCAAATGTCGAGCAATATCAAATTCAGGAAGGATACATCCTGAATGACATTGATATCTAGGAGATTGATTCTCGGAGTTAGGAGAATCCATCAAAATGCCAGATGATGATGATGCTTAGGAAGGACACATCCAAAAGCATAAAGTTAAAAAAAATTATCTTCAGAAGGACACATCTTGAAGAAAAACCCAAATTTTTTCCATGATAACTTTCCTTGATATAATTTTGACTACATGTCATTGCTGGCATGCTGAATTGACTGAAAGTGTTTGACGAAATAGATTTCCGATAGATTGATAGCTCAAGATTGACATAAGATTCGCTTGATTTGAAGATAGTTTGATGTGTGTGAATTTGTATTGCCATGAACTCTAACGGACTGACCTAGTGCGGCCTCGGGGGTTCATCGATTGATGGCCTTGCCTACGTCATGCACTCAGAGACCTTGTAGTTCGACATGACCAATGACGTTATTTGAAGGACAAAAGACTGAATCATGATTTTATTTCGACAAACCTAAAAAGACTGACCTAATGTCTCGGGGATTCAAAGATGAATCTTGTCTATGTAGAAAATGCGTAGAGACAACGTTGTTCGGACTAGGACGAAGATTGATTGATGCAACTAACTGAACTAACTAGATATGATTGACTTTGACTCTGTTCTAAGATTTTCGATACTTTTTGAATGTTTTTTTGTTTTCTTTAGGACATTTTTCAATTTTTAGGTCTTTTTTCAAGACTTTTCAAATGTTTATGACTTTTTCAAGACTTTTTACAATTTTTATGATTTTTTGTTATTTTATGAGAATTTTGACAAATGCATGTGAATGATGTCAGCACACATGAATCCAAAGACAACCATGATTTTCCTGCTAGTCAAGTTGGATACTAACTGGTGGGTGATGATGACAATGACAACGTTGTTTGACGTGGGAAGGACACATCCCGAAACAATGTGAAGATGGCAATGATATGATAAGAGGATAAAAGTACGCAAAAGGGCCAAGGACAAAGTCAACGAATGTTTTGGATAATGTGCCAGTTTTGCCATATTTTTGCATTTCGAATGATTTGGTGAGGACTAGATCGGATGACCAAGGATCTTTAGACCATTCACAAGGGAAACCAAGATGGGTGATAGGTATAAAATGACAATGGATGGCCTTGGTAAAAGATAGGAGACATGGATGGCTTGGACTAGGAGAATTATCATATGGTCTCCAAGGATGATGTCGCATAGTGAAAAGGAGGCTATGAATGTAATGAAATGATACTCAATGAATAAGGTATGACCAAAATATAGACATGTCAAGATTTTTCCCAAAGCATGACTTATGTTTGTATTTTAGTCCTTATCACGATCAAATTCGGTGGGAAAATGGACGGAAAGTGATAAGGTTTAGATGGATAGATGGAAATTTCATGAGATGAGACGACTTGCCCCCAAGTGTAATGGTCCACATAGATAATTTATTTACACATGACGCCTGCTTGCCAGGTTTTCACCGTTGGACAAAATTTTTCTCTTTGCTATTTTTGATTTTTTTCATGTCACCATGATGCTTGTTTGCCAGGTTTTCATCAAGGTGATGATTTTTTTTATTTTTTGATTGATTTTTTTGTATTTTGCATTTTGTCTAGATAGCCTTGATTCTTTAGATGACCATTAACTATGTTGAAGCCTTTGACGGTGCCGATGTAGAGACTGGTGCCATGACATGCCAATAGTGACCTTTCTGAAGTATTTTCCTTGTCAGGATGGTAGCACTTGCATAAAAGTGACTGATGTCATTGTGATCCTTGTTGATACTAGAGTTGGCCTTATCTGAATATGCCCATCGTGATAGAGTGCCATGAGAGTCCTTATGATAGAGATTTGCTACCAAGATGCGATGGATTTGTGACATGGGATGTTTGGACTTTAAGGAGGATGTAGGATTATGACAGATGATGGTGGACATGGACGGGTTGGTTGGATTTTTGGGTGTATTGGTTTTTATTCTCCAAACTTTAGGTGTCAGGTTAGGATGTTGTTTGAAACCAAAAATTTTATATGTATTTCTTGATGGCCATTTTGACTGGGGTGGACATGTATTATATGTGGGAGTCCTCTTGTGCTATGGCTCCACATTTTGATTGAATTTTGGCTTTGGCATATTTTCTTTGCCTGATTCATTCTTTTCTTGACTTGGTCCATTTTGTTTTAGGATCCATTTTAGATTTATTTGTCCACTTGACTTTTTATCTGATTCCATGGCCTTTTACATTTGATTTTGGATTTTGGATTTGTAAGAATTTTGTTGGTTCCAAATGGAAAGTTTATTTATGATGGAATGATGGTTTGGGGTGTGGAGGGAAGGGTTCCTGGCAACAATCTTATGACAAAGACTACTCATGACACCCATTTTGATGTTTGTATTAGATAAAGTTGCCCCCAATATCAAAGGGGGACCACTAACATCGTTAACTTTTCCAACTGAGGAGTAGCCAAAACCTTGTTGTCCATAATATGCTTGAACTTGTATGGGTTCCATAATTCCTTGCTCGTGTAGGCCTAATCCTTTTCCCTGATAATGCATGTTCTGACATATTTTGTTGGCGAAGGGATACTTGTCATTTTGGAAGCAAGATGCTAACCCATCCTTATTATGGAAATTAATGCTTGAAATATTCTCCTTTGTAAGAAATCCTGCTCTGAAAAACTTAGATGATCCTAATTGATAAGATGTTGTAGTTTCACTGACATGTTGGACAGATTTGCGATTAATATTTTTAGTTTGATTTGGTGACATGTCAGACTCCTATGATTCTATTGGCGCTTCCAATTCTATGTAAAAACCATCTTCATCGTCATTGTCATAGAGCCCATTGAATTTAGCTATAGCTTGATCATTTTCAAATATGTCCATGCTAGAAGACTCTTGTTCTAGTGGTAGATCATCTATGTGTCCCATGGAGGCAAGTGTCTCACTGTTGGGAGTGTCAATACTTGAAGTTTGGATAGGGTCATGTTCAAGTGTTTGATTGTGACTAGCATAGCCGTCAAGGAGTGGATCATTTTAGACTTCTTGATCAAAGATAGTGTCTTGATCAAAGATGGGTGCATTTTGAATGTCATGATTGGAAATAAGATTTTGACCAAGGATAGGGTCATCTTGAATGACATGGTTGTGGATGGACTCTTGACCAAGGATAGGTGTATTTGGAATTCCATTATTGTCTAGGAGGATTTCTTGAATGGATGTAAAGATGGAGTCATGGAATGGAATACTTTGATCTTGAATGACAGTGATTTTATAATGTTGTGCTTTGGACTTGCCTCTTGATATGTATCCTCAAGTGTAGGTAAGAAGGTGGGATTTTGGAGACCATGACTAGATATGTTTTCATGACCAAACAGAGTGTCTTGAAATGGATTGGTGTATGTTGGACTAGGGTAGGACATGGAGTTTTAGACTTGGCTGAGGGATGATGGGCTAGAATAGGACATGAATGGATGACAAGTATTTGTCGTGGATGGAGGATTAGGATATGACATGGGTGGTGGACTAGGATATGATGAAGGACTAGGATATGACATGAATGGAAGACTATGATATGACGTGGATGGAGGATTAGGATATGACGTGGGTGGTGGAATAGGATATGATGAAGGACTAGGATATGACATGAATGGAATACTAGGATATGATGATTGTATAATGGACTAGGATTGATGGATGGTTGGTTTCCCTTGTCAAGGTTAGGGTGGGTAATGAAAGTTTGTTGTGACTTAGTGTTGTGGATGGAACTAGGGGACCCTTGATAGTAGATGGATAGAGGACTGAGACTCATGGATTGTTGGTAAGATGGATAGATGTATGGAGGACTAAAGGTTGAGGTGAATTTGGACTTGGATTGGAGGTAAAGCGTTTTGAAGTCCCTAGCCAATTGTGCTTGACCCTTACTAATGAATTGGCATTCAATTTGACTAGCAAGCATGTCATAGTGACTTGAAGACATGATGGTGGATGGAATGATACTAAGACTATGCAAAGTGATAATGAAGACAAAAAGGGATCTCAAATGAAAAGTGGTAATGAGTTCCTAAAAGGAGTGTCTTATGTTAGAACACTTTTAGGAAAGGTTTTCTAACCATTCAAAGTTTGGCCAATGTCTCAATTTGGATTGTCAAAGAACTGGTTTGAAGGATAAAGTGACAAGATGAAAAAATGACAAGGTGAGATCTCCACACTAGACCTATGAGTTGGAATTAGATCACCTAAGGACAATGACTAAGGACTGATTTATTTTGACTTGGTCCAATAACAATGTATTTTTGAGACAATGGTTTGACAAAGGAACAAAATTTTTGCCTATCCCGAAGGTTTAAATTTGAGGCCTTAAGACTTTTCCTATGAAGATGAGGATGACGGATTGCAAGCTAAATGTAAATGCAAAGATGGATGACTTAGACAAGTGTTGGTTTTGGTTTGGACTAAGGCTACTAGAAAAATATGCCAAGAAATCTTGGTTACAAATGTTTGGCCTCAGGTTTCTGACAGCAATAATGTTTCTCCAATTGACAATAAAATGTGTCGTTTAAGGTTTTAAATGCATTGCAGTGCCCAATGCATCGCTATAAGAAACAAATTATGTTTCAGACAGGAAAATGCATTGAAGAATACTCAGATGTGTCACATATTTTGGCAAATGCGTTGCAATATTTGACAGGTGTTTGGAAAATGTGGCGTTTAGAAATGAAAATACGGTTCGACAAAGAAATTGCATTGTTTCAGAGGGCGATAGCGACTTGACAGAGCAGATGGGTCATCCCACAATAATGGGTTACACTTTTTGGCCAAACTTGACATTGAAATCAACACTTTTCACCAGATCTTCACTTCTATACGCCTATAGAAGCTAAAACATTAAGAATTAGAAGATGAAGCAAACTATTGATTTGTGATATTTTGTGTTGAGAATCTAATTATTTTAAAAAAATTGTGAATTATTTTATGTAGTTTTTATTAACTTATTTTTCTACTAAACATCATTTTCAAAAAATGATGCTTACTTTCAGCTGCATAACTTTTTTTATAGAAAGAATACAATTCTAATTTTTTAAACACAGTGTTTTCACACCATTATCTAGTGGATGGCTATTTTTTCAAAATTTTTTGTTTCATATATATTTTTTAATTAATTTTCTAATTCAGAGTAATTATAATCTGGATATATTATACTTTCAGCTGGATAACTTTTTTTGTATTCATTTGAATTAACTTATTCATTTTTTGTTGGAATAAGGACATCAATAGCTAGTGTACATGCATTTTTAAGAAAATAAATTCTCTCTTTTCCTGTTTTTCCATATGTGTGAAATAAAGATCTCGATGTTCATTGAAAAACCTACATTCACAAGAAATAAAAAATAAATATAATAAAATTAAATATATTTAAAATTATACTTTTTGGGAAGCTTATAATAAGGACTACATGTTTACAAAAAAATAATTTTAAATAAATTAATTTAATCCCCTAAAAGGTAAATCAAAAGTCATTTTTTATCAACATTTTGATAGGTGTAGAGGAGACTCCATTATAGGTATGGTTTAAAACTAGTGGATTTCTATCCAAGGGGGTTTGATATAAGTGGGTTTGATCAAACCCTATTCAATTAAAACAATTAAAATGGAACCTATGTAAGACAAATCATTATATTTTCTAAAAATATGTGATTTCAGCAAAAATCAGGATGTCCCAAAAAGTGTAACCCATTATTGTGGCAGAACCCAGATGCATCTCAGTAATAAGCAATTGTGGTGCAATATGACAAATGCCACTAAAAAAATGTCGATTGCGACACAGTATGGTGGATGCGGTTTGATATTTGGAAAATGCGGCTCAATATATCAAATGCGAATGTGGCTCAAGATGTTTCAAATGTGGCTCAACAGAGCGAATGTGGTTTGATAGAGCGTTTGCGTCGCAAGAAGCATATTTTGGAAAAAAGAAAACAGTTTGGCTGATTTGACAAGTTTTGGACCCAGATTTTTTATGTTCCAATTTATTGAAGTTTGTTTGTGTAGATACCTAAAACTGGTCTAGGCCTGCGAGTACACATTTGACATAATTTTCTATAGTCCATGGTCATGATTAAATAATGTTTATTATTTAATTACCTTTCTAATACATATTTCCTCTATTAATTCAATACCCCTTTTTAATTAATTCATTAATTCATTATTAACCTTTATTCAACTTGGATAATTAAATAAATCATATTTGTTTAATTATGTCGCTAACTTATTAATTCTTCCCTCTTTTTATCATATTTTTCCAATTATAATTAAATATCTTTATTTAATTATTCATTTAACTCCCTTTTCAACTATAATTAAATATTTATTATTTAATTATTCAATTCCACCCTTTTCAAAAGTCAAATTAGATAAATTATCATTATTTATTTAATTATATCTTCTATTTTTGAATGTTGAATTAAATTAACATTTAATTCATATTTAATTATTTATGTCACATTCTTATGTCAATTAGTTATCTAGTCATTCACTCACCTTCTGACTTGAGATGTATTTTTAGTTCTCCAGTTATCTTTGAATTCAACACCAGTTTATCTCTACGGGAAGACTCTCCGTCACAACTAGTCGATTAACTAGTTCTAACTCATATGCATGTATGCATTTATTAATTAAATATCTTTTATTTAATTAATTAATTTAATTATGCATTTGAATTCCTCATCTTCGAGTTCTGACTGTCTTTGACATTCAAAGTCTATTTCTTCTATTTTTGAATATTCTTAACTGAAGATTAAGATCTTGTAGTATTTTTAGTCTTTCCTGACTCATGTTCTAACTCACGTTCTATCTGAGAAAAAACTCACATCGCATGGCATTCATCAATCTCATCCGCCGATCTGTCTTTCAATCTAAGTCGATCGTTTGAAAACACAGAATCTATAAAATGGTCTGTCATTATCATTATTCCTCCTCTCGAAATCACATAGTTTTGAGAAGAGACTATTCTTTCATATTTTTCTTAGACATTCAACATAGCTATACTTGCATTCAAAGATAGAAATCTAAGGGCAAGAATACTAAAAAGGAAAAATGGAGAAGAGAAATGGAGATAATTCGAAGGAATGAATGCATATTCGGTGAGATCAATTCAGTTTGTTTAGTTTTTATCATGTTTTCATATTCGTTCTTTATTGTTAGATTTTAGATTAGTTTTGATTTAGATTAGGATTAACAATTGTTTGTTCTAGTTGCAGATATTATCACAGATTTATTCTAATGTTACTTTTGGTGAACCCGACATGAACCTGACATATTCAACCATAACTTTCAAATGGCTATAGATTTTTTCAGGAAAATTTGTTTGCAAGTAGACGACATTGTCAAGAGCTTCCACAAAAAAAATCAGATTTTTAAGAGATGTTTTGAATTTTTTATAATTTTTTTGTTATTTTTCATAAAACATCAATTTTGAGAGAAAATTGTCGAATATTTTGGATATGTTTAAATTTCTAGAAAGAAATTTTAATTTCAATAGGGGTCTATTCTTTAGGTTTTAAATTTGGATGAAAAATTATTAGTCAAAACAATAGATCTTTGAAAATTAAGGTTTCATAAATATTTGTTTGAATCTCACAAACTGTTGCAAATCTTATCACAGATTTATTCTAATGTTCAAAATCCACATATCTATTTTTCATTTTTCTATTTTTTTCATTTTTTGTTTTCTATTTTTTTGCAGATTTCCATACGGTGCACCGCATTTGTCAACGTAAATGACACATCTATATCCGTGAGCCACATCTGTCAAAAATAGTGATGCATCTACCATCACAAACCACATCCGTGAAGTCACGAACAACATCCTCCTGTCAACAATTTCATGAGCTGCATCCGCCTGTCAACAGTCGAACCGCATCTATGGCTCAAAAAGCCGCATCTACCTAGTAAAACTTTTTGATCTTTTTCATTGATTTCCATGCATCCATACTTTCATTTTTTCCTTTGAAGTTGTTTTGATTTTCGCTAATGGTTGCTTTCAATTGTGTTAAGGTGGAATAACATAGTGTTTGCAGGACGAAGCTTTGAAGACATTTACAAAGTTAAGATAATTTTTCTGCAGGACGAAAGTTGAAGACCATGAACTACTGATAAATTTGCATGCAGGACCTAATGCCTTTGTGTTAATTTATTTAAATAAGTTTTTGTTTTGTAGATAGATAATCATCGTGTGGGATTAAAATGAATTTTCTGTTTGATAGATAGAAAATCATCATTTGGGATAAAAATAACCACTATCTTCTTTGTTTGGTGCTTTGCACATATCTGTAAACCCTTACGATTCAGTACACCGAAGTATCCTCTCCCCTTGCGCAGTCATGCGATCCTAGGTGTAAGAGAAATGGTTGCTGACTCTAGAACTTGGGCCTGTCTTTGTGGGAAAAATTACTCACCCCAAGATGACTCAAACCGGTAACATGCTAAAGCCAAGCGATTTCCAGCCGATATATAAAATTGGATTCTTGGGGAAAGCCCAAGAATCACGTGCACTATTCTGACGAGATGGAAAAAAATGGACTCTCACTGACGTTGGATAGTGTCCCACGAATGGAATGCCCTTATTAAACACTTTGTTGTAGAGTTACCAAAATCCTATCTATTTGCTGGCGCAGCAGATGCATAACCTGTGAAGCCGTCTTACAAATTTATGGTTCTTGTGTTGAGGTGACATGTATGCCATGGGAGTTTCATGGGTATAGTAGCTTGGCTGCCACATATAAGTGAGTTTCATGGAGGGGAGCCACTGGGGTCAAGCTACTAGTCATCCCCCTTGAATGTGCGTAGCTGGATAAATCCAAGTAAGAATTCAGCAAGTAATGTCCAAAAAGCCTAGGTTGTAATTGTTTTTCGAGTCTTAACAGTCCTTTCATCACCAAAATTGAAAATATATTGGTTGTTGTGTTTTCTTTTTGCTGTATTTGTCAAAATATTGATCAAACAAACAAATTCAGTCAACAAACTTTTGAGAAAAATTCAACTATCAGGAAACAGAGTCGTATTTGTTAGTCTAATCACCGCATGTGTCATAGTGAGTCGCATGTGTTCATGAAAACTGCATCTGTCGGTTCAAAAACCACATGTGTCATTTCAAACTGCATCTGTCAGTTCAAAAACTACATGTGTCTTGTTAAATCGCATCTATCAGAGGGAAAACCACAACTATTAGAAAAATCGCATCTGTCAAAGGAAAAACCGCAACTATTTTTTGAACCACATTTTCCTATCAACAGAAAACATCAAAAATCACGAGTTGAGTCTGAAACATCTTTGTCCTTATTTGCTTTAGGTTTTTAGGATCAACCTTGGATTAAAAACTGGTTAATTTTGCTCAAAACCCTTGCATCATTAGGTGTCATATACATCCTAGTTACTATCATTAGGTGTCATATACGTCTTAGCTACCATCATTAGGTGTCATATATGTCTTAGTCATAGTAAACATCTTAGTCATAGTCATCCTAAGTTGCATGCATATAGGTACTCCCTAGCAAATTGCATATCAGAGAATAGATAACTTTCCTCATCTTTGGAAATGTTCATGTTCCAGTTTGTCACAATCATTGAACCTAGTCACTTTGGTCCCATTTAGTGAATCTTTTCAACACAGCAGTCTAGTTTGGAAAATTCGCCTTGTCATACTGTCCTTGTCCTACAATCAGTTTCCTTGGTCATACACAAATCCTTGCATGCATTTATTCCATAGGTGGTAGGTTATACCTGTCTTAGACTCATTTAACGTCATTAGTCCACTCAGAATTTTGCATATTGTCCATCTTGTCATACGTCATTTTAGATCTTTAGCAACATCCTTATTGTCAAAAAAAAATAAAATCCAAAAACATAGACATAGGTCATATCAGTTTTTAGACATAGTCTATATTACCCATTTTTGAGAAGCTTTTTCATGGTCAAAACAAGGTCCAAAAAGAAACACAAAGCAATGATAGACCCCAACGAATTCATCAATCCATTCAAAAATCAACCATCAGGCAGCAAACGTCCACACAAGTCTTTACTTGAAAAACATGTCACTAGAGACACACATGGGCAGATTTACATAGAAGACATAGATGCAGCAGTTCAAGATCCTAAGTTTGCATCCTTCATGGATGAGTGTTTGCTAAATGATCCACAATGCTATTTAGCAAAATTTCTAGTAGAAGGTGCCACACTACCTCTAGGATTTGATGTCCATTCTTTGGCAGCACAGTCAACTCAACCAACACAAACTACGACCTCTACTGTCTCTATTCCCCAAATAACCATCGCGATACCAATAGGTCTATCAACACAAACATAATATATTGTAAACATGACTCTTTTTAACATAACACAAGGTTTACAATTCACTACAATGGCAAGTTCCTCCAATCCCTTTGGCACCAACATGACTGGTAAGAGAACCAAAGTTGGCGGAAATATACCTATTCCAAATCAGACAGGAAGAATTCCTATTCCAAATCAGACAATTCAGACAGGAAGCATTCCTATACGAAATCAAACCATTCAGACAGGGAATATCCCTATCCCAAATTAGAATATTTTGACAGGATATATCCCCTCGCCCAATCATAACCCGTCACAAAATATGGCGTATTAGAACATCTACATTGATCCAAATAACATGAACACCATGTCCTTGACACAAGTTGACATCCTTCAAAACCAAATGCAGACTCTACAACAAAAGATGGATGACATGTCTATGTTAGGAAAACGAACTATATCAGCACAAGACCTATGTCCATGTCCATTTGACAAAGCACTCTATATGACACCTTTCCCCCATGGATACATTATACCAAATTTTCCTAAGTATAATGGGAGGAAGAATCCTTTAGAACATATTAGAGAATTCTCAACGGCATGGTTGGATATATCGTATGACCCCACTTACTTGATGTGCCTATTTCCACGAACCCTCATAGGGATAGCGCTAGAATGGTTTTCCAAATTTCCATACTGTATACGATCCTAGGTGGAATTGGTTGAAAATTTTGTCGAACATTTTTCCTTTAACATAGACAATGAAGTAACCATAGAAACCTTGTGCCACACGACACAAGAAGATGGTGAGACGTTCATCACTTTCTTCCAGAGGTGGAGAAGTCTAGCTAGCCACTATCCCGTCAAAATACCTAAAAAACAAAAGGTCACTATCTTCCTCGGAAACATCAACCCCAAACTAAGAGGTGACTTACGAGTACACTGTTGCACTTCATTTATTGACTTGGTACAAAAGGGGATCATCCTTGAAAAGGGCCTTATTGACAAAGGCGAAATCAAAGTACCAGGCAAGAGCCCGATTGTCCAACATCCAAATGTGTTGAATGATAGAAACAAGTTCTGATCTAGGAACAAGAATGTCACAAATGACGGCATAGTTGATGCTAAGCACATACATACTGGACCAGTTATCACACTTAGAGGATACAACCAACAAATAGACATGATGAACAATCCTAATCAAATGGCTAACTATGTCTAGAATTCACAACAACAAAGACCTCAACAAAGGAGATTTCCAACGCGAGAATTTACACCTTTAGGGTGACCAATTGAGGTAGTCTTCAAAGAATTGGTCAAAACATAATCTTATTAAACCGTTAGAACCAAGAGAGTATGATCCTGGATAGTTCAAACCTTCATGGTGGGTCGATAACAATTTTTGTGACTATAATCGAATGAAAGGACATAACCTCCAACAATATCACCAATTAAAGAACATCATACAAGACTTTGTTGAAAATGGAACTATAGAAGTTGGTGGGCAGAAAAACACTAAGAACAGTGATCATAAGGTCTTCATGGACCTATTACATGACCACACAAAAGGAAAAGCCTCCAGTTCGGGACCCCAGAATAATCCATCAGCCAACTATAACAATACCAAGTATCACTATGGTAAAGGAACGATCATAAACCACCTCCGAGCTGCAAATGAGAATGTCAATACTTTCACTATCAAGAAGCATCCAGAATGTAATGTAAACACACGCAGAACTAAGATTACTATTCCTGGTCCTTCTTTCGAACCATCTACGCAAAGTTCCAAGTTCAAGTACAACCTTCTTGATTAATTGAGTAAAACCCCTACACAAATATCTATCTTGGAATTGTTGACCTTATGACCTCAGCATCGATCCATTCTTGACAAAGCTCTATAGAACACAACTGTTCCTAAAGACTTAGATGTCAATTGTTTTGAAGAGATGGTGGGATATTTGACCAACTCGCATCATGCCACATTTTCACAACAAGACTACTCAACTGAAAATTCAAATCACAATGACCCCTTACATCTAGAAGTCTTAGTCCATCAAAACAAACTCTGATGAGTCTTGGTAGACGGAGCAGCAGGTTTGAACCTGTGTACCCTTAAATTAGTTAAGGCATTAGGATTCTCGGAAGACTGTGTAGATACTTCTAAGAGTATAGTCATCAAGGCTTACGATGATGAGGAAAGATCATCCAAAGGAGTTGTCACACTCCCTATTCGAATTGGCCCAGCAATCATGAACACCAGCTTCCAAGTCTTGGATCTCACCCTTCCATACAACTTGTTGTTAGGTAGACCTTGGATACACGCGATGAAAGCTATACCTTCCACATACAACCAATGTCTCAAGTTCCCCTATAATGGCACAGAGATCACCATTGATGGTGATCCAGATCGTTTCCAATATTATACAAGCCTAAGGGATCTTCCACAACGAAAAGTGCCTGTTAATGAAGAGGCCTCATCATCCACTTTATCCCAATACGTTGACCCATCATGTCTCACTAAGTCCATTTCATTCAAACCACCACCATCCACTCCAAAACTCGAGATCCAAGACAAAGGCTATGGTGAATATAATATAAAGGCATCATACTGTGTTACTGAACTAATTCCACCTAAGGCGTATGGCCTACCCATGGTGGATAGAAGACATTCTATGGTCATATTTCATGTTCCCCTACAACGACATTGAAAAAATGGGGAGAGTTAAGTGAAGAGATTGTGGATCAAGGTGATTCCTGGTTGTATCAAGAAGAACATGAATACCCCTCCCCTTCTATTCAAATATCCAAGGACCAATATGGAAAAGAATTTAAGATAATGCAAAAGGAAGGCTATGATGGGCATAGTGGGTTAGGACTATATCAAAATGGAAGGATAGAACCGATTATTGTCTACCCACAACCGAAATATCTAGGGCTAGGGTGTCAACCACTTAGAATTGGGTTTCCTGGTACCTCATCAATGTTTCAAGAGGAAGTGAATGATTACCCAGACATTGAGACATCTCATGAACCACTTCCCCTATTTTTTGACCAACCCCTAGTTTATGACAAACCCCAAGTTTCTGATACACCTCCAGTTTACGAAAAACCTCCAGTCTATGATGAATCCCCTTAGCGATGGTGAATGGGAGTCTCTCTCATCTACTAGTACCATGAACATAGATGCCTTATTTGGAGAGTTGGACCTCAATGAGAAACTTGTACCAAAACAGTCTAGTCCTCGTCTTGAGAAACACTTGTCTAAAGTAGAATGGCAAGAGAACTATTATTGGGAAACCCTTGATCATGCATCTTGGGCACCTGAAAAGCCATCTTCTGATGAATCGGCCCTCACTATAGTCCCACAACAAAGTATACCTACCCCTAGGAGGAAGAACAAGAAGGAGTTAGTCCAAAACTTCTGCGACCATGTCAACCATTCCATATTCACCTTGTCAGCAGCTACCCTTACAAACTCTGATGATGACATGCCCCTTGTATATCCCGAACTTATCGACTGGGATCAACAAGGTACACCTATCATAGATACATTCAAGAATGACGAAGCAATTTCTTAGTTCATGGGACTTAGAGAAGGTATACCAAGAGGGGATCATAAGGTAGGTTTTACTATAGACTTGGACGATAAAGCATATTTTGGGGAGTCTATTTACACCTCTAGACACAAAAATGAAAATGAAAATAAAAATGATGAGTCCCTATGTGAAAACCGAAAGGTGCCTTTGGATGAAGAAAAAGTCAAAATAAAGGACGTATCTGAGGGAAAAAACCTCTCTAAGGCACCCGAGGATAGAGGTTTAAATATTCTCCCTGTTGTACAAGAAAAGTCACCCATGCTAGTAGAAGAGGCTGTTGCAGTCAACATAGGAACAAAAGAGAATCCTCGGATAGTATATTTCGTGACTTCTTTATCAGAGATAGAACAACATGAGTTCAAAGACTTCGTCAAAAAGAGGCAAGTAAACTTCGCATGGTCTTATGCTGACATGCATGGGCTAGATCCAGACCTAATATTGCATCATCTACCACTACAGCCAGGTATCAAACTAGTCAAACAAAAACTAAGGAAGATGCATCCGCAAATTGCTCTATTGGTCAAGGTAGAACTTAAGAAACTACTGGATGTAGGATTCATAAGGACAATAGACTATGCAGATTAGATATCAAATGTTGTACTAGTGACTAAGCCAACTGGGGGCATTTGAATTTGCACTGACTTTAGAGACATCAACAAGGCATGTCCTAAAGATGACTTCCCATTGCCAAATATCGACATGATAGTAGACCTTAGTATAGGATATGAGACGCTATCCCTTATGGATGGTTTCTCTATATACAACCAGATAAAGATAGCACCTAAAGATCAACATAAGACATCTTTCACGTGTCCATGGGGCACATATTGTTGGAATGTTATGCCGTTTGGCCTTAAGAATGCAGGAGCCACTTACCAACGAGCAATGACTACAATTTTTCATGACTTTGTACATACATTCATGGAAGATTATGTAGATGATATAATAGCCAAGTCAAAAACAAGGGAAGATCATTTGAAGGTGTTTGACAAGATATTCCAGAGGTTAGAAAATTACAATGTCAAGCTAAATCTGAAGAAGTGTGTCTTTAGAGTCAAATCAGGGAAACTGTTAGGGTATATCATCTCTCATAGAGGCATTGAAGTAGATCCAGAGAAGGTAAGAGCAATCATAGAAATGCCTCCTCCAACCAACATTGGTCAACTCAAAACACTACAAGGGAGATTACAGTCCATTTTAGGCGTTTCATAGTACAACTGGCGGATAAAATACATCCATTTCAGCATTTACTCAAGAAAGGAGTGCCATTTGTGTGGACACCTAAATTTCAAGAGGCCTTCCAACAAATCAAGGACTATTTGCTTACTCCACCAGTATTAATGTTGCCTACAGAAGGAAAACCATTGATACTTTACATCTCAGTAACTTAGTCGGCATTAGGGGCTCTTCTAGCACAACATGATGATCAAGGTCATGAGAGAGCGGTCTATTATATCAGACAAACCTTAGTGGGCTATGAATTGAATTACAGCAATATAGAACATGCCTATCTTGCGGTATTCTTTAATACCCAAAAAATTTGGCACTATATGCTCAATCGACAAACCATGTTGATTGCAAAAATTGATCCACTTAAATACCTCCTAAGTAAGGTAGCTTTAACAGGCCGATTGGCTAAATGGGTTATGATACTTAGTGAGTATGAAATTCAGTATGTCAAAAGGAAGGCAATAAAAGGATAGGTCATTGCAGATCAACTAGTCGATGCACCTATAAAGGCAGACCATCCATTAGTGGCAGATTTTCCAGATGAATTTCTCTTCAACATTGACGTTAAAACTGAATGAAAAATATACTTTGATGGATCACATACAAATTGTGGTTCAGGGGCTGGTATCTTGTTTGTCACACCTCAAGGTGATACCATTCCTAAATCATTCAGGATCGCATTCCCTTGTACCAACAATATAGCAGAATACGAAGCCTTAGTGATAGGTTTAAAAATGGCAGCTCAATGGAATATTAAGAGCCTACATGTCTTTAGTGACTCTCAACTGGTAATCCGATAGGTGAATGATTATTACGAGACTAAGGATGACATTTTCAAATAGTATTTCAATGACATAGCTTTTCAACAAGTACCACATATCCAAAATAAAGCTGTAGATGTAATGGCAACCATGGGTTCCTTGTTGGATATTCCAAGTAATGTGCCTAAGTTTGAGTTTCTGGTTGAACAACTTTTGATCCCCACTTATCATGTCCCTAATACTGTGATAGTGTGTACCATTGTTGGTCCTATGTCTCCTTGGTATAAAGACATATTCGATTACCTCACTGACCAAACCTTACCTCAAGACCTGTCCAATAACCAATGTCGAACCTTCATCTGAAAGTCAGCTAAGTACACCATCATCGGAGAAACCCTGTATAGACATACCTTAGATAATGCCCTAATGAGATGTCTCGATGTTGAGGAAGAACAAATAGCTTTGCGAGTGGTACACGAGGGTATATGCGGATCTCATTTGAGTGGTCCCACTCTAGCCCACAAGATTATGAGACTAGGTCACTATTCGCCTACTATGGAGAAAGACTCATACGTCTTTGTAAAGAAGTGTAGGCAATGTCAAATACATGGAGACTTGATAAGAGTTCCAGCATAGGAGATTTGTCCAATTACTTCACCATGGACCTTCGCCCAATGGGGACTTGACCTCATAGGTAAGATACACCCTTCATCATCCAATGGCCACAAATTCATCATCACCGCCACCGAATACTTCACCAAATGGATCGAAGCCATCCCCATGACATACATAACCGACACACAAATATCTAAGTTTATCCTAAACTATATCATTTTTCGGTATGGTGTACCTCAATCCATAATCACAGACAATGGCCGGCCATTCAAGAACCAAGAAGTACACCATTTATGTGAAGAATTCCACATCAAACACCATTTCTCCACCCCATATTACCCACAAGGTAATGGAAAAGCTAAGGCATCTAATAAGACTATTGCTAGAATCCTTAAGAAGACTGTCAATGATGCTGGTCGTGACTGGCACCTATAGCTTAATCCTGCCTTATGGGCTTATCACACAAGCATCCATACTCTGACCGATGCCACTCCATATTCCCTCGTATTTGGGTCCAAAGCTATCTTACCCATTGAGGTTGAAATACCTTCTCTATGGGTATCCTTGAAGGGTCATATCGACAATGAAGAATACCGTGTCTCTAGGTTACAAGAGCTAGAATTACTGGATGAATGAAAAAAGAAAGCATTAGATTATTTACAAGCATATCAGAATCGTCTTCGTCGTAGTTACAACAAGAAGGTTCTCAATAGAAACTTTGACATTGGTGACCTAGTATTAATGGAGAATCCTAAGAGCCAAGCTGAACGCGAGAAACCAGGAAAGTTTGAACCTAATTGGTTGGGGCCGTATATTGTCATAGAAGCATTTGGATCAGGTGCGTACCAACTCTCTACTCCTGAAGGAGAACCACTTTTGTCCCCTATCAACAGTGTACATCTAAATAGGTTCTATGCTTAAGTCTCTAAGAATACGTGTCTTAATCTGGAAAATACAAAAAAATGAAAAAAAAAGAAAAAATGGTTACCTTGATGAAAACCTGGCAAACAGGGGTCTTTGTAACACGAAAAAAATTGAAAAAAAAAAATTAAAGAGAAATAAATCCGTCCACTAGTGAAAAATGCTTTGGTGGCGCGATGGATAAGTACCATGGTGAAAACCTGGAAAACAGGTGCCATGTGTAGTCAAGCTCGGTCTTCCGTCTACCATCATTCTAATCAGACTTTTTCACCATCACTCATAATAAATGGTTGTCCTATCCATCATTTGGAACGATTGACATCAAAGTCCATTCCATCACATTACCCACTCCATCTTCCAAATCATATTCTCGATTGGGAGCAAATCCTTGTTTTGTTCCCTAAAACTTTGTACATAACGTCACATCATCGAAAATGTCCTGAAAATCCCAAAAACATTAGAAAACTCCAAAAATCCAAAAAATTAAAAAAAAGTCAGAAAATCCCAAAAATAGTGTCAAGTCAGTCATGTCAAGTCAATCATGTCAAATCAGTCATGTCAAGTCAATCATGTCAAGTCGGTCATGTCTAGTCAATCATGTCAAGTCGGTCATGTTAAGTTAGTCGTAGACATAGTCGAACTACGTTTCCTCTACGACTGGGACGTAGGCAAGGCCATCAATCGATGTGCCCTCGAGGCATTAGGTCTGTCAGTATAGGTTTTTCATGTATCACACACATTAAAATCATGACGCTTTGTATATTCAAAGTCATTGGTCGTGTCAAACTACGAGGTCTCTGCGTGTACAACGTAGCCAAGGCTAATCAATTGATGAGATCCCGAGACCACACTAGGTCAGTCCAATAGGGTTCATTCACATTCAATCACTATCACACAAGTTGCATATCATAGTTTAGGGAATCATTTCATGAAAAACACTATCTACACATACACACACTTTTATCAGTCAAAGAATCAAAACAAGTCATGCAACAACAAGGAAAAACATCTCAAACAGTCGTCAAGTCAATATCAAACACATTGTCAAAGCGACCAACCTATGTCTTACACAAGATATGTCTTTCTTGTCAACAGATGTCATCAAATTGTCATAGTCTTATGTGGCTTGTCACATCAATGTCATCAAACTCCAATGTCTTATACGACATGTGTCTTACTGAAACCAGGCTTTGTCATGCCTTATACAGAAGTCACCAAGTCGAAACCAGACTCAACGACTTATGCGGTATGTGTCACTCTCTCACATTATGCTATGTCAAACATCAACATCAAACAATCTCACAAGATCAAGTTTTGGCGAATACATTTATTTGGCTTTATGACTTTATATCTTATTTTGTCTTATCTTTTTATCGATTTGTGCAAGATCCTGTTACTAGCTCTCTCAATGATGTCCCTTGAAGGATTTAGAGAAGCAACAATGTCTCAGGACTCTTTTTCTTTGGCTGCTGACTGTCAACTGTCTTTTTAACATTAGTTTTTGAGTCATGTTACTAGTTTCCCCAGGGATGTCCTATCAAGGATTTAGAGGAGCAATGATGTCTCATGACCCATCTTTTATTTTTTTGTTGTCTGTGGTTTGTCTTGACCAAACAATTGGGGCATCGTCTCCTTAGTCTGAGTTAAGACACTCCTTGTCTACAACTGTCTATTTTTCACAGGTGGATAACTTTGTACACTATGGTCTATCTCATATCATAGTGTGTACTATCCATTTGTGTCATGTCCCACCCAATTTTGATAACAAAGAAAGTATAGGGTATTTGGAAATAATATCGAAGGTTATATCTTTTTCTTAATCAATCAACCATCATTATATCATTTTCTCAATCAATCGACATTAATTATTTCTTATTAACATTCTGAATTCATTTTCATCATTAATTATTTCTCATTAACATTTTGGATTCATTTTCATCCTAACATTTCTCTTCTTTTGACATTAAGATAGAGTCCTATGACACAATAAAAACAAAGTTAGGTCATTTTTATTTTTCATCCATTTAATAATCATTTCATATAGTTGCAAGGCATTTTCAACATATAGATAGTTCCATTCATCTTCATTACACACATTTGAAATCATGACATAATAGGCATTGCATCATCATAATATAAGCATTAGTATAACATTGCATCCATTATCATAAGTAAAATAAGACATCCATAACATCATTATTCAATGCATAATTCATTAATGTGTAGAAACATTCATTCATAAAACATGTATGTAGAACATTTAGGAAACATAATCATGTAGAAATAAAGAATCATCCATAACATAGAACTGCATATCATGTAGAAGCCACCAAAATCATATATATATCACTCAAAAATAGTGTGTCACAGTACAATGTCCGAATGTAACCATAAATACAATATGAGCTTGCAGACTCTCTGATCAAAAATACAAATGTCCACACGTATCTGAAGCCCTGTCATCGTGTCCTGCTACCCCTACTATCACGTGGTGATGGTGGTGGAAAGAGACTCAAAGGTGGCCTCTGTGAGGTGGACGCCTATCATATGGACCCGGCCTCAATGGTCCTATCACCCCCTCAGTGCTCTGTGTCCTCTGAATCCAAGTCTGACCTCTGCTTTGACTGCGTACTTCTAAAAATGTAGGAGCCCGTCTCTCTGCTAGCATTGTGGCCTTATACAAATCCGTGTAATAAGTGGCTCTCTCCACTGATCTGACCAACTCTTGTACCATGCCATTAGATGAGGACCCACTACAAAGGCGTCTAACCTCTGTGAACTGCTGCTCTATCTCATGCCTCTGTGTTATAGCCTAGTCTCTCTCCATGAGAGCACTGTCCCTCTTTGTACGAGCACTATCTCTCTCTGCATAGGCATTGTCCCTCTCTATGAAGGCACTGTCTCTCTCTAGTCTCATCGCCTCAACCTCTATAGTCATAAGTCTCAGTCTCTCCTCCAATGCCTCCCTATCACCATCTCTAGGAGCATCCTCATCCCATCTCCTCTCTACTATCTGATCTCTGAGCTCTCTCTCCTTCTCCTCCATTTATGCCTCCTCCTCAACATCCTCCTCAACATCATCCTCTACATTATCCTCTCTATATCCTGCTAACACACCCAAAGGATCTAAGGCCATGTATGCATCAAAATCCTCTGTGACATCCTCTACTCCGACATCTACCTCTGCATGCTCCTCAACCACTACCTCCACTGCAACATGCTCACCCCGAGCTGGTACATCCACTCTCCCTTCGATTTCTATCATCGGTACATCAACTACTACTGTCGCCTCCATAGGTGCATCTCCGCCTTCTTGACCCCCTCTCCGTCCTCTCCGTCCTTGTCTCCCGCCTCTACCTCCGCCTCTACCGTAATCTCAATCACCTCTACCACCAACTCTACCCACTCTGGCACCTCCACCTCTCTGACATCCTCTAGGCCCTGTGCCTCGTCTCTCGACTGGTACTGGCTGGTCAGGATCTGTATAAGGAATCGGGCGATGCGCTGCCCACCATGCCTCATAAGCAGCTGTGGTCCCTGGATTTGCTACGCCACCTCTCCATCACCACTATACTGGCTAAAGTGCCTATATCTCTGTCTCTGTTGTAGCCACTAGAATCATGGGTCCCCACCATGGAACCTCTGTCGATGACCGAGCAAACTCTGCTCTACTCTGAGGCTCATCCTAAACCTCCCCAAACTGTCTTAGAACTCTGTCTAGCAAATGTCGCTCAATAATGTGCACACTCAAAACAATCCTCCCAATGAGATATTGTGTTTGTCTACAGAATGGAAAATGTATTTCCTCATCCACCCACTCCTCACAATCCATGTAAGGTCTCCATGTGAACTGATCGAGAATATCCAAGGCATGTCGCCAGTACCCTATGTCTCCCACATGAGTCTGTGTAATTGGCTCTGTATATCGAAACACATATGGGTGTCTCACCTCTCTATCTACTATAACTGAAGGATGGAAGAGAGGTATCCTCTCCCAACCCCATACCATCAAAAGTGTCATCCCACAACTCAACGACTGTGCATCTCTATAAGCGATGTCATGTAAGTGGAAGTACAACATCCCAAGTAGACATGGACCCCATGCATATCTAGTCTCACTCTCCAACATGCCGACCAACATAGCTCCCCATCCTACTGGAAATCCATGTCCCCGTCTATCTAGAAGAACTATACCCCTAATCAGGGTACATAGGATGCAGTCTATCCACTCATACATGTCTGCTAGGACTGGCCATCTGATCTCGTAATGCTCGATCTCGAGCCTACTGATGTCGTCTACCTGATAAAATTGTGCTAACTCTATCAATCCTCATTGGGTATCATACATAACCCGCTCACCTCTAATAGGAAATCTCAGAATCTTGTACACATCCTCCAATGTGATAGTGGCCTCCCCAGTCGGTAAATGAAATGACGATGTCTCTGAATGCCATCGCTCACAAAGTGCCGTCAGCATCCCTCTGTTTGCCCGAATGATAGGAATCGACAAACAGTGACATAGGCCTAGCTTCCATAGAAGTCGAATCTCTACACTCGTCAACCTATCTCTCAAGTCAAATGTGTCTGGCTGACTCTCCCGTGTATAAATAGGATCTAACACAACCTGCATATAAACCAAACTGTTAAGAATTTTCAAATTTTCCTTGAAATTTTTTTCAAAAATTTTACCAATCAAATGCGGCTCACTTTCATAGATGCGGTGCATTTTTGCACATGCATTGCAAAAAGCCTCACATGCGGTGCACATTTTCCCCACCCACTTTCTACTACTGCACATGTGGTGCATTTGGCACATGCGGTTCATTTTATACTTTCTACCGCCCAACTACATATGCGTTTCATAAATACATATGCGGTTCACACATACACCTCTATCTATCCCTAATGAATTTGCGTTGCACAACTACACATGCAGGGCATAATGCCCCACATGCGGTCATTCCCTAATCAGCTGAAACTAGCCCTAGCAGTGATTTGCAAATGCATCGTTTCGGAGTCAGATGTAGCGAATACAATGGCATATGCATCATTTACGACACACCGTATTTGCACATTAATTTTCTAAATCCTAAAAATGTGTGCAAAAATAACTTTCACAAGTTTGTTTTTGGGTACATACCGGTGGTCCTGCATCGGCTGGCCTCTTGAAGGTCCGGATCCGATATCCTCGATGCCTGGTGTATGGAATCGACGCCATTTCCTCAGTCAGTTAGAGCAAAAACTCAAGTTTTTCTATCTCCTCCGGGTGCAAATGAAATGATTTTAGCCCTAATTCCTATTTATAGGTGGGTTAGAAATGGTGTTTCTTTAGCCCTTCTCTATTGGCCGCTTAGCCTTTCAACTTCCAATGACCCATATTCGTCTGAAACATCTCCTAATTCAATTCCGTCAACTCCATAGCCTTTCTAACTATCATCTTGCCTTATCAGGAATTTTTCCTGATTTTTTTGAACCTTTTCAAAAAGTGTCAATTTTCCCGAGGGGGCATACCTTACCCTGTTTCATGCTGGGGCACGACTGGGGCATATTTTCTTTGACATAATGTCGTACCAACATTGTATCAAAGAGGGGCAAACTGTAGATACCTAAAATTGGTCTAGGCATGCAAGTACACATTTGACATAATTTTCTATAGTCCATGGTCATGATTAAATAATGTTTATTATTTAATTACCTTTCTAATACATATTTCCTCTATTAATTAAATACCCCTTTTAATTAATTCATTAATTCATTATTAACCTTTATTCAACTTGGATAATTAAATAAATCATATTTGTTTAATTATGTCGCTAACTTATTAATTCTTCCCTCTTTTTATCATACTTTTCCAATTATAATTAAATATCTTTATTTAATTATTCATTTAACTCCCTTTTCAACTATAATTAAATATTTATTATTTAATTATTCAATTCCACCCTTTTCAAAAGTCAAATTAAATAAATTATCTTTATTTATTTAATTAAATCTTCTATTTTCAAATGTTGAATTAAATTAATATTTAATTCATATTTAATTATTTATGTCACATTCTTATGTCAATCAGTTATCTAGTCATTCACTCACCTTCTGACTTGAGATCTATTTTTAGTTCTCCAGTTATCTTTGAATTCAACACCAGTTTATCTCTACGGGAAGACTCTCTGTCACAACTAGTCGATTAACTAGTTCTAACTCATATGCATGTATGCATTTATTAATTAAATATCTTCTATTTAATTAATTAATTTAATTATGCATTCGAATTCCTCATCTTCGAGTTCTGACTTTGTCTTTGACATTCAAAGTCTATTTCTTCTATTTTCGAAGATTCTTAATTGAAGATTAAGATCTTGTTCTATTTTTAGTCTTTCCTGACTCATGTTCTAACTCACGTTCTATCTGAGACATAACTCACATCGCATGACATTCATCAATCTCATCCGTCATTCTGTATTTCAATCTGAGCCGATCATTTGAAAACACAAAATCTATAAAATGGCCTATCATTATCATTATTCCTCCTCCCGAAATCACATAATTTTGAGAAGAGACTATTCTTCGATATTTTGGTTAGACGTTCAACATAGCTTTACTTGCATTCAAACATAGAAATTTGAGGGAAAGAATACTAAAAAGCTAAAATGGAATAGAGCAATGGAGATAATTCGAAGGAATGAATGCATATTCAGTGAGATCAATTCAGTTTGTTTAGTTTTTATCATGTTTTCATATTCATTCTTTATTGTTAGATTTTAGATTAGTTTTTGATTTAGATTAGGATTAACAATTGTTTGTTCTAGTTGCAGATCTTATCACAGATTTATTCTAATGTTACAGTTTGAAAATAGTTGGCAAACACATAGAAACTAAAAAAAATCCCTTCAAACAGACTCACTCTTAATAGTCAAAAGGTCATCATAGCAATCACAACCCACATCTTAAAATTGTGTCGACTCACACAGCCGTGTCACCCCCTAGAGGGCAACCGTGTTTTTGTCTTTTCCAAGTGCATACTCAAGGTGACGGAAGTGGATACCGAATCCCCTGAGCAAACAGTCTGTGGCGATTATATGGTGAGTGTTTTGGGGGGAGATTCTTCCCTCCCCTTGCACTGTAATTGAAACAATGTCTGGATACTGACATGAGTGGCTTCTACACTATGGTTCTTAGTCAAGGTTTCCATTCAGCATGACAAATGATAAACTCCCTCAAGAGACCTCCCAACCTTTAGAACAAAGGTTATGGGGATGGTTATCTTGCACAATGTTGTCGAATTGCGGACTTTCCCCAAATTTGCTTTTGATTATAGTGGGTTGGAAAACTTGGCTTTGGTTGTTCCCACTTAGGTCATTCCCATAGGGTGAGTATTGTTTCCCACTACGGCAGGCCTTCTAAAGGTTGTAAGAAAACATAAAATGCATAAATATAAAAAATGGATAAGTTTAGCTTTTGATCACCCAGTAAAGGGGAGAGCATATACCTATTATCCAATCAAACACAATAGACAAATTGTTCATTTTTAAACCCAAATGAAAATTTTCTACTCTAAGTGAAGATATTTCTTCACAACAAACATGGGGTTCATTTTAACCAAACAAAAATAAACAATTTTGGTGACTATCCTAGGATTGATAAATTCCCATTTAAATTAAATGTCTATCCTAGGATTGATAAATTTCAACTTAAATGTCTATCCTAGGATTGATAAATTCCAATTAATGTGTCTATCCTAGGATTGGTTCAATTTAAACCCCATAAATTAATCAATTACTAGCCATGGATGCATCGGATCCAGATTACAATTCAATAATGAAGTTTACCAGTCATTTGCAGTGTGCAATGGCAGA
Organism: Sequoiadendron giganteum; assembly: GCA_007115665.2. Classification (NCBI taxonomy): domain Eukaryota; kingdom Viridiplantae; phylum Streptophyta; class Pinopsida; order Cupressales; family Cupressaceae; genus Sequoiadendron; species Sequoiadendron giganteum. Next base: position 239,843,508 of record CM021108.1, on the reverse strand, counting down.
TGTGGCTTGGCAGAGCGTATGCATTGCAATAGGCCATATGCGGAGAAAAATCGCATATGCGGCTCGGTAGAGCGTATGCATTGCAACGGGTTGTATGTGGTGTGAAATCGCATATGCGGCTTTGTATGTTGAATACGTCGTTATAGATCTCATATATGGTGCAGCAGGTCATATGCATCATTCGTGAGTGTAAATACGATGTGACAGAGCACTTGCATCACTTGAGCTTGCGGTTGCATCATTTCGTACACCTGTACGTGCAAAATAAAATTTGAGGCCATACGAGAACCAGCAAAAAATGTGTGAGTGGGTCGGGTTCACCAATGTAATGATAGATGATTTCTTGCAAGATAGAATATGTTAACACATGCAAGAAATAATAAATAATCCTATCAATCAATAGAATGCATAGGAGAATATGAAAGAAAAGGGAAGGAAACTAGAAGATTCCCACCCATTTCTCTCCTCCGTGACTAAGTTCCATTGCACCACCTAACTCTGTTGTATAATGAATGCCCTGAGATTATGTGTGAGAGAAAACTCCAAATGTCTAGCCCTAACAAAGCTTTGAAGGATTTAAATATTTGTTACACAAGAAATTTAATTCTAAAGTGCAAGCAATTAATAAGCCTATGTGTGATAATGAAAGATTGCAATGATAAAAGATTATGAGATAATAAAAATAAGAGATAGCTAGATCCCAAAAATGAGATCAAGATTGTCATTTTATAGAAAATGCAATCTTGAATGGACGGATGAGATGAGAGATTGAGAAATAACCTAGAATCAAAGGTCAAGATTCAATAAGGCAACTCTCAATTAGGGTTAGGGTAAAGATCCCCAAATGTGTGGATAAGATTTAATTTAAGAAATTAAATCAATGGTGGAGAATAAACGTGACCTTGAGATGAATTTAGTAAAAATCAAAACATAAAGATTGAACAAGAAGAAGATATTTAGAAAATCAAGCTATTTTGTGGAGAGAAATGCTATTTTGAAATTAATATTTTAAATTAATTCCAAAATGACGAATTCATGTGACCGTAAATAATAATAATTTAAAATTATTTACTTGGAAAGAGGGAAGTTGCCAATTTAAATAAAATGCTTTTATTTAAATTTAGAAAGAAAATCAATAAGACAATTTAATAATTAAAATTATTCAATTGTGGAGGAAAATTAGAAAGTGGGTAATTTTAAATAAATGATTTTATTTAAAAGTAGAAAGAAATTTGGAGAGGATAATAATTAAATAAATAATAAGAATTTATTTAATTATGAGAAGACATAAATAATTAATGACGTATTAAATAAATAAATAAGATCCATTTATTTAATAATCACGAGGAAAGCAGATCAAATGGCTGGGATAGGCGCGCGACAAGAGTTTCAAGGGAAAGATCTGTAGGGGAATGTGCTGCAAGGCAACAGGGGCGATGTCCAGTGGGACAGACAGGAGGAATGTAGAAACCGAAATAGGAAGGGGTGGGGAGATGAAATGGAGTGGGAGGAACCAATGGATGTGTTTAGGGCCCGGGTTAAAAATGGCGGAAATGAGTACGAAAACAATGGTTCATGGAATCAGTTTGGGTGTTACAGGCCACAGTGGGTGTGGGAGAAAGGTAAATGGGTTGATAAGTGTTATTCGTTAAATGTTGGACAAAATAGGGAGGGCAGGTACAGGAGTAACCATTGGACACAGGAAGCTCCCAGATTTGGGAAGATGGTATATGATAAGACTCTAGCATTTAAAAGCGGGAGGCAGGAGCCCCCATGGATATGGCCTTACCATTATTGGTTTCCCAGAAAGCATGGAGGGAGAATGAGGGGAGTTGGACAGCCAGTAAATAGTGATAAATTTCGAGGTAAGATGACTGGTTGGGGTAGAGAAGAGATAAGCTTAAGCAGGGTGGAGGCAAGGCAATGGTGGAGAAAGCATATGGGCGCGGGTAGGAAGGAAAAGGCTTCGCATATGAGCAGTGATAAAGGTGAGTCATCCATTGATCCTAAACCCACATTATGTCTGGAAATAGATATAGTTAAGGAAACTAGGAATCTACTGAAAGATATAGGTTTATTTATGAAATGGGGTGGGGGGTTTCCAAAGAAGCAGAAAGAAATCAAAAACTGGTGTATGGAGAAATGGGGTAGTAAAATAGTGGTTAGGGAAATGCAAAACAATTTTTATCTGGTTACTTTCCCCACTCAAATGGAAAAAAACAAAGTAAGAAACTTAGGACCATTCTTTATGGAAGGAACACAAATGCATTTCTTTGACTGGAACCCAAATTTTGAAATGGGAAAGCAAGAAATTGAAGAAAGCTCCACTTGGATTCGGCTGTACAACCTACCATCAGAATTCTGGGTAGAAAATACATTGAAGGTAATTGGAAGGCACTTAGGGAAGTTTAAGTTTTTGGACAAAGTACAGGAGGACAGTATGAGAGGAACCTATTTTAGAATATGTATAGCGATCCAGCAAGGGACGGAGTTCCCAATAGAAATAGACCTCGAGACAGACAGTGGAATTTGGAGGTAGGAAATAGTGAAGGAGGACAAGCTTGGTCTCTGCCCAAGGTGCAAATCAGTGGAGCATGATGAGGAAAACTGTTCAGGGTGGGTAACAACCAATGGACTCAATATGTATGAGGGTGTGAGGGAGATGTGTAAAGCAAAAGTTGATGGTATTCCAATGGGTCTTCCACTCATGGATATGGAAAAAGAGCTGGTGGATGATATATGGCCTCCAAGTATAGGAAGTGAGGTAGTGGGACAGGAAGTTGGTAGTGGTGGAAATTTCCCGGATGAGGAGCTTATGGAAGGAACTCAAACTGTGCAAGGTGGCCCAGCAGAAGAGGTAGTGATGGCATGGAATGAAGGGTAAATCATAGTGGACTGCTCGCTTTTAGCAGGTGCGCAGGGTTTGAGTTTGACAGAAGGTGGGGTAGTAGAGAGAAAAAAGACTTCAAAAGTTGAGGAGCTTGGTGGGGACCCGAATTTAGAAGGGGTGTTTGAAGAAGAAAATAAGGAAAATCAGGAGTTGGTTTATCAAGACTCAGATTTAGACATGGATGAAATCTTCGAGGAATCCCAAGAAGGCATACTGGAAGAAAGAGGTCTGGAGCAAATACAGGTGGCCTATAAAACCCCTAGAATGAGGTATTCCAAGCAAAAAGGACGTAAATCCAATAAGGAAAAACTAGCCATGGCTGGGCAAGCGAAAGGACAATCAAAACTAAGTCAAACAATCTTAAGAAACGAGAAGGAGCTACCCCTTCCCAAGGAGTCATGAGGATCGTTAGCTGGAATGCTAGGGGCTTAAATGCCCCTAGCAAATGGCGCCTTTTTAGACGTCAAATAGATTTGAATAAACCAGATATAGTCATTGTGCAGCAAACAAAATGGAATAGGGAGGATCAAGAAAATAGGATGAAGTATTGGAGAGGTTGGGAAGGTGCTTTTGTGGAAGTGGATGGTGCTTCAGGAGGTATAGGAGTAATTTGGAACCCCGATAAGGTAAGCTGCACACTTATGATGGTTAACCAGTATTGGATGTTAGTTTCGGTGAGGCAGTTTCATTGCAATTTTAAGGTGAAGTTGATAAATGTTTATGGGCCAGTTGCCACAGCAGCAAAAAGAGATATCTGGAGGTTGTTAACGGACACCTTAAGTCAAATGAAGGATGAGCGGGTTGTGTTAGGTAGGGATTTCAATGCCACATTGAATAATGTAGAAAAAAGTGGTGGTTTAAGTAATACAACTAGGGTACAAAAGGATTTTTAGGATTTTGTGGACATTAATGAGTTAAGGGAAGTACAAACAAAAAATGGTATTTTCACCTGGACCAATAGAAGACAAGGTCACCATGGAATTGCCGAGAAGTTAGATAGATTTATGTTATTTGGGGATTGGAATCAGGCTGCAAACTTGTTAGAAGCCTCCATATTAACATTCAGTGGGTCTGATCATTTTCTGATTCAACTAACAATTTCAAAGGATGATTTCAAAGGAGGCTCACCCTTTTGTTTTGAAAAAATGTGGATTCAGGATCTGGGATTATATGAGTTGATTTCTTAGTGGTGGGAAGATTTTCGGGCTGGAAAGCAATCTTACATGTTCACTTTCCATAAAAAACTGTCCAATATCAAAACCAAACTTCGAGTATGGAATAAGGAGCATTTCAAAGATATCTTTGAAGAAAGCGATAGGATAGAGGCGGAGCTTAGAAAGCTAAATGAAAGAATTATTGAGAAAGGGATGGGAGTAGAAGAATTCTCGAAAGAAAAAGAACTGAAGGCTGAACAAACAAAAATTTTGGCTAGGCTGGAATGTCAGTGGAGGCAGAAATCAAGGGAACTGTGGCTTCGTGAAGGAGATAAAAACACAAAATACTTCCATAATACGACCTTAGTAAACAGAAGTAGAAATAGAATTGGAGAATTAGAGCGTGAAGATGGTTCAGTTATCCGAAATGGGGAAGAGATAAGTCAAGAAGCAGTCAGGTTTTTTGAAAATCTATTTACAAAAGATGTGCAGCAACCGGGGGTAGAGTGGAATGCTATTATGGGAAGAATCCCAAGTTTAATAACTGAAAATGATAACAAGGAACTGCTTAAACCAATTAGCATGGAAGAGGTAAAGAAAGTTGTGTTTTAGCTGGGGGCAGAAAAAGCTCCAGGACCTGATGCTTTTCCTGCCCTTTTTTATCAAAAATTCTGGGAGATAATCAAGGATGACTTGACTAAGGCCATGGAAGAGTCAAGAAGAAAGACTACACTTTTGGGGGCAATTAATCATACCTTTATTGCACTTGTTCCCAAGAAAATGAAAGCCAAAAACATGGGGGATTACAGACCTATTTCTCTATGTAACACCCTCTACAAAATTATTGCGAAAACAATAGCAAATAGACTGAAATTGGTAATTGACAAGTTAATATCTGAGGAGCAGAGCGGTTTCATTCAAGGAAGGTCTATTGTAGAAGGTATTATAGTCGCTCATGAGACCATACACACGGCTAGGAAAATTAGAACCCCAAGCATGATATTAAAACTGGATATTTTAAAGGCATTTGATCGTGTGGACAGAGAATTTCTAGTAGAATTGCTGATCAGGTTTGGTTTTGACAGTAAATTGGTGGATTGGATCAGAAGTTGCATAGGTTCTCCAAAATTTTCGGTTCTAGTAAATGGTGTAGCCCAGGGGTTCTTTAATTCTTCACGAGGTATTAGACAGGGGGATCCTTTATCCCCCTTCTTGTTCATCATCTTGGCAGAGGCATTGGGAAGGAGTATTAATCAGGCAAGGGTAGCAGGTTCATGGAAAGGTATTGAAGTCACTCCTGGGGTTGAGCCAAGCACACATCAGCAATTTGTAGACGACACTATTCTATTTGGGAAAGCATCAAGAACAGAGGCAAGGGTAATTCGGAGCTTGTTGGATGATTATAGTAAAGCTTCAGGGCAGTATATAAATTGGAGAAAGTCAGAAGTGTTCTTTCTCAATGTACAACCAAGTCTACAAAGGGACCTTACTAGAATCTTAGGGGTAAGGGTGGCAGGCCTTCCAGGGAGGTTTTTGGGGATGCCATTGTTTGGTGGAGTTAATAAGAAAGGATTTTGGGATAAACTTGTCAACAGCTACAAGAAGAAGATGGAATTATGGAAAGGAAGGTGGCTTACCTCAGCAGGAAGATTGTTAATGATCAAGGTAGTACTGGCAGCAATCCCAGTTTACTCAATGGCATGTTTAAAGATTTCGGCAAGCATAGATGATCAACTCAATCAAATTATGTGGAAGTTCTTTTGGAATGGGCCAAATGAAAATAATAAGGTTCCTCTTTTAGCTTGGGATAAGATCTGCAGGCCTCAAAAAGCGGGTGGGGCTGGTATAAGACAAATGAAAATTATGAACCTAGCAATGGGGGCGAAATTGGTTTGGATGATGTGCAAAGGAAATCAGCGGTGGGTCAGAATATTGAGGAAGAAATACCTGGCTTCAGATGATCCTGTCAGCATAATAAAAATTAGGGATCCACCAAGAGGATCAGCCATTTGGAATTTTATCTGTGAGTGCAAAATTTTTGTAGCTAAACATATCACTTGGGAAGTTCATAATGGGCAGAAGGCTTCGTTCTGGCATGACTCATGGAACAGACATGAGAAACTGTGCAACAAACCGCAAATGGAAGAGATAAGGGAAGAAACTATCAGAAAATGGGGGTCCAAGGTAAGAAACTATGGTAATAGAGTCTTAATTAATGGGTTGAGTAAGTGGATCTGGAAAGATCTAAGTGAAATCAACGCCCCGGTCGAGCAAAAGAATGCCTTAAATGCAGTGTTAAGGGAGAGAATCATATTGGATATGGATAGTGAGGATGTTATAAGGTGGTGTGCTTCTTCAGATGGGGAATACAAAGTTAAGATAGGCTATAAGATAAAGGAAAATGCAGATCCAGTCCATAGTTGGCCAATTCCCTTTTTCTGGGGGAAGGATGTTCTTCCAAAAGCGGGGGTGTTTTTGTGGCTGGATTTTCAAAATAAAGTCCTCACATAGGATAGATTGGAGTTGTTGGGTATCAAAGGCCCTAATAGGTGCATTATGTACAAACAGTGTCTGGAAAGTGTGGATCACCTTCTTCTTTCATGCCCGTATGCTGAGTACTGCTGGAAAGACATCATGGGAAAACTTGGATATAAATCACCAGTCCCGCATGGACTAGGTGCCTGGCTGTGTGCTTGGCCGAGAAAGATAGATCTAGGAGTATTCAGTAGTATATGGAAAATTATTCCGTCCATAGTAAGCTGGGAAATATGGAAGGAAAGAAATCGAAGAATTTTTAGTGATCAAGCTATGGCCAGAGAAATGCTATCGAAGAAAATCGAAGGATCAATAATAGAGCTCGTTAATGTGGCTGGAAGAAGAAGACCTATTTCAAAAAATATCTTCACAACCAGGGATGTCGAGCTAACGAATAAGTTTAAAGGGTTGAGTATTCCAACAATGGCTGGTACACAGAGAGTAGAGCAAAAGGCTGAAATAAGGAGGAAGATAGTTTGGCAAAAACCGGAGGAAGGTTGGACCAAAATAAACTTTGATGGGGCTTCTTGCAGCAATCTGGGCTGGGCAAGAATTGGGTGTGTAGCTAGAAATTTGGAAGGTGAGGTGATCAGGCAGAAAGCAAAATTCATAGGTCAGGCATCAAGTAATGAGGCTGAGTTTAGGGGTGCGCTGTGTGGCTTGGAGTTGGGAAAGGAAATGGGTGTGTCTAAGATTCATTTGGAGGGTGATTCACTCATCATAGTAAACGCGATTAGATCCAATTCAATCCCTAATTGGCTTTTGCGGAGATGGCTAAGTCCCATTTCAAGATTGATTTCTTCTTTCTTGGAGTTCTAGATTAGTCATATTTATCGGGAGGGGAATACCTTGGCGGATAAATTAGCTAAGGAGGCGGCAGCAAGAAAGGAGGTTGGGTTAGGTTTACACTTAGCAGAAATATAATGGGTTTGTTGGGGTGGTTAAGTAAGTCAAGGCAAGTCTGGTGCCTTCACTTCTTCAAAGTAAGTTCCAAATTATAAAAAATCTGTTGATTGGTGTCACTTTTGAAGGAGTATTCCCAATCTGCTAAGATGTCCGACTACTTTCTGGAGGTTGGTTGTCTAGTTCAGGAAACAGGAACAGGGTAATCACTGTAGCATGTGGTGATTGCCAAAGGAAAAACAAGGCGAACATACATTTGCGTTTGAACCAGCACGGTGCTTTGCAGATTATACCTTTTTGTTATAATAAAATATTCTTACCATAATTTTGTTGATTGTAATGCCTAGAGACTGAGTTCGCTGAGGCGGGGTTGGGGTGTGGTGGGGTAAGCAGTTGGACGTGCCTGTCCACCTCAAGAAAGTAACTCTTGGGCTTGGTGGCGTGCTGGTAGAAGGAGTTTCAACTTGTAAGGTAGCCCGCATTCTTTCTGTTGGCTGGAGAATGAATCAGGAAATAGGTATTGGGGAATTTCATTATATTGTTGGTAGAGTCTGCCAACAAATCTACATTTGGTTTGTTTCAGGTTAATGTTTTACGGTTTTAGGGGATGTTGGGATGGTGAAGCAGCTTTGTAATCATTTTCTGTTGCAATAAAATGGCGCTGGCCTTACCCAGCAATTTAACGATTAAAAAAAAAAAAAAAATCACGAGGAATTAATAATTAAATAAATTTAGGAGTTTACTTAATTATAGAGTGACATAAGCAATTAGCGACGTATTTAAATAATAAATGTAATTTATTTATTTAAATAGTCAGGAGGAATAAAAGATGTGAATTAATTAAAAAATTAAGAATTATTTAATTAATAGTTGGCATTGGACTATAGGACATAATTAAATATTTTAATTATGTTGAGATGAAGCATGATATAGAAGAATGTGGTTTGCGGGTCTAGGCCATTTTTATGTGTCTACAAAAAGGTCTCATTACAAATGAAGATTACCATGTGTCTAGATTACAGGAGCTTGAGTTGTTAGATGAACATCGTCAGCCGGCAGTGGATAACCTGAAAGTCTATCAGCAGAGAATGTCCAAAAGCTACAATCACAAAGTCAAACCTAGGAAATTTCAAGTGGGTAATCTAGTATTGAAAGAAAATCCCTATAATCAGTAGGACTGGGAAAATAAAGGAAAATTCAAGCCTAATTGGTTAGGTCCTTTTGTTGTGATTTCAATCTTTGGATTTGGGGCATATCAATTATCTACACCCGAGGGGGATTTTTTTGAAGAACCGATGAACAAACTTCACCTGAAGAATTTTTATACTTGATGCATTAAGTGCATGTGAAAATGTCCTGAAAAAATCCTAAAAAAAAGAAAAAGTCTTGAACAAAATCCTAAAGAGTATAAAATGTCCTAAGAAAATGGTCACCTTGATGAAAACTTGGCAAATAGGTGTCTTGGTGACATCATAAAAATAAAAAAAATTTAAAAATTTTTAAAAAAGAGAAGAAAAGAGAAAAATACAAAAAAAGTGAAAAATCAAAAAAATTGTTGCCTTGATGAAAACCTAGCAAACAGGCATCTTGGTAACAACAAAAAAATTATAAAATTTAAAAAGTGCAATAAAAATAATGGTGAAAACCTGGTAAACAAGCACTATTTGTGATAGGTTGGCTTCTCCATCTATTCGAGCATGTGTTGACTGTCCGCTTTTGCCACCCCTAAGCATTCATGCATATCTTACAATGAGCCTCATGTCCATATACGGCTAAAGCGGTCATCCCACCCTGGCTTGATTTTCATTGTACATATCCATAATAAATTTTGGTGTGTTCTCACTGAAGGAAAAATCCTGGTCTCACTAGGGGAAAATCACTGTTGATCGTAAATCAATAGGAAAGAAAATCAATAAACCACAACATCAAAGCAACAATTGCAATAACCATCAAAAATTGAGCATGAAAAATCAATCAAATCCAATCAATCATTCAAATCAAACATCAAGTCAAATCAAATCATCTCATCACTAGTGAATCATCTTTTGAATCATGGTTGGATTAACTTAACACAAATGGTCAATTGATGAATCTCGATTGTTGTTGTCATTCCTTGGGATTACCTCGATGATGTCACAAACTAGAGGCACTATGATCAAGAATGGTATTGTCTTTGTCTACTGCTTGTGAGTCAATCATTACTACTATGCAAATTGTAGTGGGACATGCTCTACAAATTATCATTGATGACATTCCAAATTTTAATAGGAACATGATTAACTCATGTCTATTTACACAATTGATACTCAGGTCATCTTGGTCTAATTATACCTAGAAGCTTGTGTTATCCTACACCATCAAATCTCAACAAAAGTTGTATGGAATTTGTACTCAAGTCATCATGGTCTAATTTATACCATTGATGTTTGTACTAACTTTCAACATAGTAAAATTCTCAATGATCACAATATGCACAACGAATAAGATTGACAACATTGCATAGATAAAATTGCATTTCATTTTAGTTTGCATTTGCATTATTGATTTTCTAAGCTGGTCATTCTCAAGGTTTATGTTATTTATTTCTACAGGATTTGAGTATACTTGGCATAGCAAAAAATCCATTAATTTGCATTCCATTTCATACATTCACTATCAAAAATCATTCATGCATTCATTATAATATTTGCATTTGAAAAATTCCAAAAACAAAGCATAATACCATCATCATTCATAATTCATTTCATCACATCAAGGTTCATCCATAATTCATTCATAATCCATCCATTATTCATTCACATATCCATTCATCATTCATCATAATAACATCTTAAGTTCATTCGACATCATAATCCATTTGTATTCATAATCATAATTCATTTCACATATTTGCATAGAAAATACCAAAAACATAGAAAAGTGCATTACATTTCATATGCATCATAACGTTCATCATAGTTGTAACATAAAAATCATACATTCATACATTTGCATGTACCAAATTTGCATCCATAAACCATCCATGTCCATACACATAACCATCCATCTACAGTCCATAGTAAAACCTTTTGCATCCATTCATCAATATATCATATCATCCATCTCATAAATGCATCCTTCATAAACATAATAAAAACAAAACATCATCATCCATATTGCATCTATAGCATAATCATATAGAACATGGCATAATCATATAGAACATAAATTCAATGCATCCATCCATAATAAAACATCACCACACAAAATCATTGAATGTTGCTACATATCATATAACCTCGTAAAAACATGTCAAGTATACAATGATATAAAACAAAGAAAGTGATACATCAAAAATGTGGCACAAGGTCGAGTCTCTAAATCAAAGTATGAAATCAAGTATGTCCAAGAGATCATGTGGTGCTACCACCTGATGTGGCTAGTCTCTGTCCAACCCCTGATGGACCTACTCCTAATGGCCCTATCCCTGGTGGAGATCCACCTGGCAGAAGTGGCTATGTGACCCCTCTACTAGTAGTATGTGAGTGCAAGCATCCGGATTTAGATCTAGCATAGCTGACTCGCTACATTGCTGATACAACCTCATGATATCTACCTCCTATAGTATTTTGCCTCCTTGGTGGACTCTTTGAGCTCTCTAACTAGATTGACAGTACCTATACCCTATGTGGCTATCTGGATCATATCCACTACTACCACAACCTGTGCCTCCTACCTCCTCGCAGCATCTCTCTCTACAGTCAGAGTAGCTACCTCAACCTTTAGCTACACCATCTGTCCCTAAATATATACTTGAGCCAGAGCCTATGCCTAAATCTATGCTTGGGCCTAGGTAAGTTGTCCCTAAAGTGTTTGGACCAATGCTTGTAGTGTTTGTACTTGTCCCTATAGCCCGACAATCTCTACCTACTATCTCTAAGAGGGCATTTGCACTATCAGTGGCTACTACCCACTTGGTCCTGACCTCCACCTCTTGGGGCTAACCCCAAAGTCTGGTGCACCTCTTCCACCACCACCATCACCACCCTCATCTCCACCTCCCCCTCCTCCCCCATCCCCTCCATCATCACCCCCATCCTCCCCCTCTGCCTCCTCACCTCCTCCATCTCCACCTCTGGGCTGCACGGTTGACCCTTCTCTCCTCCCCACCTCCAGAATCTATGCAGGCTCATCAAGACTAGAAATCCGCAAAAAGGGACGTATATGGAAATACTTCACATATTCTACTATCATCTTGGAATCTACAACCTCTGGATGATAGTGCCAAATGGGTTGTAGGCCATAATAATCTATACACATGACATCATAATCGAGGAGTGGCCCTCTTTCTGGTATATCATACATCCATCATGCATAATGTGCTACCCCTTGTGGCATCCCCTGGATGTGACCATACTATCGATGCACCTTTCCAAACATGAACCTCTCAATGATGTATGGTGTCTTTCCTATCAAGATCTACTACAAAAATCAAAAGGCAACTCAATACCATCCTTTGCCTAGGCCTCACAATCTAAATATGACCACCAAATCACAGTGTCTAGGTCATCTTAGACCCGTCTCAAATACTCTAACTTGCCTAGTTTATGTTGGACAAGTGGCCCTGTGTACCCAAAAAGGTACGATCGTCCTACTAGTTGTGCCCTATCTCCCACTAGCCATGTAATCACAATATGCTCCTAAGCCTAGAGCTGTAAAAGTGTGCAACTTGCTGACAAACTGTTTGCCTGAAGGTACACTACCTGGTGCAAATCATGATATAAATGTGCCAACATGCATGAACCCCAAGCATATCTTGTGTCGTGAGCAATCATTCCCTCTAGAAACCAACCCTGGCCAACTCAGAAGCCTTTCAACCTACGGTCGGGGCAGAGAAATCCACCAATAAACCCAAAAAGAACACAAGGTAAAGCCCGCCTGGAAGCAATCAACTCCCACCATGCAATCTCATATCCGATAAACTGGTCATCCTAAAAAATATTGCATATGGCATTTGTGCCCCCCTGCTCCTCGTGATCATAAACAACAAGGTCCCCCACAACCGGTGTCCTTAGTATCTGATATACATCCTCTGGGGTAACTTTCATCTCTCCCATCAGCAAATGAAAGGTGTTTTGGTCACTAGGCCACCTCTTTGCAAGTGTTGTCAGTAGCCCCCAGTTAATCTAGTACTGGGGCATGTCAATTAGCAAAGTCAAACCACACTCATCTATAATGGCAAGATCTATCGGAGTCAGTTGTGGGACCATGTACCATGTCCCTGGAAAGCACTCACAAACCTGAAAGCTCCCTAAGTCACCCTCCTAGAATCAAATTAAAACATCAAGTCATTAATCAATCAACCAATCAATCAAGCACATCATCTAATCAAATCAGCTCACGTGAGATTCTGATCAAATCTTGAGGAGCATATATTCTATTACTCGATTCTCATTTGTCATGAGATCAATCAATCAATATATCCTATCATCTTTCCTTTCCTATCATGAGGACGATCATTAATTAATCAATCAATCAACATTAATCTATCCTATCAATCGTTCCTCGCCTATCATGAGGATGATCATAAATCAATCGATCAATCAACCTATCCTATTCATTGTTTCTCACCTATCATGAGGATGATCATCAACTTATCAATAAAAATCATCCTATCATTAGTTGACCTAATCATAAATCATCAAAAACATCAATTTTGGCTGGATGCGCTAAAATAGGGTTTTTATGCATTCATTTACTAGATGCACTAGAAAAACTGTTGGATGCACCAGAATAGAGTCCTTATGCGCTATTTCATCAATGCACTAGAAAAAAAATTCTATGCCCTGGAACAGAGTCTCGATTCGTCATTTCTTGGATGCGCTACTTTATCAATCCTATGTGCGACTCTATCTTATGGATGCGTTAATTTTTGGATGCAATAATTTATGGACCTAATGCACTGAAGCGGGTTCTAGAAGTGCTAATCTAATTATGGGGTCCTAACCTAACCGGATGCGCTATTACAGGCTTCCTATGCACTGAAGCGGGCACCCTATGCATTAATTCGCTAAACCTATGCACTAAAACGTGGAAATGATTCAAATTTTTAAAAGAAAATTAAGTGAGAAATATCAAATTTTGAAATTCAAAAAGCGATTTTCGGGGTACGTACCGAAGGTCCATATGCGGTCGGACGCTAGTGATGGCGAACTCGCTCGAATCGATGTGTGGTGTGGAATCCTGTCCATTTTTCTCTACAGGCTCTCAGTTTTCAAAATGTTTAGGCTACAAATGAATTTATTTTTTACCCTTTTAAAGGTTAATTAAGGGGTAATTATGGTGGCATTTTATTTAATTTTCCAAAGGAGTCTTTTCATCAACTAATCAATAGTGTGGTGAGACTCTTCTAATTTTTGGGAGATAAACCAGGTCACCCTTATCAAAACTATCGATCATCAGTGCATCACCAAAAAATCATTTAAATCATCAAAAAAATTCAAAAATCATCAAAAATTCAAAAATTCTTGATTTCTCTCCCGAGGGGGCATCCTTTCATCATCATTGTAAAATCAGAGTCTAGGGCATGTCAAAAAAATTTGTCATCATGGTCAAAAAAATTATTCTTTGAAGCAATGCAGCTGCACACATCACTTCAAAGAGGGGAAAAATGAATGCACGCAAAAATGGTCTGGAGCATTATATTAATTAAATACCTGCTATTTGATTAATGTTCTGAATTCCTATACTATTACAAATAAATTTTGAAATTTATTTATATGGTTCATATTCTAATTTTTCTTTTCCAAAATTCACTTTCTTTCTAAATTAATTAAATGGACAAACTAATCAATTTGTTATTTAATTGTTTTTCCCTCTTCTACTTAAATTTGAATTTTTAAATTCAAATTGGCATATGCTTCTAAAATTGGTTAAAATGCATCTACTATCTACACATATTTTGGGGTGAATTTGTAGCAACAATAGTCTATATACTAAATAGGTGCCTCACAAAGGTTATGCATGGTAGGATTCCACAAGAGGTGTGGACAAAAAACAAATGGAGTGTTGAGAACCTAAGAATCTTTGGGTGTGTTTCATATGCATTCATGTCAAAAGAGAAGAGACAAAAGTTTTATGACAAAGGAGAAAAGTGTATCTTCCTAGGCTATAGTGAGGAGTCAAAATCCTACAAATTGTACAATCCCATCAACAAGAATGTTGTGATAAGTAGAGATGTTTTGTTTATTGTAAATGAAGCATGGGATGGAACGGTGGATGACACCATAGGTATTTCAGTTATAATACCCTTTGATGAGGAAGAAGTTGTTGAAGATAGCAACATAGGGGGAGCTCAAGAGAGCAGTAGCTTGGGAAGAAACTACCATAGAGCATTGGAATATAGAAACTCCATTAATGTGTAGCAGAACAGTAACTTAGTAGGTGTTCAATAGAACAACAACTCTAAACAAAGACAACAGAGTAGAAACTCTAGGATTCAACAGAGCGGTAGCTTTGATAGCTAGTAGTACAACAAATCTAGAGGTCAGAGTAGTAGTAGTTTAGAATAAAATTCAGACCCTACAATCACATCATTGATGCCACAAAAGACAAATAGTGTGAGGGAGATTTATGACAGCACACAACATGTTGATTTTGATGAGAATTTGAATTTTGCAGTATTCTCCTATAGTTATCCAACACACTTTGAGGAAGCTATGAAAGAAGAGTTGGAGGCTATAGAGAGGAACCAAACATGGGAGCTAACTGATTTACCCAAGGGTAAACAAGTTATTGGAGTGGAATGGGTCTACAAGACCAAGTGTATAATTGAAGGCAAGATTGAAAGACACAAAGCAAGGCTAGTTGTGAAAGGGTACAAACAACAACTTAGTATAGATTATGATGAGACTTATGCGCCAGTTGCAAGGCTAGAAATAGTACAAATAGTCATAGAATTTGCAACATACTTCTTAAACAAAATGTTGAAGGAGGAAGTGTATGTGGAGTAGCCATTTAGCTATGAAGTCCCAATGCAAAAGGACAAAGTGTATAGGCTCTGAAAATCTCTTTATGGGCTGAAACACCTCAGGCATGGTACAACAGAATAGACTCTTATTTTTTGAACAATGGATTTAACAAGAATAACAATGAGCCCACACTCTACATCAAATAAGCTAAAGGTGATATTTTAATTGTTGTTTTGTATGTAGATGATCTGATTTTTATTGGTAACAATGACAACAAAATTGTTGATTTTAAAGAGGTGATGAAAAATGAGTTTGAGATGACAAATCTAGGTTTGTTGAAGTATTTTCCTGGGATAGAAGTTCAACAAACACAACATGGAATTTTAATTTCACAAACTAACTATGACAAATAGATTTTAAGGAGGTTAAAAATGCATAACACCAAACCTGCCCCCACACCAACAACAAAAATTCTAAAACTGCACAAGGATGACAACAGTAAGGATGTGAACCCAACCCTCTATAAGAGTATGGTTGGAAGTTTGATGTATTTGACATCAACTAGGCATGATTTTATGTATGCACTTAGTCTGATTTCTAGGTTCATGTACAAACCTAAAGACACACTTTAGCAAGCAGGAAAGAGGATCTTGAGGTATGCCAATTGAACAATGGGTTATGGCATCATGTATGGTGCATATAATGAATTTAAGTTGGATGGTTTCACAGATAGTGATTGGGTAGAAAATGTGGATGATAGGAAGAGAATATCAAGGTATTTCTTCAACATAGGATCGAGTGCAATTTCACAGGCATCTAAGAAGCAACCCATTATCTCTCTTAGCACATCAAAAGCTAAGTACATTGCAACAAATGCAACATCTTGTCAAGCTATTTGGTTGAGGAGGATCCTTGCATATTTACAACAATAGAAAGAACACAACACAAGCATTCATTATGAAAATGTATCCTCCATAGCGCTGATGAAGAATCCAATCTTCCATGGATGAAGCAAGCCCATCAAGATCCAATATCATTTCATAAGGGAGCTCGTAGAGAAAGGTGAGATAGAACTTCAGTATTGTAGATCCTAGTAGCAGCTCATTGATATCTTAACCAAGGCATTACCAAAGGATATTTTTGAATTCCTAAGAGATAGGCTTGTCATTGTGGATAGCTTCGAAGATCAACTCTGAAAGGAAGTTGAAAATTAGTAGTTGACTTGCAGATTAAAGGAGAGTGTTGGAATATTCAAATAATCTCTAACTCAATACCCATGTCAAATTAAAGACTTTCAAGCTACCCCCCAATGTAAACCTCCAAAATTTAATATGGTTGGTATTTTTGAATTTGAACTAAGTGCTCATTTTGAGCTTTCACCATTTGACCTTCAACCTACTAGCATTAATTAAGGTAGGTAGATTTGAAATTTGAATTATAGCACTCATTCTTTTAGCTTGTCAATGCAAACAAAGAAATGAATGTATGCGACCATTAGAGTTTGTAGGAGTCAATTTTTGGATTGTTGAACCTACAACAGTAGAAGAAGGGAATGTTTTGCGGAGATAGCAATAGTGCACAAAAGTTTAGCAGATGCAACACAGTGATAGTTGCAGCTATAGTTTTACTAGGTGTGAGTGTAGCACCATTTGTATTAGACATCTGTCCAAATATTTTAGTTTGATTTTATGTTGTAGAACAAAGCATGCCCTCTATGTTTTTGTAATATTTTGAAGCAAACAAGGAATATATGAAAAGTTAATTATTTTGTCATATTTTCTATTGTGTTGTCTTTGTGCATTGTCTATGTGTTATTTTTGTTTTGTCCATCCTATCACATCAGTGACTTTGCTTTATTTGCACCCCTTCCTACCAACATATATAAGGACATTGCTTTTATTTGAAGGGTAGTTATTAGTTGGGTCACTAATAAATTCAAAATATTTCTAATTTATTTTCTTATTTGGAAGCCCAATTATTATTTCAACTTTAAGTTGGAAAATTTGGGGTTTAAATCATAGCTTGATATTAAAATAAGTGTCTTAAAATCTTAGTTAAGTAATGATTTTTTTTTTTAAAACAAGGGAATCACAACCTCATTATAATAATTCAAAAATGAAATATTTTATTAATAGAATAGAAACTTAATGTTTTTAAATTAGTTGTAAGAAATACAAAGCTATTAATCTTATACAACTGAAAATCTTTTCTCTAGAAAAAAATCAAAATGGTAGTTCCAATTTGGTTAATTGTTAACTAGTAGTTAATGCAACTCAACACAAATAAAAAAAATGTATTGAACCTTCCTTTAAAATTTAGTAATTGTGGAAAGAAATAAATTAATGAAATTGATCTGTAATTAGTGGTTTATAATTTAACTTGTAAATTAATTCCAATTACAAAATTCCCTGATCCAGACAGTATTGCATGACTATACTTTTAATCGTTGAAATTACGAAAAATTATAATGCACTTGTTCTTTATCCAAATCTAATGAAACATAAACTAATTACTTAAATTCGTAATTAGAAAAACTCAAAGAATCAAATACTGAAAAGAATTATGAGACAAAAGAGAAGAATAGAGATCACGAGCTTGATAATGGAGTTCATCCAATCAAGACTACATCTTTGGATCCGCTTCTCAACATTGGACCACTTTATTAAGAT
Organism: Sequoiadendron giganteum; assembly: GCA_007115665.2. Lineage (NCBI taxonomy): Eukaryota > Viridiplantae > Streptophyta > Pinopsida > Cupressales > Cupressaceae > Sequoiadendron > Sequoiadendron giganteum. The sequence goes on along the minus strand of CM021108.1, from coordinate 239,825,408 downwards.
TTCCAAGCACTTGGAATGCCTTCTTACAATTCTCAAGCTTCCAAACCTGATCAAAGTTTTCTCACAATCTCTCACTATGACAATTTTGGTGTATAATAACACCTTGTATTTCTTCTCCAAAAATCCCTCTAAATTTTTCACATCACTTGGTTGAAAAATTAAGAACCTACACCCCCTTTTTATACATAAAAATATGCTATATGGGGTGTAACCTCTATATTTAATAAATAACTCCCCATGAACAAATAAAACAATAACCCTCTTAAACAAAATAACTCCCTTTTAACAAAATTCCCTCTTTTACAATTCGTTTATAACCTCCCTTTAACAAAAATAACCTTCAATTTTGTCTTAGCCCTCTATTTTCATGTTCCCAAGGCTTTACAACTTACATAAATGGTTTATTTGTTTTTTGGCATTATTCATTTTTATAGGTATAGTTTATATTTTAAGGTTGAAATTATATTTAGGGGAATTAAATCTTATACGGATGGGTTTTCCTTTTTTTTTCCATGGAGAATGGCAAGAGGATTTTAGGCATGGATTAAGGGATCAAATCCCACCAAATCCACTTGGGATCCCACAAAATCCGATCCCACCAAATGGATTTTGTGAAATAAAATAAACCTCCACCACTTTATTTTTTCAAAAATAAAGCATGGTACATGATTTTTTTCCACATCACCTATACTTGCCATGTCATCATCTAGTCAACTGCCACATTAACATCCAGTCAACTACCACGTCAGCATCTAGTCAACCTAGTTTCCTCACAAACATTGACCTAACTTTCACATACAAGCTCCATTTTCAAAAAAATGAATGTCGTTGGAATTGTGGTGACAAGCCCTTTGTCATGACACTAACTTTGACCAATTTGAAGATGATTATTTTTCACCTTTTTCTTGGCACCCTAATTCGCTTGTTTGATCAAACCTTTGACTATGCATAACTTCTACATACAAACTCCTTTTGAGCCTGTTCAAGTTGCGCCAAGACCATATCGGTGAGCTTTGTTCGATGATGCTGGTTTCATGAGATTTTGAGACTATGAAATTTTTAGGTTTCCTAGATCCTCTTGGATCAGAAATACAATAATATTTTGTTTTATATTTAATGTCAACATAAATTAGTTATAGTTAAAAAATATTTTTTAATATTTGGGTATGTGTAGGATCATCATGGGAAAAACAAGTCCTTAAGTGGCAATAAAAATTTAGAAAATCAGAGTTAGGCAACTTGACGTAAAAATTTGAATAAGTTATTTATATTATTTCAAAAATATGTAAGAATAGAATATGTAGCAAATTGAATGTAGTTTCTAAAATACTAGGTTTATTTTTAAAAAAATCTATTTGGTAAAAATTTGAAATTTCAATGCAGTAGTACTTAAATTTCAAGGAAAAAATAAGAAGTAGGTGTCTATCTGACCACCCTAACCACAATAAAATGATAATTATTTTTTATAATATTTTAGATATAAGTAGAGGACTCATGTCTCAATTTGATGCATATCATATGTAATTTGTTTCCAAGTAAATAATTAATTATGATTTTTTTATTACAACTTTTAAAAAATGTAAAACTCGTATGTTTGACCACCTTAACTTGGTCAAAACTTCATGAAATTCAATTTTTTTTAATCCTATAGTATGTGAAGCATAGAATGTGACACATGTTTCAGATTAAAAAAATGTGATACCGTTTGAAAGTTGTAGATGTTTTTCAATCAACCTATCAATCAGTCCTGGCTTTAGTTGTAATTCAAATAGAAAATGAGTAATATTTATTTATTAAATTCAAAGTAAAGCATAATTTATATTGGTGGAAAGCTAAGAATCTCCTTTAAAAACCCTTTTCATTTCATCAATTTTAGGTAAAAACAAGTTGTTAGCCACATGGGCCATCATATCATTTACATATCACCACTTTTTGGCCCATCATGATCCTGCACATACCTATTTAATGTGTAAAACTTAATCTTTAATTGATTAGAAAAAACAATATTTCATAGGTACTTTGAAATTTAGCAGTAACACTTGAGTTAAAACATTTCTAAAATGAAAAATAAAAAGTATGTGGTTATCATAATTTTTCATAAGTTATAAATTCAAATAACATTAAGCAATTTATCTAATAGTTCAATAGTTATGATTAGACTTAATACCATTCTATTTTTTATTTAATATGTGAGTAGTGATATTAGAAAAGGTTAAATTAATTATTTAGTTTTTTTAATTTCTTCTATAAAAATTGGGTTGCACCTTAATACGATTATTGATAATATAGTATTTTTTTCTAGTACCTATAGGCTTGGTGAAAGAGTTAAACTTAGATTTAGAATTGTCATTTCATGAAAAGAACTCTAAAAAATACTCGTTATCCTAATAATCTATAATTATAACTAAATAGTTGATTCCATATTTAGAATTCATGTTAGATTGATAACTAACTAGTTCGATGATAATATTGAGGAATTTGTTCTATCATTTCTTTAATCAATTAGTGATTTATTTTAGACTTGTATTATAATTCTTGGAATAAAGAGTTATTAAGATGCTGAATTAGTTTTAGAACTATTGAATAATTTTTTTTTTGTGTCCTTAATAAAATTTAGGCTTGTTTTGATTTAAGGTAAAAAAAAGGTTTTGAAGGGGCCCTAGAACCCTTTACAAATGAGAACAACTGATCAAAAAGGAAAGAAACACTACACAACAATCAGCCCAATGAGAGAAAACCATCAGCCAAAAAAAAGCCAAAAGGAAGCCAACCACACACACTACATATTCTTCAGGGTTTCAACAGCTTCCATTTCAATATCAACCATTTTTTGCACATCCTCCACAGTATCAGAAACCTCCTTTCTAGAAGTCCTAACCTTAGCTTTCATTCTATTTCTCGTTCTAGCCCCAGGCCCACCAGTTTTCACCTCCTCAATCAAAACCTTACTTTTATCAGTATCCGTCTCACCAGAACCACCCCCATCTAGCACTTTATTCCCAGCAATAGAAACAATAGTAGGCCCAAACTCTTTTCTCTTTTTTGCAATGATCAGAGGAGAAATCATCATGGCAGAACCTAAAGTGCCACAAAGTTTAGACACCTCATCATTTTTCAGCACCACTTTCCTTGTAGCAGAATCTGGAGTACCCACAATCCTAGTAGCCTCACCACTCTTCATTAGCATTTTCCTAATTTTATCCACTTTATCCTCAAGGGATAAAATTTTTCCTTCAAAATTATGCTTTAGATTAATGGTTTCCTCAGCCACAGTACTAGCCACAATGTTCAACTATTCCATTAAATTGTCAATTTGGCTTTGGATAGTAGAGTCCTCAGCCTTACTCACCACACCTCTTATCATAACATTAATCCTATTAATTTCATGAAAAAACCATTTAAAAAATTAAACTTCATATTAGCAGTAACATGGGTTGAGCCCAACACATCAGACAAAACTTCCCTATCAAAATTTTAAACCCTATCCTCCACAACATCCTCTTCATAAGCAGAATTGTCCTGAAACTTAACAACCTCAATGCCCTTACCTTTATCCACAGGAGTAGGGGATTTCAGCTTGCAAATGGAGCATGCGAGATCCTCCACCATGGTCTTCCTTTTTAGCACCATATCCCCCTCCACTTTTTTAGAACCCCTGGTATGACCACCACCCACAACACCATCCTTCCCCTATCAAAACCTAGTATCAAAAATTGGGGAGGTCTCACCATAGACACCACCGACAAGAGAGAGCAGGAAACCCTTCTCCAAAATTTGACTAGTAGACCTCATCTCCCTACCGTTACAGCTTCCCATCTCAGGATCCTTGGCATGTTTAGGAGGAGGAGAAGAAGCTTCCCCATATAGGTTAGTCTTTTCCTTGGCTTCCAAAGGATGAGCCGTAGTATCCACATTGAACCACTACACGTAGTGTAGCCCCTTTGTCAACAAGATTTCTAACCCCCGTCTTGCCAAGAACAAGGGAAGAGGGACCCTCCTAAAAGGAGGCATAGGAATTCAGAATGTAGTCAACATCAACATCTTTATCAGAATCTAACTCCTTATTCAAAATAATCCTTCTTCTCTTGGCTTGCTTGCTAACCCTTTCTTCACCTGACTCTATCTCATAACCCTTGCAGGCTTTACCACCATTATCCTTCAGAGAAACCAGAGATTTGTGCACCTCATACACTTTCACATGCTCATAAATAAAAATAATTAACCCAACATGTAGAATCAGATTCCTAGGGATTTTCATGTACTCCTTGATCCTAGTATCCAACGACATCAACAGATAATAAGAAAAGGACACCAATTTCTTATGTCTAAAAAAAGTTCAACAAAAGAAAATGGTAACTGTTGATGGTCATATACCTTCCCTCCAAGGTAACATACCTCATGAATTCCTCCACCAAGTCGCACCAGAGTGCTTTCAAAGAGCTCCTATACCAACCACCACTTTTAACCTTCTTGAGATCCACTGCCTCATTATCCTTGAAGAAAATTGACATTGCATCTTGCGAATCTTTCTTATCCCTAAAGACCTTCATCCCATGAATAGCCAAACTAGTAATTTGAGCAATATATTCTTCATCGACCACAATCTCTCTGCCACCCAAGTTAAGGATCTCATCATTCCAACCTTTAGTCACCATCTCAGTAACCTTCACATTGAAACCATGCAATCTTTCCATATAGACAGTAAGGCCACCTTTCTCAAGAATCTCCCACACCTTTATCTTCTGCTTAATAGTGTCGCAAGACTTGGGTTTGACATGATTCCTATCCCCACCCATCTCAGAATTCAGCTCCACACACAACCAAAAACACCTGAAAATGATACACTCCCCACCCAAGTCATAAATATAAAAAGGAAACCTCTAGAAACTTTGGCTATAGGCACCCAAAATCCGTGCGAAACCTGCAAGAGGAAAAACGGTAATAATGAAGTGAAGCTGAAAACCAAGTGAAATCCATCCTTAGCAATCAAAAATTTACTGCCCCCATTCAAATATTTCATCCACATGATAAAGGACATACATCCCACCACACCAGCAAGGATCCAACAAATATCATCTCTCATTAATGATAATAGTCGTCGCCCCAAAAGGAATGGAATCATTCAAATTCCATACCTTTTGTTCCTTAACTCCAAAGTTAGCAAAGAAATCGGCTAACTTATTTCTCCCCCTCAAAATATGGGAAATATAAACATTATCAAAATACTTCATGATTTCAATAGAATCTTTAATCAAGGCTGCAATAGTCCATAAGGGAGAGACCACTTTCAAATTATTAATAATATTTATGGAATCACCCTCTACCCAAACTTTCTTATATCCTTCTCATTGAGCCAATTTAAGACCATGGTAAACTACAACCGATAAAATTTAGGCTTGTTATATAATCTAAATGTTAGATATAATATAAATCAATGTTAAAATTAATTGGAGTTGGAATTAAAATTATTTAAGTATAAGCTTATACAAACTTTTAGAGTGAAAATTAGATTATTGAATGATTTTTATTTCAAGAATAATATTATTAATGAATTAATAAATCGTAAGTGGTAAAAGTTATAGTTGGTTAAGCTATTATCAATAATAGTAAGTATATATATACATTTCCCTATGAATTATGATGTTAACTTTAGTAGAAGTAAAATTGGAATTGGTAATGTTAGAAAACATATTTAAATAGAAATAGTATTAAGAGAAAAATCAGTAATATTATATAAATAAGGGTTCTATTAAAGATGAATATTATGAGTGACATTAACATTAAATTTGGTATCTAATAAGGATGGTATTTAGCAATAAAATATTGAGTAATACTATTATAATCCTTAATTATCAAGAAAACAATAGTGTCGATATTAGTAATACATTAGTGAATATAAATATTAAAAAGATCATTAGAGAATAGTGGTAATCATGATACTAATATAAGTGTTATTCATCATGGTGATTTGAGATATCTCTCATTAGTATGTTGTTATGTTCATGTGTGGTAGGTAATTATTAGTGACCAGTTGTACATGTTTATTCAAAAAATCGGTGGTTGTGTATTTTTTTTTGTGTAAATATTTTGTGCATGGTAGATATAACTCCAATATTTAATGCTTATCTACATGTGAATCTGTGCCAAGATTTATGCTAGTTGGAAGAGTGTTTTGTAGAAGCAACAAAGGGATTGTTTTATTTCTCCAAAAGAGATATTCATGAAGATCGAGGAAGGGGATGTTTTATTTCTCCTAGATTCTAATATAACAAAATTTCAATAGAAGTAAATGGGGCATATATTGCAAAATTTTAATGTAACCTAACTATTAAATGTAGATGTTATCTGGACCTTTAATGTGGATTTAATTCTAGCTATAAATTTGTAACACAATATCTATAAAAGGAATGTGCCTATTCATTTGTATAAGAGGAGAGAAGACTAAAAATTGTTAAGAAAAATGCTAGAAAAATCAATACAATTAGATCATTGATTTGGTCAATTTATGTGTTAAGTCTGAAGGCTTTATAGTTTCTTGTTGCTTCTTCTCAAAGTTTAGTTTCATTTATTTTTTAATAGTAGAAAAATGTTAAGGATATTAGATGAATCTACTAGTCATACCACTTGAGGTTTTCTAATTATAGATCATAGTGCATGGTTAGTGTGAGCCTTCATTTGTATTAGTTCAAATATGGATGTTTATTCATGGCATGCTTGTATTTGGGTGTATGTATGAATTCTTATACTCTAAAAAATATTTACTTTTCCTTGGGATATTGCACCATTTTTGTCACATTGTATATTTGATATTGATTAAGCAAGACTAGGTTTTGATGTGAATTTGTCTATTTCCAATACTAACCATTGTTAAATGTGTGATCGTAGGTGTTAGATTTGGATTTTGTTGAAACCCTTATTCTTTTGATCTTTTTAATAAATCTAGGCTAGTTTTAGAAGAAAAATAGCATCATAAAATTGTCATATTTGATGAGTTACAATCATTTTCATATTTTAGATCTAAAAATACATGTAGGTTTTTAACTAGTCTTCAAATTTTACAAACCCTCAGTCTTATATTTTCCAGCCTTTGTTGAACCATAAATGCCCTTTGTGTAAAACCAACAAATCACATTTACAACTGAGTTATCTTTGTTTAGTCAAGACCTGACATTTGAAGCCTTGGGGTCATTTTCTGAATATTTTTTGTAGAAAGTTTGCTTTCAAGAGAGATAGATTAATTTTTGTTTTATCTATGTTGTGTAGTGCAAAAGCACTCATCAATAGTATAGAGTTTTGTAAATTCACTATCAAGAATAGTGCTATGGGTTTAAATATCTTTTTGAACATAATTAAGATGATGGATGGGGATCTTATTTCTCCTCTTTAGGTGGACATAAACGAAAAAATCAAATCTAGTGTAAGGACAAGGAGTAACAAGTAGAAGAAGGATATAATGTGTGAGAATAAACTATTGGATTTTATTGATCTACATAAAAGTTTCAATTAAGAGGATTTGGTGGTAGATGAAGCATTATAGAAGTTATAACTTGTTCCTAGGTCTATTGTGTCTTTTTGTGCTTTATTTTACTATTGGTCAACTATTTTTCTACTCACCTTTTACTATAGTTTAATTTTAGAATCCTTATAAATCCTCTTCAAGGTTTAATAAAAGGCAATTAGGTCTAATTTAGTGTTGTTGTGCATGTCAGCTAATAGGGATATGACACGTAAATGGCACATGCTACTTACACATGAGTTGGAGAGGTCACTAATAGGGGATAAATTTCAAGCATTTCCTAATGAGAATAAATGATGTGTGTGCATGCTCATATTGGATTCATGTGCACCTTAAAATTGTGGTAAAATATAATGGTGAAATTAGCAATACCCATATCATTTTCCATTACTCTTTCGGACCATTTTTATTGGGACAAGAACTAAAGAAAGTACATATTGATAATTTAAACATTCTTGTGCTATGTTTTTTACATTCCCTAATCCTTACTCAAATATATTTCTTCTCACTTACATTATTCTTATATATTTACCATTTACCCCCATCTATTATATTGGATTCACATTTACCTTAAAGTATGTTCACTCACTACCTTGATATTATTATTTCCTTGTATATGTTTATTTCTTTGCCACTTGGATCAATCACTTAACATACATGAATGAACCGAAAACTCAATTATTGAAATCTAGTTTCTAAATTTCTTGCCCTTTTAGACTGGTCATTGTGAATTGACTTGCTACACATTTATGTGACATGTTCTCGTGTTTGGGTATTTAGTCACTTTCAATGTGTGCTTAAAATCATAAGAGAAGATATCTAGAAATGAAGATAAGTTATCAATTAAGAGGAAAAATTATTAGAAAAAACTTTAATTTTAAAGGACAACAATCTTGATCTACATAGAGGCCACATGCATGCTTGTGATTGTTGTCTTTGAATCTTAACTCCAAGCCATGAAGGCAATCCAACTAGGGGTGTAGCATAAGTAAACTTTACCTTAGTGATCCAATAAATTTTTTAAAGGTCTTCATAAGCATTTCCATGATACAAGTATTCTATATAACATATAAAAAGGTGATCATGGTTTAACATTCTAGACTTTGTCAATTTAGATCCAAATGTTAGAATTCAAATTCATGGCATATAAGATCAAACCTACAATGTTTGAAATTGAATCAAATAATTTTGTTCGCCTATTTTGATTATAAAAATATTATTAAATGAGATCATTAATTGTTTATCTATAATAAATCAATTCTACACATTATCAATATATATTTATCATTTATCAATTTTAAAACTATATATATATATATATATATATATATATATATTTACATTTAAGATTTAATTATAATATTTCAATTACCTTTCTCAATTCTAATTTATTTGAATCAATTTTACACTTATTATATAATTTATTTAACTATCCTAAATAATAGTAAAAAAAATAATTAAAAGAGCCACACAAAAATACACGGCCTTTTTATGTAGTTAAATTTACGTTGTCGTCTAGTATATAATGATTAGATCTCTCATTTATATTTGACAATGGTAAAAAAACAGAAGTTAATGTGAATGAAACGTTTTTCGATGACACTATTTCTCGTCGAACATGCACCGTTGAGCGACTCCTCACAGTACAATTATATGGAGGCGTCTGCGGGCCCGAAATGTAATACTTTTTGAAGAAAGTTTCCAATAATTGGGAAGTTGAGGTGCATTCCAGCGAGGTCTACATGCATGCAAAGGAAAAGCTGCGCCCCACGTACGTGGCACAGTCCATGGAATCTGGAAAAAAACAGGAATGCTGATGCCCGTGTACGACAATAAATGGACGTCATTGAATAAAAACTAAAGGAGATAAGATGCGGGTTTCTCGTGGGATACGAGTCGTGAGTCTAGGTTCTGTTAGTTAACAGCATTTAAAATAGTTTTTTTTGTTTTAATACTTAAATATAAGTGCATGTAAACTATCTAACAGGCAAAGGGAAAGTTGTGTCCCACGTACGTAGCACAGTCAATGGAATTTGGGAAAAACGCGGAATGCTGATAAAGTGTGTGGCGTTAGGAGATACCTGTGTACGACAAGAAATGGACATGATTTAATAGAAGTGAAAGAGAAGAGATAAAGACTTCTTATTCGTAATGTATGGTGGACTGACCTTAGATATTGACACTGTCCTCTGCTCAAAGGGAAAGCTGAGCCCCACTTACGCAAGATAATCCACGAAATTTGGGAAAAAAAAGGAAATGTTGATGAAGTATGTTGCTTTAGGAGATGCCATGTACGAAACGAAATTGAATAGTAAGTAAAAAAAAGAGAACATTTCTTATTCCGAACATATGTTGGATTGATTTTCGATCAACCAATACAATTTATGTGATAGTTCTCAGTTGAAAATTAATATATTTGATTATATTATTCGTTATTAATTTGTTTAATAGATGAATAAATTTGATTTACAAATTATATAATTGATGATAGAATATTATGTGGTTTAATTATATTATATATTATAAATAATATAATTGTGAAATTTAGATTGAGTAGATCATAGTATTGGAATTATATTTCAATTAGATAACATATTTATATCTATTTTACAAGTCTAATTGTTTAGCTTAAATCTTATTGTCCATATAAGTCTATCAATGTGTGTCTTTGCACATTCTTCGGGTTTAGTGGTTGGTTATTAGGATGGATTGAGTAAAAATATATTAAGAGATGCAAACAAAATTCAAATTGGTGATGAATAGTTAATTCATAAACAAATTAGGGAATATTAGGAAACTAATATATTTCGAAATTAGTCCATTTGATCTATTAAGGTGACATGTAAATAGTGATTAGTATAGTTATATATTAATGCAATAATGTGAAACACTCCAACAAACATAAAGACTATACAATAATATTTTCAAAGTAATATATTTGTAATGGTGAAAATTGCATCAACACATGTTTGTTTACCTTATATTTTGGGTCTTCTTTGATTAGTGTGACATAAAAAAATAATTAGATTAGAAGTGACATTTTCATGTGGAAATTTTTAGATCATATTCCAATCCCTCTCATCACTTATCCCTAATTTTAATTGTTAATTCCCAAACTTATATTTTCAAATGTTAGATTAGAGTAATAGGTGTGAATTTGACCTAGTCAATTCCACAATCATGGCTTTAATTCTAAAACTTTTAAAAATCAAATTCTCACCTTGTTAATCTATTCATTGGTTATTGCTACTTAACTTGAATATGCTTAAAAAGATGCGAGGTTGGATAGATTTTATTTAAGAAAAATAATTTACACTTTTAAAATTATTCTTACAAGGAAAAATAATATCTAGAACTAAGAGGTAGAGAAGAATTTGTTGTAGAATCTACATGAATCTACTTGTAGTATTATCATACGTTTCTGTACTCTTACATGTTTGAAGATATATTCAAATCAATAAAGTTATTCTATTAGGGGTCCAAGCTTACAAAACATGAACCTTGCAAGGTAAAAAATTTCTTAAAGGTGTTTATAAAATCTACCAATCTTAACACATTACTAGATCTATACAAAATTAGGGTGAGGAAATTTTATTTGTGTATGACTAGTGATCAAAGATAATATTACTAATATAATGTGAACAAATTTAATTCCTTGTTACCTTTTGTAATATCCTATTTTTTACCATCTCAACATGGAAGTAATATCTACCAATTCCATATTTCTAGTGGGTTAAGATATGAAAAAAAAAGGAAATAACATTTTCTATGTTCACCTTTGAAATTGCAAAAATATTATAAAATTTATTTGTGGAAGCTAATGAAGGGGAGAGAAGATAATTAATTATTTTTGAACAATTCATGGGTTATTAATAGAGTGTGAAGATGTGGCAAAGAAGTAGTGTGACAAAGTTATAAAGTTCACAAACCTCTAAAAAGTGTGATGAGAAAAGGAACACATTATTGAGTTCAAGATGTTGTAAATGTTGAAAAGGTTTATGGAATGGAAGAAAGTGTAACATTTACAATATCATGTATGAGAAGAAGTTGAAAGAAAAAAATATATATGTGAATTGTAGAATTATTCATTATATCATAAAGTTTGCAAGGTCATAGATCTTATAAAAATGTGACAAGGTTTTCTAGTTTATTGAAAGTGCAAAAGTGTAAGATGTTAAGGGAATAAATTAAAATCTCTAACCTAAAGGTTCTCTAGTTCATTGAAAGTGAAAAAGTCAAAGATGTTAAATAAATTAATTAGAATCTCTAACATAAAGTAAAGGTAAATTCAAATGTGAAATCTAAGTAGGAAAGGGTGCAAGACATGTTAGTGTAATTTGTCATGCCCATATTTCTAATTTTATTTTTAATTCTACTTTAGTCCCTAGTTTTAACTCCAATCATAATGAGGTTTCAATAGATAACATTAATAAAATAATTAAGCTAAGCTTAAGTTGGATCATCTAGTAATTTATTAAAATAACATTTTTTTTCTTTAAAATAGATCCTAACACTAAATATTGTCATGGACATATAAAAAAAGGAGTATAGCAATTTTAATTTAAATTAGTTATAAAAATTGATAGAAAAATTACTATTATTATTTTGAATTTTTAATCAATTGAACTTATCTTTTGGAACTAAAAGTTAATAACTTCTATTCCTAAAAACACTTTTAGTAGTACTATAGATTACTTTCCAATATTTGATTTAATGTATTAACTAAATTGATTGAGTAGAACATTAAACTAATTTATAATTAATTTTGATGAAAATAATTATTATTTTTACACTAAGTCTCAAGTTTTATCCCACATTAATTATTTGGATAATTTTCTAAGTTTGTATTAAATAACGTGGTGTAATGATCACTTAAAAAAAATTCATCATTTTCCTTCTGAAAAAATAGATTATAGACCCATGAATCCCAACAAATTTTCTAAGAGATTTATTTTTATTAAATTTAAAAAATGACTAAAGTGAAGGGTTGCATAGTACCCCACCATGATTCATGTTACCATTATTCAAATAAATTCTATTTCTAAACAAATATTAATGGAATGTGCACTTATTCTCATCCATTAGAGGAGATAAACAACCACCCTTGGATTTAGGGTACTTTGAAAAGCCCTAATACTTCAGGAGATGTAATAAAATATTTTCTTGTTAATACCTCATATTGTATGTTTGTATATTTGTATCTTGGAAAATGAAAGAGGAGAAGAGGAATGCAATTGCAAATCAACCATTTCCACTTTATTTTCTAAATACATACTTACATTTTATCTATTTTATTCATTTGATTTAAAATAGAGGCTAAAATTTAGATATGACTTGATATATTATTTATTTATATCTATATATATATATTTGTTAATAAATGATAATAGTACAAGCTATATATAATAAACTTAAATGTTAAATCATTTATTTGATTCAAATTTATTTCCATGCTAGTTCTAATAGAAATATGAAAATATTACTATTATGATTCTTTTGAATTTTATAGGGTTGAATATATAGAAATAACCACCACAATATTGTTTCTTACATGAAAGTTCATGAATTCAATTGTAAGAACCTATATTTTTTATGAATAATTATCACTATCTATTAATTAAAAATAAATATTACACATATTCACACAAAAAATTGGGTGGTAAGAAGGCACACCTTGAAGAGTCACATGAGCAGCTCCCAAAAAATAGAAAGCACTAAAAATAATAAAAGGTTGCTAAGTAGTGATAATAGTGCCAATAGAGGGAGGAGGTTCCCTATTATCTGAACTACTACAAACATCAATGGGGTCCAAAGTGACATAAGGAGGGGCCAAAATGTCATCATATTTTTCTTTATCTTCTTGTCAAGTGGGAGAAATTGCTAGATCTAGCCACCTAAACCATTTTGAGGGATCACTAGGCTAGCTAGAGGCTCCACAAGAGGGAAAACCAAATGCACCATCACCACCTCCACAAGCCCACCCCAAGTCAACCCAAGTATGAGGGGAGATCAAACATCTACAAGGATGTGAGACACTATGATGTGTGGCCTATGAGTTGGGATGTGTTACTTGAGAGTCCCTAGTAGAGCCACTCATTCCTCGATAGTGGCCATGAGGAGGTGAGAAACCTCGAGAGGAAGTGAGAAAAGACAACAAACAATAAATTATGAAGGGGGCATTCCCCTAGTGATCCAGGAGCTTTGGAGGTGAGCTTCCTCAAGAACAACTTTATTAGATTGAACTTGAATCTACAATAACAAATCAGAACATATAGTGGCTTTAAAAAGGTGATACATGTTTATCAATCTTGATATGAGAAAAAATAATGGATTTTCTATCTTTCCAAATTCTTAATAGTATTTCCACCCTAAAAGTGTACAAATTTTGGGTATACTTATGGGGAAGATGGGGCCAATCGATCAACATAACCATATGCCAAGAGAAAGGCTTAGGTCAGAAGGGTAAAAAGAAATCATGAATCCATTTGGGTAAAAGTACAAAGTTGTGTCATACTTTCGGCCAACTTATCAACACAGGTAAATTTTAGTATATATAGATAAAAATCAATTTTGGTCAAACATATGATCTAGTAAGATTCATTCTAGATAAGTTAAATATGTCCACAACTTTTCCAACAAAAATTGTTAGCTAAATGCATATATAGCACCACTTTGAGGCCAATTTACTAAAAAAATGAAATTAAATTTGAAAAAAATAATAATTAAACAAATCCTACTCATATAAATAACTTTATTTTTTAAATTTAAAAATACCCTTTTGTAGATCCACAAGTGTAGTTTTCAAATATATATTTATTTTAATAGCTCAACTATTATTTATATAATTTTATTTTTTATTTATTTACTAAAAGTAGGTTATCAGCAAAAAAATATTAGTTGATTGTCATGTCAAGAAAAGTACTAAAACTTATTAAGAAATATGATGCCCTAGATAAAAGAATCTAGATTAAGATAGTATAATTTATTTTCTATTTTAGATAAATATTTAATATAAAATTTGGCGTCTAGTTGAACATACCATGTTCTAATACATGCACATTTAAATATCTATTTGAAATATATATTTATTAAAGTTCCAAAAAAATATATTCATGCCCTAAAGTTTCAAGTTATATACACAAAAAAATTGAACGCAAAAAAAAGAAAATTTACTATATAAAGCTTGACGTCTCAAGTAACATCATTTTTTAGAATTTTATCAACAACTAAATTATAGTGTTAATTTATAAAAAATCTATATTCAAATAATTGTTTAATTTTGCGAAAAAAATACAAATATAAAATATACTAAAAAATAAACATTTTATTAGTTTACATCATTTCAAAATTCAAAGCATATGGGTATGTGCAGGATCATCATGGAAAAAATAGGCCTTTAAGTGGCGATGAAAATTTTGAATAATTTATCTATATTATTTCAAAAATATGTAAGAATTCAAATAGAAAATTGAATGTAGTTTATAGACTACTAGGTTTAAAAAAAAAAAAAATCTATTTGGTGAAAATTTAAAATTTCAATGTAGTAGTACTTAAATTTCAAGGAAAAAATAAGAAGTGGGTGTTTGTCTGACCATCCTAACCACAATAAAATGATAATATTTTTTAATAATATTTTATATATAAGTAGAGGACTCATGTCCCGATGTGATGCATATTTTTTTGTAATTTTTTTCAAAGTAAATAATTAACTATAAATTCTTTATTACAACTTTTAAAATATATAAAAAATCATATGTCTGACCACCTTAACTTGGTCAAAACTTCATGAAATTCATTTTTTTTAATCCTGGGTAGGTGCATGGAAATGGGTAGCCAATTTGTGGCCAATTTACTTTTTCATCCCGAAATAGTGAAAACGCGAGCGCGTTATAGTAAAACGCGCTCGTGTTCTTATTTAAATCTCAAAAAACATGTGCATTTTGAGTTCAAAAAATGTGCATTTTTTGAAATCAATTTTTTTTTTCCAAAACGTAAGCGCATTATAACACGCTTGTGTTTTTTCCAATTTTTTTCTTCTCTTTTTCTTGTCTCTTTCTTCTTGTTATCTTTTAGGGAAACTATATACATGAAATAAACATCTAAGTATAAGTTGACATTTACATATGGATGTTTAATTTCTTATAATCTAATTTATATTTCATGTATATAGGTAGGATGTTTGAGAGTGGTTTCAAATCTCTAGGAGTTATAATGCAAATTCTAGTTTTTGGAAGATCTCAAAAAAATTAGACTTAGTCAAATTTCAGTAATCAACATGTCAAATTTCAGTAATTAGCAAGTTGTATCATATTTCTCTCTCTATCTCACTCATTTTTTATCCCTTATTCTCTATACCTCTCTCTCACACTCTCTCCTTCTCTCTATACTTCTATCTATCTAGCCTCTCTCTCCCCCTCCATACCTCCCTCCTTTCATCCTTCCCTCCTTCCATATAATTTTCTCTATCTCCCCCCTCTCTCCCTTCCTTCCTCCCACCTACCTTTGTTCTCTACTTCAATATATCTAACCTATCCCTCTCTACCTCTCTCTCTCCCTCCCTCCTCTCTCTCTCTTACTTCATCCCAACCACCTTCCCTCTCTACTTCTCTCTATCTAACCTATCCCTCTTTGCATATCTCTCACCCTCCCCCCTCTCTCTCTCAATCTCTCCACCTTCCTCCTTCCCTCCTCTCTCTCTCATTATCTTGATCACACTTCTCTCTCCCTCTATCCCTCCCTCCTCCCCCCTCTCTATCTCTCCTTCCCTATATAGTTCTCCCTACCTCTCTCCATCTCTACTTCTCCCTCCCTCATTCCCTCTCACTCTCCCTCCCTCTCTCCCTCTCTCTTAATCTCCCAACCTTCCTCCTTCCCTTTGTGTTTCTCTCTCTCACACACTCTCTCCCTCCCCCATCTCTCTCTCTTTGGTTTAGGCTTTATGGTTTATAGTTTATGGTTTATGGTTTAGGGTTTAGTATTTAGGGTTTAGGATATATGGTTTATGGATTAGGATTTAGGTCCAACCCCCTCTCTCTCCCACTCTCTCTCATATCTATTTCTCCTTCTATCCCTCCCACCCCCTCTATCTCTTACATATATCTCTCACTCCCTCTATCTCTCTCTCTCTCTTAGGTCTCTCCTTCCTAGGTCCCCTCTCCCTCTCTTAGGTCTCTCCCTCCTACCCTAACAAGAGAAATCTCTCTCTCTCTCTCTCAAGTCTCTCCCTCCCACCTCCTTCCCCTCTTCTCAAGTATCTCTCTCCCACCCTAACTAGAGAAGACATACACTCTCTGTCTCTCTATAAGGTCTCTCCCTCACCCCCCCTCTCTCTCTCTCTCCCTCTCACTCCCTCTCTCCTAGTTCTCTCCCTCCCACCCCCTCTCCTTCTCTCAAGTCTCTCCCACCCACCATAACAATAGAATCTCTCTCTCTTCCTCTAAGCCCCTATATCTCAGGTCTCTCTCTGCCACCCCCTCTCCCTCTCATAGCTCCTCTCCCTCTCTGAAGTCTCTCTCTCTCTCTCTCTCTCTCTCTCTCTCTCTCTCTCTCCTCTCTCTTAGGTCTATCCCTTCGACCCCCTCCCTCTCTCTCAATTATATCCTACCCAACCCTTCCCCTTCTCTCAAGTCTCTCTATCCTACCCCCCTCTCTCTCTTAATTCTATCCCCCCACCCCCTCCCCCTCTCTCAAGTCTCTCCCCCCATGCTAACTAGAGAACACATACACACACACACACTCTCTCTCTGGTTTCTCCCTCACACCCCTTCAGTCTCTCTCCATCTCTATCTCTCTATCACTCTCTATTTGTCTCCCACTCCCTATCTATCCCTCTCCCTCTCTCTCCCTCCCAACCTAAATAGAGAACTCTCTATCTCTCTCCCTTATCTCTCAGGTCTCTCTCTCCCACCCCCTCTCCCTCTCCCAAGTCTCTCCTTCCCACCCTAACTAGATAACTCCATATCTCTCTCTCTCTAGTCTCCCTCTCCCACCCCCTCTCCCTCTCTTAAGTATCTCACTTCCAACCAAACTACAAAAATATCTCTATCTCTCCCCCCTCTCTCCATCTCTACCTCTCTTTTAACTCTATCCCTCTCACCCCCTCCCCCTCTCTTAAGTCTCTCCCCCCCACCCTAAGTAGATAAGACACTCTCTCTCT